>JAGPOW010000261.1:202288012-202353078 GCA_030014935.1 Caiman crocodilus
TAATACTAATTCTTATAGCATTGTTTGGGAAGGAAGTGCATTTGGAGCATTGTTTCTGATATATGTAGTTATTGTGTTCTTAATGTTTGTGGTATTTCTGAAAGCTAAGCAGTGTTATATGCGTAGCAAAGAATTTTAAAATTGTGTTGTATGAATTAAATGTGTAATCATTGTGAAATTGTGCAAGTAGCTAAAAATTTCCCCAGCCAGTGCATCAAATGAATCAGTAAGTTATGTAGGATTTTCTCTATTCCATAACCCACTAGAGACGCACCCAAACACTTCTCCCCTATTTAGTGGCCAAATTCTGTGGGACTGTGGATTGAGAATGAGCTCTGAGGGGTCACTAAAACAACTTTACAACAGGTCAGTGTAAAATGGAGGAATTCCTCTGACATTTGGCTTTGGGGAGGGTTGCATTGTTTACCCAGGGGGTTAGTTTAATGTTAACGTTTTTCATTGTTTCCATTTATCGTGGCCTTCTAGAAAGAAGGCTATAGAGTACGTAGTACCAGACTAATTCTTGTATTTCTAAGGGAAAATAGTTCTAAAATGACAAATCATCCTTTGGTTCCCACAAAAAATGTTTTCTCTTGGTCCTCAGTTAACTCTAAGGGCTTAAACATGCAATTTTCAAACAAAATTTGTGAAAGCAACTTCTGTTCCTTTTGGGCATTTATACACATACTTTTTTCTTCGACAATGTGCTGGAGATCTGCCACTTCTGAGCAAACTTGACTAATCAGGTGTGCTCTGCAGATGAACTGACACTCACTGTACTGTGCCACATGCAGTTGTATAAACAGTGAAATGCACATCAGCACTGAGAAAATGGTGGCAGTGTGCTTTTAAACTAAAGCACCTCCAAGGTGTTTTAGTTCAAAAGCGCACCGCCACCATTTTCTCAGTACTGATGCACATTGTGGTCCTTATACAACTGCACGTGTCACAGCACTGGGCACTTTTCTAAGTATCCGACGTTGCAGCGCTTACATGTGTAAAAGTGTTGAGCCTACAATTGATGTAGGACCCTGTGGTTTTGATAAGTAGGTCATATTGTTTCACTGAAGTCAGTGCAGTATTTTTGCAACAAAAGTTATCTGTTCGTGCAGAGCTCATTATAGTATTGAGGCCTACTAGTTTCTTTTCCTGGCAAGATCATGTTAAGGATTAGGTATTTGGGAATGACTGAGCAGCTTTACAAGAAGTTATGAATATACTTCATTGCTAATGATGCAATTTTCTCAACACATTTCCTAAAACACAGTTGGAATTCTCTTGTAAGTTTAAGCAATGCATTATCCTTTTTTTGGTCCATACTCTATTATCAGTGTTCAAATTTATTTTAGCAAAAAATGTAGAGACTATAAGAAATACCTGATTGAATGACACCAAATACACCCCTTTTAGCTCTGTGGTGAGATACGTGTGAAGTTGGGGGTGGGGGGAAGTTTCAAATGCTTGTTCTCTTCTTGATGTCCATTTGAAGTTCTCCATATTCAATAAAACCTCTATATGAATGCACAGAGGAAAATTGGAAGGGTTAACGTTAAGTCTAACCCCCAGGAGAATTATGTAACCCTCCTGAAGGCCAAATGTTGTTTAATGAATTCTTCTTTTATGGTGACTTGTCAGAAGAGTACTTTGTGCCCAAAAGCTTGTCTGTGAGGAGAGAGAAGTAGTTAGCTGTTAATGTAAAGTCATGCAGAAAGCAGAGCAGTTTTGTACCTTTATAGACCACAGGTGGGCAAAATGTAGTCTGTGGGCCACATTTGGTCCACCAGGCCATTCTATCCAGCCCATGGGGCACCTAAAAATTGGAGAAGATTAATATTTATCTGCTCCTGGCTGCCTGTGAAACATGACAGGACCCAGGGGCAGTAGGACCCAGGGGAAGCCAGCAAAAGTCAGGAGCAAGGCTTTTTTTTTTTAAAGATCCACGATGCTAGGGCTGGGTGGGCCAGTCACTGACTGGGCTGGGAAAGCATGTGGGAGATGGGGCCTGTTTAATTCAGTTGATTCAGTGGTGGCCAAATCTCCTAATCAGATTTGGCCAAATCAATTTGGGACAATGATTCGAATAACCAAATCAAATCTCTGTCCCCTGAACTGGCTGAGTCTGAGTCTGAAGTGAATACTAGCCACTTAACTCAGGCCTGATGTGTGTATGTGTGTGTGTGTGTGTGTGTGTGTGTAGCGAGGGAAGCACAGAGAAAGCGAGAGAGAGTGTGTGTGTGTAGTGAGGTCAGCACAGAGCGTGTGTATGTGTCTGCATGTAGTGAGGGCAGTGCAGAGTGTGTAGTAGTGGAAGCACAGAGTATGTGTGTAATGAGAGAGGCACAGAGTGTCTGTGCAATTAGGGAGGGAGAGGGACTCTGTGTGAGTGTGCATGTGTGTTCATATGGCAAGTCCCACAAGCACACCCCACATAAAC
The DNA here is from genome assembly GCA_030014935.1 of Caiman crocodilus. Lineage (NCBI taxonomy): Eukaryota > Metazoa > Chordata > Crocodylia > Alligatoridae > Caiman > Caiman crocodilus. The sequence continues at coordinate 202,290,447 of JAGPOW010000261.1, forward strand.
ATGCACCCGCACCCCCTTGCACTGCCATACACACAGAACCCTACATCCACATCCCATCACATACCTCAGTCACCCTCCCTCCGCACATGGCGCCCCCCACAAACCCCATATCCACCCACACCCCACATAGCCTCATGTACCCACATGCTCCTTCACTCCACGGCCACCCCCTACACCTATCCACCCCCACAGACACACCCATACCCTCCCCCACATACCCACAGCCCCCTCAAATTTATACCTACTCTCTCCCCCTACAGTTTACAAGAGTAAGATTTCATTTTAAGCTGTTGTGCAATCACCTCTGTGTATAACACACAAACACATGTAAATCAGGACAAAACTATTTTTTGAAATCAAATTAATGAATGTTGTAGATGTTTGCTTTTTAGAATATAATTTAGTATTTTTCTGGTTCTGAGATGGCAAAACCCCTTGCTGAAAGGAGTACTTCTGGGGGCAAGGGGAGGGACTTCTGATGGCAAAGGTTGGGGGTTAAGGGGTGGGACTTCTGGTCCCATAATGGCAACCAAGGGCAGGGCACTTGTCAAGGGGTGGGGCTACCTGTGCAGCCCTCGACAGCCTCCCAATACTTGGTAAGTGGCCTTCCACCTGAAATAATTGCCCGCCTCGGTTGTAGACGAAGTAAATCACAAATGTATACCGTAAGGTTTCATAGGCTAAACAGCTTTCATCGTGAAATTGACAGCAGCAATTTGAATATGAAGAGTAGCGAATGCGGGGGGGAACTACTGAAAAAGACATGGTATGTAGGAGAGAAAAAAACAATTATCTCATTGAGGGGCATAGGACATATTAAAGCTAATCCTGGTAATGGGATAAGAATCTATAGTTTTGGTTTAGACCATACATACTTAACACAATTCAGTCTGTGGATTTCTCATTCAAGCTTGATTTTAAAGTTTATTGTCTAAGTGCTGCTATTCTGAGGTCAGCTGTGGAATGTCCAGGGAGGTTAAATTTTTTCTGCCACAGGCTTGTCTGCCTTTCTGGTACTGATGCTAGGTAGGTGTTCATTTGGTTTTACATATAGGGATTGCCCCATGTGTCCAGTGTAAACAGCAGAGAGGCTTTCTAAACAGCTGATAGAGTATATGACATTGGTAAAGGTGCATGTGAATGAACCCCAGATGTTATAATACATGTTATTTGGGCCAGCGATGATGTGGTATATGCTGATCCCAAAAGCTTGTCTAACATCTCTCCCAACAATACCATTAGTTCAATAAAAGATATAACCAGAAAATTCTTTGCTTCTCTTATTTCCTGGACCTTCATTGGTACAACAACACTCTAGCCCTATAAAAGGGAAAATTCAGGCCTCTGAGGTCTCTCCTGCTGCCCCCACCAGGGCTGTATATCAAGTGCTGTAGCATAAGAACAGTTTGTCTTGAGGCAAAAGTTGGACGATATGTAGGTCATCTGTGGATGCAAATTAAGAAAAAAGTCTTGTGTCATTTGTCATTAGTGATGGAGACATTTCTTCCCTGAAATGTTAGGAAGAGTTTTTTTCTGCAGCTTCTCTACAACACTTGGAATTTGCAATGAAAAATTATGGAATAAACTGCAAGCATATTGTACTCTGGCTCAATGCTGACCAAGCTGTTTATTTGCAGAGAAAATTCATATTGTGCATGCCTACATGTACCATCAGCCTTTGCCCACAACCTGATACCATAGTGAATAGTTATTTAAATGAAGGCTCTTTTCTTCTGCCCTCACTAAAATCAACTCTCTCCATATGTTCCCCATTTTATGCTCTGGAATATATTTTTGGATCATGGAAGAGCTCCCCATTTTATGCTCTGCAAGTGATCCTAATGACCCTTGTCTTAATTGGCCACATGGAAAACTTTTGAATTATGCCATTCCTTCAGAAGTTGCAGGCAAAACAACCACTGTGCTGACAACTTATGATTCAAGCATTCAGGATGAAGAGCCAACAAAACCAGGCCTCCTTCATGACCGTCCAGCACATGCCCACCCAGCAATTCCACATCATTATTTTTCAGATGACTACAATAATTATGTGACTTAAGAACATCTATATATTTTTTTTTTTTTTTAAAGCAAATCATTCTGCAAAGTGTCTCCTGAATATCTCTCGCTCAATGGGAAAAGGATCTTTGCACTTCTGCAGGATTTTAAAAGGACCACAGTGATTTGCATCTGGCTCTTGATTTTTTAGCTAAAGCAGATATTAATTATGAATTGGCAAAGCATACTGCTGGCTGTCCAAGAATGAAGGTATAATACACTAATCTTTACTGCAAAGTCTTTTCTTCTTTTGAACTCAGCCTAGTGTATCCGTACATTCACTTTTTCCAAGGTTGCTCATAATTCTTTCCTCTTCCTTCCTCCTCTTGTACTTCAGGGTATTTTTTTTTCAAGGTCCAATCCTCAAGAGATTCATGTGCTCAAGTAACAGAACCAGAATTATTTAGTTATTAAATTTTATTTTTATTTGAGCCAATTAGGAATCTGGAGGTGAAACATAGAAAACACAAACATTTTAAAATAATTAACAAACTGTAAAAGCTTTATCTCCTAAATTAGATTAATTAGAGTAAGTTCAAGCATCAGTTCTGGTGTGTCTAAAAACTTTATTGTAATGTAGAGCCAGTGGTGGTGCCCAAGGGTGACAGAATGGAGACAGGGGAACTTAACCCTTTGGCCTCATGGAGCATGGCAAGATGCACCTGTGATATAGGTGCCTCACCAGACATTACCCACAAACTGGTTTAAGTGATGAGAAACTGGTTTAAACCTGTAACAGAACAGACATACAGTGCACATTAACCAATTTCAAAATGGCTGAAACCAATAAACCTGGTTGAACGTAGTATCAGACCTAACTGATTTGGCTCAAACCAATTTATGTATTGTCTGTCCCAGACCCATTGCTGGTTTAAGATAAACCAGAGACCCCCAGCATCCTGGCATGCTCTCTGATCAAGGCTCTCTGCTTCAGCCCAGCCAGGCTGGCCCTGCCCCTTTGCTCCCCAGTTGGAGCAGGGACAGACAGGGGCAGGGGTCTGGCCAAGGAGGGGTTTAATTCCCCTCTCCCTGTCCCACTGGCAGGGACCTGAGCTGGGTCTGCCAGTTGCTCCTCCACTCCTGCTGCAGCACCGGGCACCATGGCCTCCGAGGCAGATGGGGGAGGGAGGAAGGTTAGTCTCTCCTCTACCCCTACAGGCAGCTGGGGTAGAGGGGAGACTGCCTCCCTGTGGCAGAATAGGCCCCTGCTGTCCCCTCTGCAAAAGGATGGAGGGAAGGGGAATAACCTCGTCCCTGCCCCTCAAGGGGCCTTACGGGCTGGCTGTGCCCCCGCCAGGCCACTGCAGTGGGAAGAGACAGAGCCTTTGGTGGGGGCAGCCCCTTTTCTAGCCCTGTAACTCCTGCAGTTTTATAAGATGAGAGGATCAAAGGCCCTGAATTCAGGATCTTACATAGATATCAAATTCAGAACCTATATCTTCAATAACACACTGTCTTGAAATATCATTGGCCATATATTGATTTAGCATTATTTCACATCTTGTAGCATTGGAGTTCTTCCATTAAAACTCTTTCTAGACCCTGCACTCTGTTTATCTGGTAAGATCTGAGGAGATGTTAGCTCTCTGCAGTCTCTCTTCCTTGTGGTCCCTTTTGAAGTTTGATTAATAAACACATCTTCGTAATGCACATCAAGCCACAAGGATCAAGCCTTTTGGTTTATAAGTGTGTTGTTATCAAGGAAGTGCAAATAAACAGTATATAAAGTCATATACATGCCTTAAAAATATTTATCTAACTTTTGCTTGATGGAAGATAATTAAATGTCTTGAATTGTTTATATAAGATGATACATAAAAAGTGTGGTCCAGTAAAAGTGAAGGAGTTTATTGCAGAATATTATGATGCCATAGGTTAAAATAGCTCATCTGGCCACCCTGTATTAGATTTACAAACGTGAAGTGAATGATAAAGAAAGTGGTGGAAACCCAGCCTAAGTTGCACTTGAAACTCCTGGAATAAAATTCTTTTGTAACATATTTATGGTATATTTTAGGTTGAATGGGTTGGATAGGTATTCTTTGTCCAAATTCCATCTTTAACTTCTCAAACTAACAAAAATGAAAATTATTTTCCTCTTACTTTCAGAATTTTTTAAATGGACATAGCAAATTATTATCTGGGAATATGTTTACGCTGCAATATGCTTGGCACACATCAGGATTGTCATGTAAAATCCTGGCCTCACTGAAGTCAATAACATCAAGAGACTTTTGAGGCTTTATAGATTGATTCCTCCATGCAGATACCTTTGTAGATCCTAGAGTCTATGTATACATTTATACATGGATAATTTGGAAGTCAGGGCAGTGTCAAGGAAGATGCATAATTTTTACACAGTTGGAATTCAAGACTGAATCCAGGCCAAGTTGCTGAAAACTAAAAGTTGTTTTTAAACTGTTTGCTAGCTTAAGTTAAATGAATTGTCAATATCAGTCCTGCTACCAGTAGATACCTGGCTATACTTCATAAAATACCAGTGCAGTTGGTCCCCTTTGGCAGTATAAATAGAAAAGTCAAGTTTGAATGGTCAGAAATTACTGTTTAATCTCGTGGTTGCAGGGATTTGAGGCTTTTTTTTGCTATTAATCTGCATCTTATTGTCATCATTTACACGAGAGTGCTGAGAAGTTTAACGTTACCAACCTGTTTTTGAAGCATTTTGCACTCTTGTGGACCTAAACACTGTTCCTAACCATGAATTGTGAGCTCTGTTTATGTGGGTCAGCAGTGAAGTATGTTGGCAAGATGGTGCATTCATATTACTGTCTTTCTTCTGAAGGTCGAGTATTCAGACAGCTTGGAGTGAAAGCCTGAATCTTTTCCCAAAATTCTTATTTATTCTTGTTGTTAAAGCAAGTAATTATCATTTGCCCTATTATGTATGCACTTTATTTCCTGACAAAGCAAAAAAAATGTTGCCCTTACCTGGAAGCTTCTAATCTAATGGGCTAAATTCAGTAAAGCTTTATTCATGTGAGCAGTCTCACTAGAGTTTCTACAGATTCCTTCAGCCACTACGTTTCAATGTCTTAGGAAGGAAAAACCCTAGGATTCAAGGAAGTGTGTATTTAGTGTTGCTTCTGTGTAACAGAATGTGAGAACATTGATTTAGCAAAAGTTTTATGCATGTGTCTGAAACATATCTTAACAATCTACTCCGAAGGTCTCTGTTAACCCTATTTAGCTAACATAGTGGTACTTTTCAGCTCAGGTTCACGCTTCTAGGTTCTATTTGTTTATATTGCTAACTTGCTTTGTTTTATGTGAGCTCATTAAACCTTCACATCTGTAAACTGGGTATAAGAAAATGCAATCAAAACCATTTTGAGACCAAAAGTACAAAATACTATTGTAGCACCCACACATCCTTGAGTTGTATATTATGTTTTTTGCGGGCAAGATGGACCCTGTGTTTTGGCCATGTGCTCAGCACATGGTAAACTGGGGCTTGTATCTGAGGGAATATGTAAAACCCTCCAGCCTCATTGTCCAGGGAAGCCCAGGGGGGTTCTTCAGGTTGATTGGTTGGGAGAGGAACTAGAGTGCAGCGCTAGACTGGACAAGGAGCAAAGAGCTAGGCTGATTTGGAGGGACAGAAGCTGCTAGGGGCTGCTGAAGAATGAAGTCTCCTCCACTGGAGAAGGAATTTGCAGACAGCGAAAAGAGAAGCTCAGGTAGAGGGGAGAGAGCGGGAAAATTGTCTTAGTGTCTAGGACTCGTCTCTGTTTCTTTTCTTTCCTTTGTTCTTTTGGGTTTTAAGGGATTAATACTGGGGGGGAAAAGAATATCAGTTCCTTCGGTTGCCTTGCCAGGAGTTAGGCCTGGCAGTTTAAACAGGGTTGAAATCTGGGAGTTTCTAATCCTGTCAGTTTTGGGCCAGGGTTGAGGTTTGCAACCTTCTGGTCCCAGTGGAGCGGTGACCCAAACTACCTGTAGCCCAGGCCTAGAGGGTAGGTCTGGTCTTTCCCCTTGTTTCTTTTGATGTTCCTTTGCTCTAGTCAAGCTGTGTGCTTGGGCCAGCTGTAGCCATTAAGTAACCTGACTCCTTGTGGAGTTTTTCTTGCAGTTTCATTTTAGCAGGCCATATAATCCAGCCCAGAAGTTTTGGGGTGTGTGCATGTGGTCTGGAGCCAGAGACGCTCCCCATACATACAGACAGACTTTTCCTTTGGAGCAAAGATTGGTATGCTACCGCTCCCCCAAGAGCGATGAGGAGCCTCTTGCACCGCAGAGACTCATGCTCTCTAGCAGATTCCCCTGGCACAGTGCAACCTGTAGACTATGCCTTGTAGTTAGGAGCATTTGGTGTTTTTCCTGTTTTCTGTAATAAAACTGTCTTTTGTGTTTACACTGCTTGCAAGGAGGAGTTTTTATTTATGTGGGACCACCCTAGTAATTCATTTAGTGTTTCCCAGGTGGTCTGGGTGGGGGCTCAAGCCAAGGTAAAATGTATTTAGTACTCCAAAATTGAACTCGGCCCTTGTTGCTGCCAACCAATACCCAGCAGAATGGTTACACTATCATATAATTAGAGATATAAAATCTGGAGAAACCTTTCAAGTGCCTACTCCAGTTCTTTTCTTGGGTAAGCCAACTGGTCATGTAAAATATAAGATTTGGGTTTTACTATAGAGAATCAGTCCCTCTAGCATCTGAAGAAATAGGTTGTTGTCTACAGAAGCTTTTGCAACTCTGAACCAGTTAGTCTCTTAAGGCACTTGTATATAGTGACAGGGGTTTAGTCCTCAAGGCTTTATTCTATGCCCTCTAAATTGAAATAGTGGGTTTTTAATTGAAAACTGCCAGTTAAATTTTTCCATCACGTTACAGTGAGGGGCCTGATCACTTTTTTTTGGTTGGAGCTGGAGCCTGTCCATGGCTGGGGGCGAGCTGCCGGTGGGCTGAGCAGCCCCAGCTTAAAGGCAGCACCAGGCCCAATCTGACTGTTCCCCAAGCCCGCCCAAGGAGCAACACCCAGCAAACTTCCAGCAAGCAGGCTCAGGGAACAGTTGGATCAGGCCAGGTGCTGCCTCAGAGCTGGGGCAGCACCTGACCCATGAGAGCCTGCTCTGGCAGCTCCAGGAGACACTGCCACTGTGGAGGTCAGGACTGGGCCCCCCTGCAGCTCAGGGGCTGCCCTCCCTGCAGGCAGCTCACCCTGCAGCTGTGGGAGAGGAGGGCAGGCTCTGCCAGAAAAAAAAAATTGGGCCTCTTGCCACTTCTGCCTTCAGCAGGCACCTGCTGAAAGCAGAAGCCAGGAGCGATTCTTTTTTTCTGTAGAGACTGCCTGCCTCTCCTGCCACTGGGGGTTAAGCTATCAGCTGCAATGCAATATTGCAAACTAAACTATATCCACACATAGTTTAGTTTGCAACAATGCAAACTAATCTAAACCCCCCCAAACTGGCGCATGAGTAATGTGTGATGCCATTAAGCCACGTTTACATCATGATGACTGTCATGTGTACAAGTGCCCTTAGCTGCGTCACCCTGCCTTACCTTTTGCCTCACTATAAAGAAAAGTATTGCTTTGGGAACCACCTTTGCTTGTTGCAGGTCTTTGGGAAATCTGGCTTCCGGTGGCTGTTCATCTATGTAACCAAAATGAAATGCAAAACTTTAGCTGAATGATGGATTTGTTGTGCTAATGAAACTGGGTAAGAAAGAATCCTGCTGTATTTTCCCTCAGTCTTCAGCAGTGTTGGAAGTTCCAAGAGCAAATTGCCAGAGAAGAACCTGAGTCATTCAGGAAAGAACTACTGGTAGTTCTCACTTTGAGATGGAGCAAATGAACAGTCATGCACCATGCATATTAGTTCTCTTAGCATTTAAATTCCAACACTGTTCTGTAACAGCTGTGGAGCATTCAGATCAATCACTTCTGGTAAATGACTGCTGTGGGTGGCAAAATCTGAAAATAAAATGGTACAGTTTTTACCACCAGCAAGTTTCAAATGTTCTTATTCCCTCTGTGCCCTAGTAACAACAGACTATTTAGCTTCCTGTCTATGTCAATTCTTCTCCCATTGCTGTCCATGGCAAAACTCCCATTGGTCTAACTGGAAGCAGTTTCTGGCCTTCTTGCTTTTGTGTAGCTGGCACAACAGATGCAATGGGAATACGGATTTTTTAGGGGCCTCTCACATTCCAGCTCCTCCTCTGAAAAAGTGATTTTACATCCATAATCCTTTATGTCAACTGTTTCATATTAAAAGGAGATATATTTTTGGTTTGCTAAACAAAATTTCCTAAGGGCAAACTTGTTAATGATTAGCTAATATAACAGTGCTCAAAAAAGTAACTTGAAGTAGTGAAGTAAATATTACCACACCCACTAAAAGTGATGTCATTGTCTGATGGCTTGTTAGGCTTCGAACAGTCCTTATAAGACATATGACACAACCATGAGTTTGTCTATGAGTAACAGTTTGCATTTTTAGTATTTGCACTTAATAACAGTTATTAAATATTATTAGATGGTGCTGAAGCACTTTATATCAGTCTCCCTAAACCACTATGAGTATACCCACACATTCAGATGTGTGCTCAAATAGCAATGGCACAAATATGTGCTGAGGATTTGTTCCTCAGCACATGTGCCTGAATATGCACTTCCCAGACTGCTTGGTCAAACATACAACTTTAGCATGCAGAAACAGTGACCAGCAGCCTTTTAGGAATGTTGGGCTGATACAGTACAGCTAGAAGACCATTGCCAGTTCCCTGCCACCAAATTGCTGCTGACATGTCCTGAATTGCCAAATTGATGCGACTGTGACCTGATTACTGACATGTGAATTAAATTGTCTTGCCACCAAATTGCTGATGATGCCTGGGCTTTTAGGCCAGATGTGGCCCATAGACCTTAAGTTGATAACCCCCGTCCTAAAACATTCACCAAAGAATAGCAAAGCCATCGTTTCCATTCCTGTATAACAGACTCTAGTCTACATTTTATACATGTATATAATATAATGGGTGTGTCTACACATGCGCTTTAATGTGCATTAGCCTATTTTAATGGGCATTAAAGCACCACAGAAAAATCATAGGGCATTTATACACATGCTTGGGGGTGGGAGGAGGAGCTTTAATTAGAGCAGCTCTGAGAGCTTATGTAATTAAAGCACCCAGGGCATCTCATATATTACCATCCCCATGCTTCAAAATGCATTGTTGAACGAGCTTTAGATAAAGCACCCCAAGCATCGTTTTGAAACATGGGGATGCTGATACATGAGAAGCAGGAGCCTGCTGGAGTGCAGTAATTGCCATGTTCCAGCAGATTTGAGTAATCGAGTCTGCTCTGATGTGCTGGAATTACAGCGCATCAGAGCAGCCTCCTTGTTCATGTACAGGCACCCATGCTCTTTAGCGAATGTATATTAAAATAGGCTAGTGTGCATTTTTCTAGTACCTCACTATGGAGGTACTAGACTTAATGCACAATACCTAAAGCGTGTTAATGAACATGTAGACATGCCTAATGTAGACCAAACTATGGTGTAGTTTAGGGCCTGCATAATGGGATAGATAACATGACCAAGTCCGGTAGAAGAAATTCAGCAGTCAAGTAGGGAGTTGGGAGTCTAGAACATTAGTCACAAATGTCTGAAGTATCAATTCTGAAAAGTATGAAAATGTTTGGGCATCATTGTTGTATGTGCCTTACTGTACTCATTAAGGAGTGAGAAAAGGTGAATCATGCTCACTATTGCTCAGTGAGCATAAACTTCTTTTGAATGTCAAACCCCTGTGGTATTCTGGCTGCCAACTTCTAAAGCATTCACTAATCAGAACATTAATTTGGGCAAGGTGTCTGAGAAATACCAAATCTAGCTTGGTGATTTTTAGTCCAGTGGGATTTCTATTCATGATATATGGGTAACAACAGATAGATATGAGGCTTTGGATTTCATCAACTTTGGTGGTACTACATTTAGGATTTTAATTTGCAGCTATCTCTTCCTTCTCATTCCCCACCTCTAACCAAGTCCTTCTTCAAACGTGCCTTGGGTGGTAACTACCAATCTTGAAACATTGTAAATAATCCTGCTGCAATAAAAATCAACTTGTTTCTCATTACAGACTCATTTCTCTCTCAAGTTTAGGGCTAATGTGGTCAGGCTAATAATCATTTCCTCTTTAAATAATAATGTTGGCATTCTTGCCTACTATTACTACTATTTCTGATTAATATACAAATGTGGTGAATCAGCAGTCGCTGCAATGCAACTTACTAATGAAAGATCTAAATTCCCAGTGTGAAGCTCATATGCCAAATTTGCTGAACCAGGAAAAGGTTTTTCCCCATGGGAATGCCCAGACTGGTGGGCAAAATAATTACCTGCAATTATCATGGGTGAAGAGTGTTAACCTAAGGAAACCTGCATTTAACTTATTAATTTGCTTGGAGTGCAAGTAGAATAATTTGCACTGAATTTCTCTGCCTACCTAAAAGGAACTTAAGTATATCCCTAGACCAATCCTTAAAAATGTATAATTAATGACTCCAGAGAGCTTGAGTGAATTAGAAAATTCTCTGACAGGGTACTCTGAATTCTAAGATGACCTGTTTTAACTTCAGAAAATCATCAGATGAGATCTCTAGCCCATTTAAATATTCAAAACTCAAAATCAATCATTTGCATAAGAATTAGACCCTTAAAAACTTTCATCTCACCACCAATTTCTACTGTAAGTGTGCAGGACAATTTGCCACCCTGGTCTGTGCATGGAATTTCCATTGACAGTGGTGAGAACTATATATTACTGATCAGGGCCACAATTTGGCCTTTGAGAAAGTGTAAAATATGACCATAGGGAATAGGACCACAGTGGATTACTAAAGAGCTTTAATTTTTGTGATTTTGTAAAATCAAGTCCTCTTCTTTACTGCCTTTGGAAGGTCACAAAGTTTTCAACAGGAATAATTCCCTGTCCCAAAACAAATAAAGAATATATGGGGGAAAGTTTGAATTATTGGCCACAAAGAATTGTTTTAAATTCTCTTCCTTTTCCTTGCAAAGTTGTAGACTTGTCTATACTTGGAGATTTACTGAAGTCAATCCATAAAAAGTTATTTTGAAACAAGCCTTTGTGTGGACATGCTTGTTCTAGAATGTGCATGTCTTTCTCTGAGTTTCACATAATCCATTTTGGAAGTGGAAGTCAGGCCAGGAAAAAGGCACTTACATTTCAGAATAAAGTTCTATATGGACCTGTATTCTGTCCCTGCCCTCAAGGGTTTACAGTCTAAATATACAAGACAAAGTTGTTAGTAGCTATATTTTACAGATGGGTTCAGATTAACACACGGGGTTATGCAGGAAGTCTGTAATAGCCTGCAGAATAGAATCCAAATGTCCAGTTTAGTTCCCTAGCTACAAGTCTCTGTCTCCAGTATAAAAAAAAAATTAATTAAATCTAGGCCTTTGATAAGGTATAATATAAGGAGATATTTATATGTTTTGGAAGAAAGCACCAATAGGTTTTCTTGCTGACATAATTAAGGACATATAAGAACATTAAAATTATGTTTGAATGGCATACTGTTGCAGCTTTCTCTCTTCCCTTAAAAGAGAAAGCAGAGCAAAATATGAAAACGCTTTAACATTAAGACTGTAAACATGTCATATAGTTTACTATTTTGTTATGTATTATCTTTCCCATATTTGGCTTTGAAACAATTTCTTAAATGCAAGCATACCCTCTTACATGGTGTAATATTGTAATTGCTGGGGTTCAGGTATGGTGGGTCAGCCTTTTCACTAAATAACTAAACTCTATAGTTTTGTAAATAGCAACATACATGAAGGGAGAGAATGTGGCCTGGCCACATTCTCACACCCCTCTGCTATAATTTCTCTCCGTTAGGTTAACTCAACAATGGCTCATGAGCGTTGGAATGTACAAGATGTAGTCATACCTTAAATCAGAAGGGAACAACAGAAAGCCTATTGATCTCCTCAGACTTTTCCATTCAGGAATAAAAACCCACTTGAGAGGTACCAAATACTTCTGCACATAACTGAAGCACTGATTCTTCTTTGTAGGCCAAATTCTGCTCTTGGATGCCTGCATAAGGCTCCAATTGAAGGTAATGGGAGCCACATGGAAACATCCAAGGAGAACTTGGCCCAGAGAGAATAACCATCACACTCAAAATGCTAAACTCCAAATCCCTTTAATTGAATACAGTAAGAATTCTGAGGGTGTTACTCATACAGAAACATGTACTATACCTTTTCTTGGCACCTGTGTCAAAAAGATCCTTTTGGGAGAGCTGGCATGAATAGTGGGATAACCACAATCCTGTTACTATAACCTGCAGCTAAACCCAAGAGGCCTTTTCCCCCAAGAAAATATAACATCTCTCTGGTTATAATGTCTATAATAAAGTTATATAGTCTCAAATAAATGTGACAGATAACATATCCTGTTCACTGAAACTTCATGAAGAATGGAGAGATGCTGAGAGGACATAGGGCCAGACTCTTTGCTATTTTGAGAACCTTTGCACTCTTGGTACTTTGAAACCAGAAGGAAGTGGATTTCCTTAGCTCAGAATTTGCCTCATTGTAGGAAATTCTCCAGCTAGTGTTGCTCTGGCTGTGCTCCTGTGTCACCCAGGCTCTAGGCCATTGCTGCTCCATTGGTTACCAGTGGTTTGCCTGTGGCTCATGAGGGGTAATTTGTGGTCCATAGACTCCCACCCTGCCATCACTATTGGTCTAGCTTCAGTAGCAGCCTGGGTCTCTGGGCTTCTCTTCCAGCATCTACTTTCTGTGCCTGTGCTGAGGAAGAGGGAGCCACCCATATATAATGCAGCAGTGGGACGGTGCTGCCTACACAGGCCAAATGGCCTGATGTAGCCTGCTTAGAGTGTGGCTCCTGGCCTCTTTGGAGTTGGACAGCCCTGCTCTTGGCCATGGAGTGGCAAGACAAAGGCAGGAACTGGAATGTGTTCAGTGCATGATTGTACCTTACTTTAGCAGATACAATGATACCTGGCAGGCCTGTGCAAATAGGAAAGTATTCAATTCAGATTCAGATGACAATGGTTGATTGGCTGATTTGGATGACAGTGATTTGATTCAGAGATTCAGATTACTGTCCAAAATTGATTTGGCTGAATTGGCTTTGGAAGATTCAGTGCTGATTCGGAGAGATTCTGAGATTTGGCCATAGACTATAATGGGAAATGACTGAAATACCTATAACTTTGTCATTTTTTGGCATATATGGATAGAGAGGTAGCCCCATCTGAGGGCATGAAGCCTGCCTAGTTTCAAGCATATAGGTGCAGGGGTTTCTGGAAAACTGCACCTCAAGGTGCTGACAAGCAAAACTCATGATATATATGACTATGTGCATGTTAAGGCACAGCAGGATTTAACCAGCAGGGATGGTAGACTGTAACATGGGGCCATCCTGGTGCTAAAGCAGAAACAGCTCACAAAAGGGATAGAAAGGCTGCAGACAGAGGCTTATGTGTTATTTCTACATCCCTCTCCCAGAGCACTGTGATTGGAAGGGGACTCAGGGAAAGATCACAGCCACTGGCCAGCTACAGGTGTTAGTTTTACCCTGCTCCCCCTCCCTCTTCTCAGTTTCTGTTCCCCCAAAAGGCTGCCTTCTGAATCTCTGAATCTTTTCCTAAATCTTTTCCAGATTGATTCAGAGGCTCTGAACCAATTCAGAGGGTTTTTTTGGTTTCCCAATTCAATTCAGATTCAATGATTCAGCCTCTGAATCAGGCCAAGCCTTCTCCAAATTGCATTGGCAACTGAAGTGTCGCACACCCTTAATACCCGGGTACCTTAACCAGCCAGCAAAGTTTAAAGGAGCCCTGAGTTGTTTTAAACTGTCCAAGCTGGATTAAAATCAGCACTAAAAATGGAGAGCTGTTACACCATCCTCTTGTTATCGCTCTACTTTTCAGCTGCACCTGCTGTTTCCTGTTCTAATTAGTGCTACAATTGTAGTGCTGAACATACTGCTGTCTGTATTCAAGGTACATGATTTCAACAAGAGAAGGTGCCCCAGATCTATAATTCATTGTTAATGAATTATGCTTCTATAAAATAAGTAATGACTTGTGGACGTCCACTGTCTGAGGCTCAGAACATTCTGCCAGCGGCTGATTAGTACAGGCCCTGTAAGGAAGACTGAGGGGAAGAGAGCAAACAGGGAAACAAGGCAAAACCAACAGGATGTGATTTTTCCTCTTACAAGTTTTCACGTTCTTGTAATGTCACTGACTTTGCTGGTATAAGAGGAGAACTGGGTCCTAACAGTTTGATATTCCATCACCTTGGATTCTGCCTAGCCACTTACACCAGTGCAAAGTGAGTTGAATATGCAATCCACTGGGAATAGTAGCAAGTTAAAACCACTTTTCAGGGGTGTGCATGACTGCAGAAGTTCAGGGCAACAATTAATTCAGTCCAAAGTTCCCCTCCTCCCCCCCACTAGGAAATAAGCTAAAATTTCCCTCTTGTATAGTTCAGAACAACAGCTTTAACATGAAAAGACCCCATTAATCTTAAGGCTTAAAAAAACAGAAACTTTCAGTAGTTTGGGTTTTAGCAGATATAACATCATTTTTAGGGGTTGGGGAGGGTGGGTTGTGGCTATTTAGTTTGATGTAGTAATTAATACAGTCATCCTCCTTTGTTATTACTTTAATAAGATAAACACCCTATTAAAATAAACTAAAACAGTAGGCTTTGGCCAAGTTGTGGTGAACAGTGTAATGACCCCACAATGCAAAATGTTGACAGGAAAGAATGAATTACATGAATTCCCCAAGGTTCTTACTGGAGACCTTTGAAGTTGTCAGCTTTAAAGTTTGAGTGCAAAAGAAGGTTACAAATTTTGAGACCACTCTTATCTACCAGTTCCTGTGAGAATGCAGTTGATATCTACTTAAGTGCCCAGAACCCCTTAGTATAGGCCTGGATTCTGTTTAGTCTTGTGTCTAAGCTTAATTTTTGTGCGATGAATGCACTTTAGTTAATGTGCATTAAATCTAGTACCTACATTTTTACACAAGTAAGCGCTGCAATACTGGGTACTTTGAAAAGCACCCGCCGCTGCATTGGTTGCAGTTGTATAAGCGATGAAATGTATGTCAGCATTCAGAAAATGGTGGTAAATCCACTTTTGAACTAAAACACATAGAAGGTGTTTTAGTTCAAAAGTGCACCATGGCCATTTTCTTTGCACTGATGCACATTTTGCCACTTATACAACTGCAAGCAACACAGCTCCATGTGCATTAGCTTGTGTGCAGAGCAGACTTGGAGTCTGCTCTGACGTGCTGGATCACACAAAAATGTATGTATATAAATGCCCTCCATTGTGAGGTACTAGAAGATTGTGCATTAGCTTATTTTAATGTGCATTAGCTAAAAAGCGTGTCTTTTTGGTGATGCTTTAATGTGCATTTAAGTAGGCTGTAACATGCTTAGAAAATCTTCATCTTTTCTTCTATGCACTACTTACCCCAAATTATTGTTTGCACACTTCTCATGTACCTAGGTTTAAGGAAAGTTTTAGACTATAACAGGCATCATCTTTGGAATGGGATCAGCTGTGTTTTCCCACATGGTCAGACCCCTGCCATTCCTGAGACTCTTGAAACTTCAGCCTAACCCTGAGAGATAATGACCTTAGATGCTACACCCTGCAGAGACACAGCTACAGAGGGATTTGTGTGGTGCACAATAAGCAAACAGGGGTACAGGTTGTAGCTGTATTGGTCTACAGGCAAAAGGAATCAGAACTCTGGGTAGAAGTGATACTTTTTATTAGACCAACTAAATATATATTTTTTAATTTTACTTGCAGACTTTCAGGCACACTCACCCTTCTTCAGGCATAGGAGAATGCAAAGTTTGTAACATTTCTCCTAGGTGGAAATGAAAATTCACATTTCACAGGAAAGCTCTTACCTTCAGCTCTCCTGTGAAATATGAATTTTCATTACCACCTAGGAGAAATTTTACAATCTTTGCATTCTTCTATGCCTGAAGAAGGGTGAATGTGCCTGAAGCTTGCAAATAAAGCCTTTTTTTGCAAATGTCCATTTGGTCTAATAAAAGATATTTACCCAGAGTTCTTATTCCAATAAGCAAACAGACATCCTTCTATTTAAGGCCTCACAACTGTGACTATCTTGGGTGGCAGCAACTTTTTCGGACACTTGGAGTAGGACAATAGGTTAGGATGTGTATGTGCCCACCATAAAAATAGGAATCCTTCTAATAAGTTGGTTTCAAGATGGGTTTATCCCCGGTTTAGAGCCTTAATGATAAATAGGCGTTACCTACAAGCAAATCAGAAAATGAGCTCTCCTTTATTCCTATTGTACAGCAAGTGTACATTATAGATGTGCTTTAGATAGTCTCTAAAGAGTTTGGAGGTTTCACCTATAGATGCATTTTCTCGCAATAAAACCATTTCAAACTGTCAATTTGTGAAGTTCCTGTGATAGTTACAATAGATTGGAGATGGGGCATTGGGGTGCACAGCAGACAGAATGAAGCAAGGCAGAGACGATGATGAAAATGATTGTTCTTCTTCCTTTTGTTATCTTTGGACTGGAATTATTAACGAATATTGTTCTTTATTTGTATAGTCTCCCTCAGCATCTTCAGAATGGGTTACCTGCTAGCCAAAAGAATAAAAAGCATGATGGGATTCTAACATGTGTGGTAGGAATATAGAGGTAAAAGTGTGAACAACAGCCATTTGTATCACAGCGCCAGTGCAGTGATGCACAGCACATATTTGGATGTTTAGAGGTTTTCAATACCCCCAAGAGATCGGGATTAGGGGAGATGGGTTAGAAAACAGCATTAATTATGCAGATAAATCTTACTCAGATTTACAGCTGAGTTTAGCCTCCAAGTAACCAGCTTTGATGAGTAAATAATTTCATAAATTCTGTGATAGATTCCTAAAGCAGACTCTTATGCTGCACTTGATAAAACTTCTTCCCTATCCAGCATGTTCTTTTCCCTTTGTTCTGTCTCCTGCTTCATAGATCTCAACTTCTAGGAACTCATTCAGAGATTCCACTCACTCTGTCATTCCAGGATCATCCTAAATAATTGTTTCTGAATGGGAATAAAATGCCACAAAATTCAAAGATACAAGACACTTCTAGCAAGATTAAATATTCTGGCACCCAGTAATATGGTAGTGATGTCGCTGTATTCCAGATATGAGAACCGAATCTAGTTTTTTATGGCAGGCAATAACACAGAAAACTTTAGAAAGTGTTTGAAACTAACAGGTACCCAGACTTTACATGATATGCTGTATGCTTTAAAGAATGGAATTATGAAATAGGCTTGTGGCTGAACTTCCTATATATATATGCACACACACACCACAAGAGGGCATGGTGGGAACAGAGCATGGCTGCTTTCATTGCCTGTCGTCTCATTTTTTCTTCAGTCTTTCCTTTTTCTACTTCTGCAGCATCCTAAAACTGCAAAAGCAAAACTCGGAGGCAGAGCAAATGCCACTCAAAAAGCAAATGCATCCTGGACACCTTTTTAAAACTTTAAAATGTTACCTGACCTGTCTCCAGCTTTTAAACTTGAATTCTTATCAACTGAATTGAGCTGCCACCTTCTGCCAGTCCCTGAGAGTGCCAGGTCAGTTACCTGCAAAAAAACGTCATAAACAGTGTTTCTGACCATTTTGATTTTGAAAGCCTAGTGTACTCTCCCTTTAATGGATTATCTAGACTGTAACAGGGATCTGTACCTTACAGGCAAAAGAGAACAGGCTCAGTCAAATGGATAGTTCTGTCTGTAACTACTAGAATCTTCATTTCCTTTTCACTTTCCTCTAGCTAAGAAGTGAAACAAATTGTGCAGTCATTGGTTCTGTGCAGTAAATCTTTCTCTCAGATTCTTCCTGCTACCTTGCAATTTAAAATAAGAAAAGTAATTTTGTCCTATGCTGTGCCATGCATGGCCCTCTGCATGTATGAATGATAAATGGAGGCTGGAAAAGAAGCTGAAGAAAGAGGTAAAGTGGAGTAAAATACAGAGAGAGAACTTGAATTGCCCCCCTCATTGCTAAGTTTGCTGCCGACAGATAATGCAGATACAAGAGCAAGGGGACCCAGTCCGAAAGCCAATTTTGCCACCGATGTTTGAAAGTACAGAGAGTTTGGAAGGCAGGTTCAGAATTCACTACTTTCTTTCCTTGCAAAGAAGCTCTGGGGCATACATCTCAGGCTGTGAAAGAGGCAGCGAGTCTCTTTCACTTATGCTAGCAGAAACTGGTAAAGAACTGCCAAAAGGCAGCCAAGGGACAGGAAAAGTGACTTGGCAAATGCTTAATGCAAACCTCAGTTGATTTCTTGGATTATCCCCTATAGCCAAAATGAGGTCCTATACCTCTGATAATTTCTTAACTGTCCCTGCAGTCACAAGAATTGCCTATCACACTTGTCACAGTTACCTAGTCACTGTCATCAAATTACTTAAGTTATTTCCTAGGGTGAAACACCTGCTTCAGAAACCCATCTCCAATTCTTTTCTTGGCTTGGTAATCAATTTCCCTATCTTGTTTCAGTTTGAAATATCCACACAAACAAGGGCGAAAACTGACTGTTTGGAGGAAAAGAAACACTAACTATATTCAACATTCTGTCAAACGAACAAGGGAAATAGATTAAGGGTTTTTTCTTCTAACATCTTAGAGTTATTTTGAAGTTAGTGCCCAAATTAGAAAATATTTACACATACATTTACGTTGCAGATATCTGTAACAGTCGCAAACACTTGCTTTCAGAGGCAGACCCTGCTTCTGTTGAATTTAATCATAAAAATGACCCTTGAGTTCCACAAAAATGGGACAATAAATGCTCAAACTCTTTAAAAAAATTGTGAAATGAATTGCTGTAACCACTGTAATAATGAATGTGACCAACACGGAACAATAAGAATATAATTCAGGTAATGTTAGACAAATGCAGTCATTTTTTAAATGCTTTCCTTAATGACATGCATGAAAGAGCTAGAGATGGAATTTCAGGGAATAATGATTTAAAGATTTCGGCCTACCTTCATGGTACTGGACATGATTTAAGTTTCACTATGATTAAAAATTTTAAGGGTACTTAGCATGTTGAAATTTACATACGAAGGAGGAAAACTTACAGGGATAATTCATGAATTATTTTGAAAATTATTAAACTAGAATTCCTTAGACGAATTAGAACTGAAACTTAATGATAACTTCATCATATATTTTCAGATGTCAGAAAGCAAACTATAATTAGGTGGACTACAAAATGTTTGCAAAATTATTTCTGCAATATTAAAAACAACATAAATGAGGCAAGGTTGCTACCTATATTTTTTGTGTTTCTGAGTCACATTTTATGTATTTTTAATATTGCAAATATAGCATCTGGAAAGGTTATTGTTGCTTTTATAACAATCAGCATAGCATAGTAAAACAAAGACTTTTTAGAATATGAATATGCTCTGGGGAAATGCAATAAATCTTAGTGAAAAGAAAAACTTTTTATATATAAATGCGTAAAAGCTTACTGTGCATTCTGAAAAGGTTGCTTACTGCTAAAGGAGTAATGTATTGTAAATCAACAGTAGGTCCCATAGCACATTACAGAATATTTTATTGAGTTTTTTTTACCTGAAGGTAAGAACTTCTATTAAGAATATATGAGAGTGCACTTAGCTACATTACTTGTTTTTCACAATGTTCCATACCTAATGTCTTTTTTTATTTGCTTCATTAAATATTGCTGTAATTAATGCATTTAGTGGGAATTCAGTGGTAACAAATATAATTTTTTACTGTGGTTAAAAAAAATAAGGCTCAGTTACCAGATTTTCCATTAGCAAGTGGTGCTGACTGAACTCCTCAAACTATTTCTTTTGTCAGACCAGAAATCAGCTACTAAAAACAGGTGATGTTTTCAGAAATGTAAGGGGAAAGAAAAAGAAAAAGGATTTCACATAAAAAATCCTTAAGAAGAACTTAGTATATAGTTAGACGGAAACAACAGCAAAGGCTATCTTTAAAATAATTCAAGGAAAAAGTTTCCACCCCTGATAGGTAGATGCTTACATAAGCACAGGAGTTTAAAGGAGTTGTTAGGAGAAGAAAAAGGTACAGTCTTTAAAAGTTTGACTTCTCTGAGTTTGAAATTAAACAGTGTGTGACAGGAGAATACAGAAAAATTCTCAGCGAGGGACTGATTCAGCAGCCATCATTCACTGCAACTTGCTTCATTGGCATCATTGTGAATGCATTTAGGAGCTAGGTAAAGAATGTATATTTCCAGGGTTAGGCATTCAGTCAGTCAGTTATTTTTTTTTTTAAGTATGGGCTTGTCCAGGGAATGGGACTAGAAGATTTTCATCTCATCTGCCTTTACCATATAGCAATGGTATTTTTTTTAACATTTATTGATTACACAATCAGGATACAGTTTCCAGATTCTTAGGCTGGGCAAATTAATATATATTTCAGAGAACTGGAGAATACTGTTATAGTATTTAGAACAATTCTAATGAAATCTAAGAAAGATCTAACCTCAGCATTAAGAGATTTAAATGCTTTGTAATGTGAACAAACTTGGCTTCTGCTTTGTAAAAACAAAGGATAAAGTTTCACAGTTCATCTTTCTTTAGAGATAGCTATTACAGGTTCTGATGAGAACCTGGTTGATCCATTTTCAGGCAAGAAAATTATACCCACTAAAAAGCCTTCAGGATGGGGCCTTCTGGTACTAGCAAGAGAATGAAACCGGCCGTTAGGATTCCTGGGTCCTGTTTCTCACTTAACCAATAGCTACCTGTGGAGTTTAGGGCATATTTGTTCGTCTCCTTATACCAATGAGAAAATGAGGATAATTACATTTACCCATTTACCTCATTTGCCTAACTTTACCTACCAATGTAAGGCATATATATATGTGGCATATCTATATCTATCTATTTATATATAAATATGCTTTTACACACACACTATATATATGGCATATCTATATCAATTTAGATATAGATAGATAGATATGCCATATATATATGGGCACACATATAAATAGGCAAAAGTAGTCATAGTTTTTTCTCTTACTATCGCTATTGTATTTTAGTGAAAATTCAGCAAAGCCACAAATAGGGAATAGAATCAAGTTTAAAATCTCAGTTTCTCCCCCTTGACAGACTTGGGATTTTGCCCGATCTGGAAGAGGCTCCAATACCAGGACTGAGCCATTTTAATTTTTGTTTCACTCCTCTTCAAAATGAATTGTATTTTAAAGCTCTCAGCTTGCTTTCGTAGGTGCTGAGATTAGCTGAATAGTGTTAGCAAAAGAAAATTCCTTTCTGTGACACCGATGGGCTCCTATCTCTTATATGACGTTTTAGGAACAAAGCCTTCCTAGAAAAGTTACTGCCTCATTCCTAAGGCCTTCCATGATTTCAGGAAGTTGACAAAACAGGGAGGTTCATGCTTGATTTCTGTTTGGATTGAATGGGCTTCTCTTATTCAGATCCAAGATTGAACTCTTACATCAGAGGCCATTCTGGGTGTCCAGCTGATCCAAACAGTATCCTCTCTAAGGATTCCCAACCTCCCTGTACTCAGTTTGGACTTCACTAATGAAACATTTTTGAGAAACTCTGCAACGTACCATCAGGGCCATGTGTTTAGAATGATACTAGAGTTAGCAAATTGCACAAGAGAACCTTGTACAGCTGTCACTGAGAGGTTTCAGACACCACAGACATGAGGAAATAGCCCACATAAAGAGATGTCTGAAAGCCTCCTCCAGTGTGTTTAAAAGAACATTTCTACCCTAAAAAAGTAGCAGCATAGAAATATATGATCTTACTCAATGGCTTCACTCAGTGTAATTTCAGTCACATCTGCTGACTTTAATAAAAATGAAGTTGCAACTGTTGTCAGCCTCACAGAGCCAACATGCTCAGAGATTGGGACTGAAAAATCACTTTACTAATGAATCAGCACCAGAACTGCTTACTATTGCAGTTTATGGCATTTTGGCCATCCCTACTTAGAGTGTAGCCACTATTAGCATAGCTACACGTTGTGACCTTGGGTACAACTATCCCAGGACTTTCTGTTAATGCTTCCACCTGCAATATAGAAGGTGGCTGATAGGAGCTTTATTATTAATGATGATGACAAACTGCATACAGGTCTTTCTTGTCAACTATGGAAAGTTCCCATGGTTGGCAAAACATGGTTGGCAAAGCAAAAGGCTTATGAGAAAAATAGCAGGTGACAGGCTAATGCATGGTCATGGAAAACAGTGGTTACTCAAAACTGTATAGCCAAAATGGTATATAGAATATTAAGTGTGGCTGCTCAGACACGTGATTGGCAAAACCGGGGTTAGGGAGGGGAACCTATAAACACAATGCCATTTGAACAGGATGTCTTCTTACAGGAGAATGACACTCACTGCCCCCATTGTCAGTCACAGACATCCAGTTGCCATATGTACCACAGCAGTTGAGATAGGCCTCTTTAAAGGGTCTGTCATAAGGTGCAAGGATACAGGAAGGGAAAAGGGCACAGAATAGCTACACTATGCAGGCATGTTTATTTTATTGTCTCATGGAATCACAGTGGAAAGAGTAGGGCTGCTATGAACTCACTGGGTCATCAGTCACGCAGAATACTTTTAGCAAAACAAAAAACAACAAAAATATATTTCTCTGGAGCTGGCTAGGATGGCTGTTTCACAAAATTCAAGCTTAATTCACAAAACTCAAGCTTGATAGTAGCACTGTATAATTATTTGCAAATAACGTATCAGTAGTTGAATCAGATTGGGTTTCAGATATTACATAGAGATATGATTTAAAATTGGACTCTTTTGCATGCAGTTTAGTGCACTCTACTGGGACTCTGTTCTAAGGGTGTGTCTGCATGGCACAATGCACTCACGGCTAGTTTAGAGACTTGAACTTTCACACTGCTGCATTAGCATGATGCTTAACTCATGCTTTTAGCCACACTGAGGACACCCCACTAACCTGGCTATATTGATTCTTGTCCCTGAGCATTGTGGCATGTAGACCTTCAGAAAGGGAAGTGACCATCTTTTACTCTTTGTCAGGCACCAGTGACTGGTCACAATACAAATGATTAAAACAACCTATTTTTAAGGGAGGAGAGGAGGACATTTTGAATGTTTCTAATCCTGAAATTTATTTTCCAAATATCAATTTTTAGATCAAAGCATGTAAAATTCCACACATGTATGTACATTTGTTCTGGTACAGAACTGTCATATTGAACACAGTGAATGGCAGGTGTGAGGTAGAATTACATTGTAACTGATTTTGAACATTACTGTCAAACGTGCATATGTATACACAAAAAACTTGCATCTTTACCAGAGCCCTGTTGGATAAGAAGAGCTTTTTTACTAGACTGGATTTAGTTCTGATACTCTACAATGAAGAATCAAAATAATTTGTAAATGTTAAAAGAAGTGATGGGGTGAATGAAGGTCACCCATGCCGAATGCTGTTCTATGAATCAATAGAATCCAAATGCTCTGGCTTTCCACTAGCCTGATATTTTTCCTCCCTCTCTTTTTTTTCTACCCTCATTGTAACTTTCTCCATGAAAGGTCAAGTATTTTTGTTTCTTTTAACTTGACTCTCTGTCAAGCCAAATGCAGTGCCCTGTAAAAACACCTGCTGACCTGCTGCATAATTTTGCAGTAGGGTGTCAGCATGCTCATATCCCTGGATCCCCTGCCGAATATACCTCTGTGCTCCTTTCTGCCTGAGTGGCAACTACCCAGCTTGCTTATGTCTAAGGCCAATTTTGATTGTTCTCTAAGCAGGTCCTTGGAGATTGGGCTGATCAGGTTCACTAATGGTCAGGCTTCTCTTGGTATTTGCTTACATAACACAATCAGAACATATGTCTTAAATATTTTATCAGCTTTAAAGGGTCATTTTCATAACATAGCATTGTGTTGCACTGGAGAACAGAGCAGGCTGGAGAGGAAAACTCAACAGCATTTAAAGGTTTAAGTTCAGGATGAGCATGAATGCTACCTCTTACATATTAAGATACACTTCTCCATTGCATACAGGCAGCATGTTAAGAGCAAAGAAAGAGAAAATTATAATAGCATAACAGATGGCAAAATTCAGCACATCCCAAACAATTCTCATAGATTTCCCCCTCCTTTCTAATGGCTATAAACCTTTTAAATTGTTTGACTTTCAAAATTATTTCTCATTTGTTTCCCTTTGTAGGATCTGATTTGCATGTCATTCACTTCTTGGGAGCCAGATTTTTTCTTAGGATGAGGTGTCAACAAGAAAATGGTCACAGTTCCCCAGTTCTGGGATTATTTCTATGCTGACAGGCCAAAGCTAGCCAGTTTAGCTCCTTGCCAGGACCCTGCAAGGAGCTAAACTGGCTAGTCAGGGCCGGCCTACAATTTCTCGGCCCCCCCCCCCATGGAAAATATAGTTTGGGGGCCCCCTGACGCAAAGAAGGCAGGGGGTGGCAGAGGTGGGGTGAGGGGGCAGCAAATGGCCAGATGCAGCGGGTCCCTTGGCTGCTGGGCCCCGTGTGGCCACACATTTTGTGGCTAGCTATGGCCTATCAGTGTTGGTCTGCCAGCCATAAAAAGTTGGAGTACTCTGGTAACATCTGCCTGCACTGGGGGATATCTGTAATCATCCCTGAGCTCTTTGCTTTATTACAATCCTATAATGGAGACATGAGGTTGCTTTTATCCCCTTTTAACTGCCTACATATGAGAATGGAAGCCAAAGAGCCTTATACAATGAAACTCACCCAGTGCTACTGCCTAGCTAAGGCTTTTCATGCAGTTTCAGTTGAAATGGTTTAGAAATAATCCCATTGCTGCATTAGCACAATGCCTCACTTATGCTTTATAGCTATGTTGAGGGCACCCCACTATGTTGCTTCAGGTCCCAAACATTGTGTCACGTAGGCATACAGAAAGGGAAGTAACCATCTTTTTTCCTTGTCTGTACTGTGTCTGGGACACCAGTGTATAACTGCTGACAAACAATTAAACAACCTATTTTCAAGAAAGGAGAGGAGGACCTTTTGAATATTTCTAATCTAGAATTTAATTTCAAAATATCAGTTTTTAGTCCAAAGCATGCGAAATGCCACAAATGTATGTGTTCTGTCTGATGTAGACAGAACTGCTTCAAATTTCTACCAGGCACCTTTAATCTGATTTAAGTGTCATAAGAGGGGCTGTTCCTAATTACCTAATGTCATTTAGGCAAATCAGTACAACTTCTTTATGTTGATCATATCATCCTATGCAAGACAAACAACATA
This sequence comes from Caiman crocodilus, assembly GCA_030014935.1. NCBI lineage: Eukaryota > Metazoa > Chordata > Crocodylia > Alligatoridae > Caiman > Caiman crocodilus. The sequence goes on from JAGPOW010000261.1 coordinate 202,315,911, forward strand.
AAGCTTATTTTTCTAAAATCTTGTATCTCTAAAGCAGTGCTTCTCAACCATTTTTTATTTGACGCACCCCTCACTGGACTTAAGGCATGCCTCCATAACTCGTGTGAACCAAGTGGCACCCAGTTTGAAAAACTAATTTTTAGATTATAGCGCTTACCTTCTTTCAGAAGGGCTGGGCAGTGAGGGATCATCCAGGCAGGACAAGCCTTAGCCTGTTTACCTACTTAATTTAGCTCCTCACACCTCACAACACCCTTCAAAGGATCTGGCCACACCCTGGGGTACCCTGACACACTGTTGAGAATCACCGTTCTAAATCCTTAGGGATTTATTGTTCCTCATTTCTGTACCCTTTTCCAGGTCTTTTCCTTGTAATAGGGCATCCAAAGTTATATTTAATGCTTCAAGATTTGTCTCCTATCCCTTTGTTCTTTACCATAGAGGCTTTGTTTGCATCTAAACTCAGTTCACTTTCCTACATGTTGCTAGATAGAGCGCTTCAGCTGTTAGTTTCTATCCATTAACAATCTAATGTTAGCCTCTGAATCAGCCTTTGACTGATTGAGCTTGTGCTTAGAGTTGGTTTCATCCTCAGCTGCACCATTGTCCAGGAAAGGGAAGATCTTGTGCTAATTTTCTTTCTTTTAAAAAAAATGATTAGTAACCTTTTTCTTACAATTATTTTGCACAGAGCAACATTGATGGATGAGTTGTAATCTTGGAGAGAATGATTGTGTGTGTGGAACAAATACAAAGCGATTTGGTTTTCGGTCTTTGAAGGAAACCATGAATCACTGTCTGTCTAGTCAGCATAAATATGTCTTCTTATACTGTTTTGTCAGGTGTGAATATAACTGTAGGGACAATAAGAGAAGCAATTTTAAATAAAGATATCACCACATTTTTTAGTGTTTTGGACACTGAGCAAGAATGGAGTCCTTTTGTAAGGCAGCCTAGCTTTGTTTTGAGGACAATACATAACCTTACTGCCCAAGTAAGAGTTCTGGAAGATCCTGATCCTTGGTTCCTGGGCAGCAGTTGTACACTTCCCTTCATAGTGGCCAAACTCTGCAAGCCATAGTCTGACAGGCTCACCATAGTGCAGATAAGGATGCTGTAATACATCTATTTCTGAGAAAGCTAAGAAAGGAACTAAGCTGTGTAGCCTATTTTCAGGAAAATTTTATTCTAGCATGTCAATGAGTGTGGTATCCAAGTTACCTTCCTTATTCCTACACATGGACACAGCAAAACTGTAGGCATTATTTACATTTGAGTGCTTTATTATATTGGAATTGCAGTGATATTATTAACATTTGTACAAATGCACAAAATTTTGTCTCTTCTAACTAGAAAGAGATGTACAAATCTGACCTAGTTGAACAGTCTTAATGAACTCATTGTCCATTTGTAACAATAAATGTGTTCACAATGCGACAAAAAGCTTAACATAAAATTAAACATATTAAATGCTGTAGCAAGTATTTACACTTATGTACCAAAAAAAAAAAATCTCTCCTTCCAGTAAGGAAGGTGGTTGCTTTACAGAATAAACAGACAAACAAACACAAAAACTTTGCGTACAATACAAACAACCTCAAGCCCAAAACTTAACGTGACAGCACCTTTCTCTTATACAGACTTCCTTAGATGAGGTTTACTCCACACAGTGCTAAAAGCTTCTTTAAAAATCAGTACAGTGACTGCATTTCAATGAAGCCATCCTTAATGATCATTGCTACCCAGTTTTTAAATTGAGCAATTTATGGAGATGGGAATAAAACCCATGTATATGGATTGAGAAACAACTGCTTCCCAAATTTTGAAGTCCTTACTTGGGAAAAGTTCTCCTTGATAGTCTGTAAGTTTGTCTGAAGAATGGCTACAGATCAAAACCTTGGTGCAAAATAATTTGCCTTTCAGGCACCAAGGTAAAAGTTCTCTGGCAGGGGGCATGTAACAGGGTCCAGGGAGAAGGGTGGATACCATCAGCACCAGCCATTTCCCCTCAAATGCCCTTCTCTTGTTGTTTTCCTGCAAGCTCTCTAAAGCTGCAGTTAGTCTTCAGTGTCTGACACAGTATCAGAAGATAGATAACCTATCTGTTACTTCAGAGATTTAGCTAAAAAAGATATTTTGGGGTTCAATAGTCTTTAGATGCAACATGAGGCCAGTGCAGTATTATATGTGGAGGGACTCCAAAACAGTGTCACTTCATGAAACTTAACCTAAACAATGTTTAACCTGAATTTGTACAGGGGTTATAGGTTCTGAATCCTAGATCTAAAATATAGCCGGTCATAATGATCAATTAATTTCTAAAGAAAATTGTGGAAATGTATCAGATTTACATTTACAGAATTAATCTTTTAGCCCCTATTGACATTTGGCCTTTTGCAATCTTTAAAAGTTTACTGAAAAGTAGTTTTGGAAAATGTGGAAGACTCTGGGGAAAACACCAAGCATTGATAAGCAATTTAGCTCTAAACATAAGGCCACTGATAAAACCCAGATAACCACAAGTATTAGGAAGGGATTATGCGTATATACAAACTTTCTCATCTTCATTTTATGGCGACCATTTCAGGTGGTGATCAAGCTTTTGGTATAAGTTTTCATTAGACATTTTATTGCTTTTGATTTTTCTTTAAGTTTTAGTCTTTTCTTAAGGTGCTGTCCCTAGTTAAGTTGCAAAGTAACATAACATTTAATGGACTTAGGATTCAAACATATTGTATGGCCACTGTTATCCTTGCAGCTTTGTAGCTACTACAGTTGGAAAACAATCAAAGTGCATTATGATGCACGACAGAGCCAGTTTCCTGACCTATGTTATACAGGACACTTTGGTTCTCAAGATGAGATAGATTATAAGTATAGCTTAGATGCCTCACATGCTTTGCATAATAAAACATTTATATGCCACCATGAAGAGGATGTGAAGTCAAAGTCATGTTGCAGACTGGCTGTACTCAGCTTCTCCTAGCAGTCCTCCTTCTGGGGGTGTGAGAGACAAGTTGTAGATATGCCACCAGTTAGAGCATATAAATATATCTGGTGCAAACATTTTACAAGATATTATAAATGATTGAACAAGGGAGAACAAGAAAGAGAAAGTGAGAGCTAAAGTGCAATTTTAAAATAATATAAATAATTGAAATGTAGAAATAGGATACTAATTAGTTGTAACTGGTTTGGTTTTGAAGGCACCATTTAGTTTTTGTCTACAAATTAATCTTTTTTTTTCTTCCCCCTTCAATAATTTTCTCTGATATATAATGGAGCTTCAATGGTCTAAAGCTAAGGAACACTGCTTAGTAGATAAGGACAGAAGGGGCAATGGTAAGGCAGTATAGTGCAACTCACTATGAGATATTAGAAGAGAAGCAAGGATAGGGTTAATTGCTATTGAGGATGCATATAATTAGCCTAAAAATTACAGGCTTTCCAGTTCTATGTATCATTTTCCTTTAGCTGATCTGCGCTTTCTAAAATGAGAGAGCACACTTTCAAACAGATAGGAAACAATTGTAGGTTTACAGCTATTATGTTTGATACAAAAAAGCAGATGCTGCTTTAAAGAAAACATTTAATCCTAAGAATTTCTATACAACAGACCTCAGCAAACCTTTCCATCTTGGATGGATGACTTCTGCTTGAGACCCTGAAAGATTAAGGTACACACACACCTAGAGTAGTTTACTGCAAAACTAATATTGTAACTTAAAAAATAAAACAAAACAAACAGATTCCATACAAGAATACTGTTCAAAGTTCAAATGGAATGTGTTTAAAATAACATTTATTAATAAATACTTTATACAATTCTATATGAATACTAAATTAATAGATTCCTGTTTAAATTTTGCTTTGGTCCTCTTGAATTTTCATAAATTCACTATATAAGTTTCTTTTAAAAATGTGTTATTAGCTTCTAAAAAAGCACATTCTACCTAAACTAAAAGGCTTTTTAAAAACTAAATATTGTTGCTTAAAAAAATAATAATCCCCCAAAAGTCAGGTTTTAACAACAGTTACAGCTGGTTTGTTAGTTAACACAACAAGATCTGTTAACATGCTAAAATCCATATATACTTGAGGCGTTTACCATTGACTTTCCACTATTCAGAACATGGACTGCATTCATTTAGTTATATAGCAGGAATCAACTCCAAATAGTATGAAATTTTCTATTAATCATCATCATCACTGTCCTTATAAAACACACTATGATAGCACACAAACTACTTGTCTCCCACAGGCAGTGTTATGAATATGGCTTGTATAAATTGACTTGAGGGGGAAGAAATGTTTGAATCACAACACAGCACTTTTGGTAGGTATTGCAATCATCCGTGGCTGGGATTTCCAACATACTTTCAATGTCACACAGTGAGATATGTTGTACACAGAAATGTTTAACATTTGGATGCTTCATTTTGAACTACACACATGACCAGGCTCATCCATATTAACTCCCATTAAAAAAATACTGGGGGTCATTCTGAAAGGCCACTGGCAGTGACTTTAGATTCAGACCTGCAACTAGCTGAAGAAAGGCAGGAATAAAACAGATCAGCGTTCAGTAAGTAGCTCATGGAGAACTATAGGTTATCCTCAAATTAAGAAGTATGGCAAATGCTACCTAAATTAACAATACTTAAGAACAAGCTGCTTCTGCTGAACAGATTTTGTACAGATCTAGACATAGGGCCTTTTCTTGCAGCCCTGACCCTTAACTCTCATTAGGACTATGCAGGAAAGGATTACATGCTAAAGTAAAGGCTGCAGGATCAGTCCTCTAAAAATACAAAAGTATTTTATATGTGGAAGTTAACCTGTTGAAGAATAAGGTGCCTGGTTGGGTTGGTCCTTTTACGTATATACTAATATTAATATGCTGCATGTTGTTTTGGCCTGTGAACCTTACGTTTAGAGTGACAAGAAGCATTAGCAAAAAGCTTTCATCCTTTACTTATTTCCACATCACTAATAATAATTATACCTAAAGGCCAATAGTACAGAGAGGAGACAGTTCATTGTAATTACACATTTAGGCTAACGTGTAGTTGGCTTGCCTAGTTAGCATTAAAAAAAGAAATAATTGAGCTATATATAATACACATCAGTCAAACTGTCAAGTTGCTGAATTTAACAACACTTGGGCAAGTGGGGTTTTTTGTTGGGTTTTGTGTGTATGTGTGTGTGTTTCTCTTTTTTCTTTTTTTATCTTTTTTTCTTTTTTTTCTCACTGTAGAGGCTTTAGTTTTAACAGCTAAATATTACAGTCAAAGAGATTTAACATACGTAAAACCAAACTTTAATTTTAGTGCAGTGTAGCTCAGAGTCTTCTAGTATGAAGATTTTTGTTTTGTTTTTCTACTTTAATGTAATTAAGTGCTTTCCATGCGGGTAAAAAAACTGAAGCTAAATTAATACTATGATGGCATTTTGTTTTTTTGGATGAATAATGAGGTTCTAGATATGACATCTGGACACAATACATCCTTATATATATATTCAACTGAAGATTCTGTTTAAAGCTGTGTATTTGAACAAAGTTTATTTTTAGTAGCCATGATGAAGCAAAACCATTCAGCTATTACAACTGGACTTTAAAAAAAATTTATAGATTCAGTATTTAAAACACTTTAAAAGTATATGTTTGTCTAAAATATAATAGAAAATCCTTTACATTTGTATTTTTTCTTAATTTTTTTTGGTTCTTAGACTATATAATTAAGTCATGATTTACTCTGTACATGTAAAAAAATCCTTTTTTTTTTTCAAAAGTATTTGCATAAGTGGTAACAGACCTGTGGAAGAATACTGCTTTTAAAAGTTAGTTACCAAGATATAACTGATTCAGAAATTATGATTCATGATGCTCAGAATTCTGTTCTTCCTCTTGAGCACTATTTGCTACAGTGCCTCATTCTTCATTTTCTTAACATATTTTTTTTCAAAAAAAATTCACCCTTTTAAAAATCTTTACTTCTTCAAATAACAGAAACAGCCTTTGAGGACAACAACTCAGAATCAGAGCAAAGTATGTTTAGGAGCAGGGTACTTAGTACAAATAACATTAATTAGCCGTTTCATTTTAAGAGATGCAATTGAAAAAAAGTTTGAACATCTATCACAAAATAAGGACCTGATCTTACTGCCACAGGAGCATGAGTGACTGGTGCCTCCTGAATCTGGCAGGGCACCCACAGAAACTGCCAATGGTGGCGGCCTTGTCAGGGGGGGCACCAGCCCTACTGACAGCATCAGCGTTGGCCATCGTGGGGGCACGTGCACCCCTGTGTACCCCCTAGCAGTCGCCTATGCACAGGAGTAAATGTGAGCTTTGCTATTGACTTTACTGGGAACAAAATCAGGTGCCAATGTATTAGAACTAATTGGCCGTCATCTACCATATTCTTTAACACTTCATTTCCCATACATTATCCCAAGATGAAAGTCAGCCCTGGAGAGGGCCAGCGCAAGTCTGTGGCTTCAGAAAAAGAAAAAGATGGAGTGCAAGGACCATCTTTTGAGGAGTGAATTTCACCCACAGTGTATAGCAGAATTTACACCAGTCTGGCAGTGTATAGTAGCTAAAAAGTGTTCTTGGTGTTCATGCTGAACAGATCCTCAGCTAGGTAAACTGGCATCATTCTGTTAAAGTCAATGGAGCTACAGCAATATATGCCAGCTAAGGATCCTGTCTATGTATGTTTAAAAATGGCTGTGAAGAATTAGTTTTTTACCTGGTAATAAATAATAATATTTTTCCAACTGCTCAGAATTTTCAATCTGATTATTGAAATATTAGGCTGTTAGCTTTTGATGGTGGAACAATTCATCTGCTGAGTGATTAGACTCTTTCTGAACTGCTGTATACTTCAAGGATTTTCTACATTAATGATTGACAGTTTAAAAAAAACGCTGTAATTCTTAGGTGTGATTTTGCTATTCTTGTCCTGTGCCATGGACATTTACCACAGAATCTTACAAGGCTCCTAGCATCAACTCAGCTGTCTTTCAGTCATGCTTCACCTGTGACTAAACTGCTTTTAACTTTTGCTGTTTATTAAAAACACTAAATCTGGAGCATTAAACTCCTACATTTTGATTTTTTAAAAAGCAAAAGTTCAGCCAGCTGTGAGTGAAGGCATTGAGAGCAGCAGATGTACCAACAGTTTTTTGTGGGTGGGTTTAAAGTTTTCCCCTTTTATTAATATTCTTAAAAGAAATAAAAAAGCAGTGAAGAATATTGAGAGAGATTTAGAATGAAGAAAAACAGGAGGAACTTGAAGAAGAAAGGGCTGGAGGATTAAGAAAGGAAAAGGGAAGATATCTGAAGAATAGATTAACAGGCCATGGACAAGTGGAAAGCCAAACATGAGAGTGTATTATTTGGGGTGATTTTGTTCTGACATCCACATATGATATAAGCATTTTTATCTCTGAAAGAGGTTCTGCATACCTGATGAGGTTCCGGTGGTATCACAAAGCTAACTTATTTTTTATTATGCTGTCACCAGAGCATGGTCTAAATATTTATAGCCTTAACAGTTCTAGTTACCAATGTCTGACTCTGTTTTAATACTTTGTATGCCTCATTTTGGCTAACAAGCTGCAATTTAACAAAACTCCATGTTTCTGAGGCCTCAGGCTAGACTGTTAAGAAGGGAACACGACTATGTACAGAAACAGTTCAGTTTATAAACACCTGGTACCAAAAATTGGAGAAAGCACCAAAGCACTTCTCAAGCTGATAGCATATTAATTGCATAACTCCCTTTTTTGTAACTAAGTATAAAAGACATTTTAATAACTATAAAAATGAAAGCTATAGTCTTTCAAGGGTTGAGGAGTCTTCCAGGGCTGAGTTAATGTTGAAAACGTCCTTCACATAAAGGACTTCCGATATGCTACCACTCCCATAGCAGTTTTGACCATTCAGTTTTAAAGAATTGGATTTATATCTGTTCTGTGACTGGCAAGCTGAGTAAGGGTGGAGCTTCCTACAACATCGCTGACAGAAGAGGAAGTTGTAATGGTGTTATGCTGGATGACTTGCTGTTGGGAGCAAGCTGGGACTGGGCTTGCAGGAGGGCTACTCTCAGGACCTAAAAAAAAAAAAGAACACAAATCATATTATGTCTGTAGGAGTCTGTGCTTGTATTACAGTAATGTTAAAGACAAGACCTTTCATGAAGGCTGCGGGCCTGTCAACTCCACGTATTCAAAGATTGATGGACTTTAAAATTATGTACGCAGGGCATGTCTACACATGCAATTAATTCAAAGCAATAAACTCTGGAGCAATAAACACCTGGGTGCATTGTTTGAACATGCGCCTGGGAGCAATAAACTCTGGTGCAATACATTCTGGAATTTATTGCCATTTGAATGTGGGCCCAGGAGTGCAGCACACTGAGTTGAGTTGGAGCAGCCCTGAATGGCAGAGGGTCTGGGGGACTAGCCGGCCAGCCTGGAGCTGGTCACCTCGGCTAAACATGCTATGGAAGGGCTGGTTGAGGCACAAAAGTGCTTCAGTGCAAGAATAGCCAGCTGGGGCAGAGTCTACATATGTGCTACTGTGGAGGTTTTTTTTACTCTGCAGCAAGATAGTACCTGTATTTACAAGTACTATCCTGCTGGAAATTAGTTTACTCCAGCCTAGTAGGGGAGCACACGCAGACACCGAAACATTTACTTTGCAGCTAATTAGTCTACTGAGTAGTAAACATCTCATGTAGATGCGCCTCTGCCCCCCAAGTGCTTTTTATTTGACTTCTGATTTTTGAGCCTTTAAGGTTCACGTCTGCAACTTTCTCCCCACAAAACTGAGAGCTAGAAACTTGGCATCTTTTAAAATCAGGTCCTCGTATAATAACATGACTCCAGGAGCTAATACTTTATCTTAGGCTAGGGGCTGAAATTGCACATAAACCAGTGATCAGAAACTGGTTTAAACCTGTAACTGAATAGAAGTTCAGTGCACATAAACCACTTTCAAAATGACCAAAACCAATTTAAGTTAAACCTGGTTGGATGCAGTATCAGACTTAGATAATTTAGATCAAACCAGTTTATGGAACTTGTCCCAGATCCCTTTCTGATTCAAATTAATTCATAGTTTCCCAGCACCCCACGATGCTTTGCAGCCCTGAGCTATGCTGCCTGCTCCTGTGGAGCAGAGACTACCTTACCCCTTTGCTCCTTAGCCTACTTCCTGCCTGCAGCTGTCAGTCCATAGGGATGGGGGGCAGGGGAATAGACCACCCCCACCCCCAGGTCACACTAGCCAGGGTCTACACAGCACATGGTGGGAGGAGAAGCTCCTGTCATGGGAGATTTTCATCTCCTGGCAGGCCTCTCCCCTTCCTCCTCCCTCTTTCTGAGCTGCTGATTGTTTCAGCAGCTGCCACAGGATAGAGGGAGAAGGAGTCCTTCAGGCTGGGTTCCTGCCATGCAGCCCAGTATGGGGGCGCCAGGGAGTCCTGCCTTCCTCCCACCCCAGCCCAGGGTCCCCCAGGCCCAGGGGAACTTGGCTGGGCTGGCAATGGCCAGCAGGCTGGGAGACGTGTTCTAGTGCCCCCCCACCTACTGATCTGGGTAAGTGCAGACCTCCCCCTGCCTTTCCCAATTGAAAACTGAATGTCAGTTCAGTTGGTTATTGGTTCAACCCATGCAGCTTAGACTAAGGAGCTGCCGAGATTGAATCGATTCAGCCTCAGGCTTTTTGACTGTCTGTACTTAGCCTTAAAGGCCAAATAGTATAAGATTTGTGACATAATATTTCATAACACTGGGTTACTGAAATGCTTCATTTGCTGCAGCAGAGGCAATTGATACCTGCATCACAGTGCAGTGTGCCACAATATAGAAGAGGTCATTTAAGCAAATGATAGTACTAAATATAATGAAATTCTATTTTTCTTTGACTGGCATGAAAAGGCCAGATACACTGTGGTGAAGAGAGGATGGAAACTGGCTCTATTTCCCATGTTGATGTAAGAAATCCCTAGAGGGCATGCAGCTGGCTCCTATATAAAACTCTCCCTGAAGACTCCAATGCAGGAAGAATGTATGTTTGTATTGGAGGTGTGGCTGGCACATTGCATTCTAGCTCATTTTTTACTTTAAGCAACTGTCATCTGGCAAATATTAGAACAGCCCTGGGGCTGCTCTAGCCTGCTCTAAATCCAGACAGGGAACTGAGGAGTCACGAGTCTCCTTTTGCTATGCTGAGTAGGAAATTTGCCCTTCACTTTCTATACTTACAAGGCAAACTTGGATTGTTTTCTCTGTCTGTCATCAGTGTCTCTGTTAGTGTTTTGTTTTGTTTTTTAAATGAGAGAGGAACATTCGAGAGAGAGGGAGAGAGTTGTATAACTCAACTATACCAATCTCAGGGAATGATAGTTTCCTTTTATTTTTCAGTCCATGATTAGAATTGGTTAGAGTGGTAAACAGTGGTAACAACACTAGAGATATCAAAGGATACTGATTTACGCTCTTAGTCAGAAGTGACAATTTTTGCCCAATCTGGCCACAAAAAGCAGTTTATAGCTGTGATCAAACAAGTGCATGGCTACAAACAGCTAAAAAATGGCCAATCAGGTGAAAATCTGACCCCTCATTGCGTGATGTATCAGATAAAGATGTTTCAAAATGTAGTGCAAAAATCCAGAACTCCTGGTTCCAAAATGATAACTTTTACTAGACCAACTGAGACACTGCAAAATAAAAACATCTTTTTCTGCAAGCCGTTGGGCTCATGCAGCTTTCATCAGGCTCAGGGATCAGGCTTTGATGAAGGGTGTACGAGCCCAAAAGCTTGCAGAAAAAGATTATTTTTTTTTTCCAATTTCTCAGTTGGTCTAATAAAAGGTACATTTTAGAATCAAGAGTTCTAGATTTTTACATTTCTTTTTGTGTCAGACCAACATAGCTACCACATACATCCTTTTTAAAATGTAGGGTCTTCTGTAATCGGTGTCTGCAGAGCTCTCAACCTGTCACTGTTTTCAGAATAAGACAGGGGAAAGGGAGCACAGGGAGTTCAGGCTGGGTTTTTTCAGCCTCCCCTGAAGTGGGGGGTGTATTGGAGCCCCCCTGAGGTGGGGGAGGGGAGCTGCAATTCACCCACCCTACCCTCCAGCACTGGCTGAGGAGTCCTAAGAATGTGCTCCCTCTGCTGCCTTTCCCCACTCCCATTCTGAAACAGCAAGCACTGGCAGAGAGCCCTGGCCATTGTTACAGATGGCTGCAGCTCCCAGCCTGAAGCTAGATTCCCCTCCCCCCTGGAACCAACAGTGAATTTCTGTTTGGTCAGGGTAACAACGTAACTCAGAAGGTTTTGCAGAAATCATTCTGCATTACAGTTAGGAGCTGCACTTCTGTCTGGACCCTTAGGTTGTAAATGTTGTAGCTCAATGGTTCTGAACACGTACAAGCAAAGCAAAAGTGTCCAAACTTTATCCTTGCTTCATTCAGGGTCAAAGAGCCATTTAGCTTCTTTGTATTGTTACAGAATCATGCAGATGCATCATAACATCTGAGGCTCACTCTTGAATGGTAGCTTTCCCTCCCCTTTTAAAGTGGTTTAAAGATATGTTTGTCTGTTCCCTTTGGAGTCCATCATTACTTCACTTAGCAGTGCACCCAGTCAAGGAACAGCCCTGAGGTATTTTAATGCATCAGCAGCATTGTGCCGAGTAGTATAGTTGTAGAATTGGAGCTTTGAGTTCAATAAATAAAGAAATAAATAAGGGGGAGCAGAAACATTATTTATTTATTTGAAGTAGAAAATACTATTTTTGGTTGGAGCTTGATAAATAAATATAAGTGGCATATTTTACAAATAGAGCTATCATAATTAGTTGAAACATATGGCCCCAGTCTGCAAGTGAGCAACGCAGAAGTCTCCTGTCCATGAAAAAGTCAGCTGCAGAATTGGGAGAGTATATCAGTTTTAAAATTGCTTGTTTTAATTTATGTACTTATCTCTAGATATTTTATCTCAACCTTTAATTCTCTGATGTTCAGAAAGATTGGTTCAAATGAAAGTACTAAATAACAAGTAAATGTAGAGGGAAGAACTGGCACCTTTGTTTGGGGTTCTTGTGAATAACTATAGATAACACAAAACACATCAGTTACTTACTTAGATATCCTTGGGACTCTTTTTGCATAGCTGTTATTGGACAGTCTTTATGTGTTAACAGTAACTGTTTCAGCTGTGCTACCTCATTTTTCAACATGGAAACCTCATTCTAGAGAAGAGAGAGAAAGACTTTTACTTACAATTTGGAAGAAACAAGTTAACAAATCAGCAAGACTTCTCATGTTTGTGCTTTTGTCAAGATAACTACAGCAATGGGGTTGCATAAGAATTTTTTCCATCACAGATATTGGGAGAAATCTTTTCTGTTACATAAATGCAAATCTGGAGTACTTCTATTAACCTCAGCTCTCAAAATGTAGTAGATTAGATTTTGCTTCCATTTATTGTTTTACCACACTAATGTGTTTAGTGCTATTGTTGTTTCTGAATATACAGTATATCCTATATGCAATATTGTGTATCTCAGACTGGTCCATATGCTTTTTATAATGGAAAACATTACAAAGAAAAACTAAAACATTAAGAAATGACATTTAAATTAAAAAATGCCAGGGCCAGATATTTACGATAACATTTTTAAAAATAAAAAACATGAATTTGTCATTTTATTTTTTAAAAAGTAACCTTCTCTGATTTAGCTCACAAATATAGACTCTTAGCATCATAAGTAGTATCAGAGAGAGAAATGACTCATAAATCATGTAGGGGAGCTTACTTAGAGAAATCACTATTTTGGCTTGTATCTTCCATAGCATTTAAACTGATTTTGGCTGATTCACTTATGATTCATTGCACTTACTTGTTCTTAGCCCTAAAGGGATCAGCGTCCACCGACATACAGTAATATATTGTAAGTACATATTTCAGTAGGCTTTCAACAGTTGTATTTAAGTCACAAGTGATATAGTGTAATTTAGCATAATATATAATGTTCTTTTGTATAAAGAGGACTAATTTGTCACCAAATTATTAAAATTTGCAGTCAGCAAAACTTCATTCTCATTGAGCGTGAAGATTGGTTCATCTTGAAACCAACAGACCTTGGGTTTGTCTAGGAACTGCTTCCTCTCCCCTTTCCCCCAGCTTGTTCCAAACCCAACTTTGACTCAGGTTGTGTCTGCTAATTTAAAAACCTGTGGGACTGTCTGCTTTTGCACTTAAAAAACAACAAAATGAGGGGAAGGGTTGTTGTTTAATGATTGGCAATATTATCTCCAGAAACTTCTATTGAAATATGTCCCTATTAGCTCAGTTGTGATGCCACTTAAAGGCAAGGCAATTTCTATGGATTTATTCATTTTTCTTTCTCTGTCTCACACAGATGAAGATATTGCACTATTAATCAGGGAGGAAAAGGTATTTAGTTTATTTTAATGTGTTCCTGAAAAACTAGACTGCTGTTAATAACAACAATTATTGTTGTTATTTTACAAAAACTAAATATAAATCTAAAAAATTCTGTGACTGAGTTTTCAAAACCAGTAAATGCAGCAAGACAATAATCCTGGAGCTAGGCAGGGAACAAGTTCCCTAGCCTGTTCCCCATAGCTAGCTGCCCCACTGGCAGACTGGGGCAAAAGGCTGGGACCTGCTCCACTTCTGCCCCTGATTGGGGAGCCAGGGCCAGGAGCTCCCTGCTGCCAGGGCAGGGGAATATTGTCCTTTCCCCTCCCCAGCAGCAGGCAACCCCTGGGGGCAAGGTGTAATGTCTCAGCCCTGGCCAGAAGATTCCTGTCTCCTGACCTGGTGCTCCCTGCCAGCCCTTGAGCTAGTACCTGGGAGAGAGTCAAACTCTCCCTGATGGTGGCAGGGGCCCATTGCAGGAGCCCAGAAAGCAGGAACAGTTTGGTGCCATTAGCAGCATATCTGGCCCCACTTCTCTGCATAAGTAGATGCCCGCCCAGGAGCATTTGCTAGCAAGTAGTTTACTCACAAGTAAACTGATCCCAGATCAAATGTATGTGTAGACAAGCCCAGCTGCTGCCATCTAGAATATGCCACCATGACAGCAGAGATGTTACAAGACTCAATGTGCAAAGCTCCACTTGGATCTATTCTGCTCAAGGTAATCCATGCTGATGCATTTAAGAAATAAATGATTATGTAAATAATTATGGACTAGTGAGTCCTGGCAACCTACATTTACTAAACATTGAGAAGATGCTAGGACCCTTACTATTTACTGTTTTCAGAAGATTTCCATCCATTTTGTTCTTTTACAAACAGGCGATTCTCATTATAACTGCATCTGGATGGCTCTGGATTAAAATTTAGTGGTGTTCTTTTTTTTCTTAAAGAAGTAGCCTTTTATAGCTGAGTTACCAACTGTTTGGGCTTTTTGTTCCTTTGTCACTTTTTTTTTTTAAATACGTGACTCAGCCTAGTAAAGCTTCTAAATTTTGAGATCATTTTTCCTGGCTGATCCTACTGAATTAAATTTTTTATATATTTATTTATTTAAGTATTTATCTTGATTAACACACTTTGATTATGTCTATATTTTCACTATTCATCTAATGTGCAGTGGTAATACTTATGTCAAAAAGAACCAGTGGTACAGCAAAAGCCTTTCAATGTAAACAGGGCCTCTGTGTCATGAGGATACAGACAGTAGCTTGCACCTGAAGCTGCATGTTTGTCTGGGTGAGTTCTTCTGCTTTCTTTTCCAGTGACATCACCCAGACCTTCCTCTTCTGTCTGCAGCGGGTAGCAGCTGCTCGGTTCCTTTCCAGAAATTTTCGCCTCCTCTCATCTGGGTCTTCATCCACCACCCTCCTCCGACGCCCTCCAGTGGGCTGAGTTGGCTGTATTGTCTGAGTGGGCTGCATCTGCTGTGCCGCTGGTGAAACCTTATGAAGAAATGAAACAAAGTTTAGCAAAGAGGGTGGGTTGGTGAGCTCTAGCCAATATCAAGTGCTTCAAAAGAAAGAAAGGGGGGGAAAGGAGGAACCATTAAACAAAAATTATCACCAATGTATGGCCTAAAGTTTGCAGATGTTCTGGCAAGATCTAAAGATGGCACAGATTGAAAGATTCCACCAGATGCCACTTAAATTAGCCTATGACAAATGCCCAACCTAGTCAAGGGGAGGATTTTTGGAATGGTTTTCTGAACTGCAGCAGGGAAAATTACATTTTTCCCTTCCTTAGGTATTAAAAATGTATCCTTACAAAGTGCCTGATTCAACATGGGAGGTTAGTTTTTGCATAGCAAGATTTTTAATTAATCAAAGGAGAAGACTGCAAGGGCCTTGGAAGTTTTTAATTATGTTCACACTTTTAGGCCATTTCTATTTCACGTATACCTTAGTGCACTTTTTGGTAGTTAACACCTCCCTGGAGATGCTCTGTGTAGTACCTCTTTTCCCATCAGTATACTAGTGTATGGTCATGTCTCCATGGTAAGTCACTCAGCAGTGATTAGCCCACTCCCCACCTCCATGCTAATTAACTTGCCTGCAGTGTCACGTAGATGTGATCTCTTACAATTTAGGAGGCAGCCCACATGGAGCAATACAGCATGTTGGAAGGTGCCACTGCATGGCATGGCGAGTATACTGTACAGCCATGTCATTAATCACCTTTGAAAAATCCCAGCATTAATCATGCTGTTTGAATCAGAAATTTAGAACTTGCTAGAAACCTGAATTATCAAAATCATAAGCCTTGGTGTCCAAGCCTGCAAAATAACTTTTCTATCTGAAGGCTTCATGCCAAATAGCAATACAGTTGATAATAGTGAAAAAGATACTATTTTTTTCTCTATTTTTTATTTACTTTGGTTAATCTGTGCACTTCAGAGTACTTAATTCATACAGTCAGGTTCACTTCCCCACACCTCATACAATCAGAATCAGTTTCACCCTTGTTGAAAAGCCCTGGAAATGAGATGAGATGAGAAATAAAACCAGTGAAAACTTTCTTTAAAGACTGTTATTTTTTAATAAGCCAGAACTCACTATTTGAAGGATGCCCATTAGAAACTGAATTTTAGACAATTCAAACATGCTAGTAAAAACTCCCTAACCCCATCTACACTACAGTTTATATGGTTCTTCCCATCAGTGGAGCTTGCTGGTGTAGATGGAGTGATTGCACTTACTGGCATTCTGGAGGACTGTTTGTGTCTGGCCTTACCACCAAGTGCTCTCTTACTCCCTGAAGGCGTTTACTGTTCAGCAGTGGCAGCTGCTTCACATCCACTGGGGCTGTTCATGCTGCCTCTTCAGCAACATGTCTGAATATAGAGGTCTCAGAGATCTCTCAATGTCAACATAACATCAAAGGCCTTTCATTTTTTCACATACAACACCTTTTGAGACTTCAAAGGACTGTTATTTATGTTTCTGGATACCAAAGCTTTCCTTAGCCCATTTCTCTCTCCTTTTTCATCCAGCATGAAAAGCTTTTCTGTTTTTCAGCTCTGCCAGTCATGTCTGTAATGCAGACATACAGGACTGCTATATAAAAACTTTTTTCCTAGAACCCCCTATCCTGAATAAATAGTGGCTCGTTTTGTTTTCAGTTGAAGTAATCTGTAGTTGGGTAACTGAGGCAAACTTGCAAAACACTGTCCTTCCATCTTTGGTAGATAGGAATTGGAAAGACTGCACCATTCTTGATGTCATGTAGGATAGTTAATTGAATCATCCTAGATATATTTTGACCCTGAAGTCTATTAGGCCTTATCTTGATAATAGTTTAAGCATTATTCTTCAGCAGGGCTTCGCCCCTTAAAGCCTTCCACCCCTTGTGATTGCATGTGCTACTAAAAAAGGTGACTAATACATTTTTAAGGGTTGCTTATCTGGTATCCATAATAACACAGGGATGGAACAGGTAATATACTATAACAAAATACAAGTGATCCTGCTGTGCCTAAGCTGTCACAGCAGCAGGTTTGATAGGAAGAAATTTTGATGCAACAAACATAACAATGCTAGAGTAATTTTTTGTAATGTTTGAGGCAAACCAGCTACCATAAAGCAAAACATTTATCACTAATAAAGGGACACATTAAACAACCATTTTTACCTTGATCCTTGATCCAATACTTTCTTTAATTTTTTTTAACTTAACACACTATTAGTAGTCATTCATTTGTTTTAGCAAAACATAATTCATTAGGCTCATGTGTGTCTCAAACTGGCTGTAGAAAAGCATGAAATTAATTTTGACATTACACAAGGGTATGGTGTAGAATAATGAAAGTTATGGCAAAGGGCATGCAGCACACACAACAATTCAGCTCATGCCTTTGTTTGACAGGCAGCTTGGAACTAAGGTATCTGGCTCGTGGAATGAGGAGGTTAATAATTAGTAGAATGCACCATAAAATTAATGTCTGCTGAAGCAATCTGACCCCCGGAGAGGCCAATATCAGGGGGATTATGGATGGTCTTAGAAAGTAATAACCTTGTGTTTATTACTCACTAAACCCTCCTTTTATTCCTGTTAATGCACCCTTTTAGAAGGGGTTATAGCTCGTGTGTCCCAGGAGAGGGTAAAACTGTTTTGTGGTCTAGGCAAGCAGCTGACCTATGGAGCCTAGAATACTACTTAGCCTTCCACCAGTAGTTCTCAACCTCCTTGGGACAATTAGGCCTGATTACAAGGCCTCCCCTAGCCCAGCTGATGGATGAAGATGCTGTGTTGGTGGCTGATACTGATATTGCATTCAGTTCCAAACTCTTCACACTTCTTTAGGACCAAAGTCCAGAGTGGGTTGCAAGAATTCAGAGGGGTATAAGATGCAATTACTAGATGTCCTGAGCACTTATCAGGGCAGGGTGCTCTTACTACCAGTCACAAAATCCTGTACCAGGTGGCATGCTAATTAGCTCATTAGACTAGCATGTCTTAGCACAGGTGTACTACTTTCCTTTTTGGTAGGCGATTAATACAACAGTAGCCCAAACTGGAACTTTATCCTGATTCTGTTAAGTCAATGATACTATTTAATTTACTAATAGCTTTTTCTATGGTGATCAACACCGAGGCTTTCTTATTTAGCCTCTAAAATTGACATAGGGAAATCCTATATAGCTGCAATAAGATCAACAGGAAAAAAATGCAGTGAATAGTCAATGTTACGGGATACTGGAATATCAGTCATATCTTTTTATTTTTAATATCTCCATTGTTTTCCAAGAGCTGCCTGTGAGGAGCCTGTAAGCATCAAAAATCCTCACGAATCCAACTTCCCATGAGACATAAGAAGTCCTCTATGTTCTGTATCTGATTTCACTATTCCCCTTCTGAACACAGTTCTGAACTTTGCTCCCAAAGCCTCACATTCTGAAGTCATGATTAATATACTTTTCTCTTTCATCTATACCTTTTTCAAGGTATAGAATTTTATCACTGCTTTAAAACAGCCAGAATTAATGAGGTTTCTACCGAAATCCTTGTTCATGAATTCACTACTACAGTTTTCAGCTAACAGCGTTCCTAGATCCCTGTTCTTTAAATAGCAAATGATCCAGCAGGCTGAAGCCAGACATCTTTTTGTCTAAAAGCACAGACCTTTCATTTTCCTTTATCTTCATTGGCTTGCCACCACCTGAATTAAATTCAAGATTACCTTTCAGGTTTAAATTTCACTTTATGAACAGGCTACTTCCTCTCTCCATGCCATAACATTCACCTACTAAACTTCACCTGCTCCGTCAGTTAATCCCTGTCTCAGTTAGGTAACTTTGCACAGCTGAAAGCCACTCCATCACCAGAAGTATTCCGTCTACAAGGTCCAGAATTATTCTCTCCTTCAAAGCTTTAATATCTTTCACTCTTACCTTAAAATTATACATGGCACATTATTGCCTTTCTGAGGTATAGGTTTCTATTTGAACTTCATCAAAGTTCTACTTCATTCAGATCTTAATTTATTTTGGTTTGGTTTCTCAAATAGGAATAAGTACAAGCTAAAAAAATGAATCCAGAATCAAAGTAAAGGTATCTATAGATCTGAAGATTTAATTTAAAGACATTTCTATTTAAATACTTATTTTTCTATATCATCTTATAATTGACTCTCATTGTAAAGTGCTTTCTGATACTGTGAGCAAAGGTTGTTATACTATATAAAAATAACATATATCCAAGGGAGAGGTCTTCCCTCACATATGCATGTGCAATGTCATTTACATCTTTGGTAGTTATGTAACCATCTCTGAGGACAGAATTTTTAAGAATTTAAAAACTTGACCTCAGCCTGTTAGACAACAGTTCCCAGTGTGCCAAAATCCATCAGATAGTAAGAATATCAATGACACTTGGCAATTTGTAGATATCTCAGCTTAAACAGACCTTAGGGCTGCCTACTAGCATGACAGAAGTTTGAAATAAAGTTTCTTGTTTCTGAGTAAATTGACGTGTTTTGAATAAGAGTTTGCAACTTCACAGCCAACAGCAGAGTAAACTTATTATTAGCAGCAAATGATTCACTTTGGAGACCATGCGCATATGAAAGCAACAGACATCCATTTCTAACCTTGCTCTGGAACAGACAATAATTCTGTGAATAGTTCTACCTGTGCTTGTCCACTTGAGTGTAACGGCGGGTGTGGCGAAGTCTGGTGATGTGCTGGGTGTGCGTGAAGGTGCGAGTGGGAGTGATGATGTGGGTGGTTCTGCTGGTGATGGGGCTGAGGATGAGGATGGTGCGCTGGGTGCTGGTGATGATGAGGGTACGGGTGATGAGATGGCAGTGTCTGGTGCTGATGTGGATGTGAGTGCATATGATGGTGTGGTGTCTGGTCCTGTCGGGAGCTCATTATTTCCATCATGTGTCCCATGGTGTTCATATTTCCATTTGACATGGCTGCAGGATGATGAGTCAGCGCTGCTTTCAATCTCTGGAACAGAAGAAGAGAGAATTTTAAAACAATAATCAAGATATTGGGCATTCAGAGTATTCCATTTCATATTTTCAAATGTTTTAGAAACTATATTGGCACCAGAAATACCTATTCTATTATTGCTGTTCATGTTGACTTTATCAACAAAAGTGAGGTACTTTACACCTTTATTGTTAGGCTATAATATAGTTTCCTGGTCAGTATCAAACATACATATTTACCCCAGAACATCTGGATCACAATTTAATGCCTACGAGTTTCCACACTGTAGATTGTGCTACTGTGTTATTGTGGGAAAAGAACTGGTTCTTATCTTTTCATTCTTAATCAGCTGATTAAATGTATAGTTCCATGCATTCTTACTTAAAAAAAAAAAAGTTTGTAACTTAATGTTTGTTCTGCTCTTACCATTTTACCATTTAGTTATTATCCTGTATTAGTAGACATTTTTATTATATCAGAGCATTGACATATTTCAGAACTCAAGAATACAAATAACTTTTTCAGCATTTTAGTGCATGAGCAACAAGCCTTTCTCCTCACCAGTAATATAAAAATTTAGCAAATTTGCATGGTTTTCTGTCTGTGCTGTGAAACACTATTGTCTGCTGTTGCAAATTACTGCATGCTAAGTTTGGTTTATATGATGTCCTCCTGGCTTTGACTAATATTGGTGTTGATTTTGTAGTCCTAACTCAATCCTAACTATGAATCCTCTTAAAATCAGTGAAATTCTCCCACGTTCAGTACTGCAACAACAGAGGAGGACAACAGAAATTTTGCTGGCATAAGATTTGCAGGAGAAGGCCCTTTGTTTCTTATCATGGCATTTGCAGGTGGAAGAATTCCCTTTCTTTCCAGTTATTAGATGGTACAAATAAATGGGAATTAGCTACACTGAGGAAAAGAGACATAGAATCATAGAAAGTTAGAGTTGGAAGGAACCTCAGGAGGTCATCTAGTCCAACCCCCTCTCAAAGCAGGACCAGCCCCAACTAGATCATCCCACCAAAGCTTTCTCTAGCCAGGTTTTAAAAAACCCCCAAGGATGGAGCTTCCACCACCTCTCTGGGTAATATAGAATCATCATTGATTACTAAAGTGCCAACTTCTATAGTAGCTTATTACATAGCACCTAGATAATGGGTTCCTTCCAGAGAACTGTCTTTTAGTGGTCAGGTGCATTAAACAGATTTAAATACTTGTATATTTATACATCTGCTGTCCATTTTGGAGTACTAGTTGAGTGCAGATGATTCTATAAAAACACATGCTCTATTTTCATGATCAGGAAGCCACTACGTTGAATTGCTCTCCATTGGCATAAATAACTTTAATCAGCCAGTGGATGTGGCGGGGTAAAAAAAAAAAAAAAAAAATGGAAGGAAAGAAGTGTACAAACATCACTAAATGCCAGTATAGAGTATGTAAGGTAACTGAAGAGTCAATCAATCAATCATCCATCCAATTCTGTCTAAGATCAGAATGTATAATGAGGAGCATACCACTAGTCAGTTCATTTATAAGAATGATCCTTTTTTTCTTAATTGACAACAACAGGCCAACAAGAAACAGCAGTTTCTAAAGCGCAGCTCTACGCTGAAATGCCTTTCCTATAGCATCTAACAATAATTACATTATCCAATTCCCGATATGATTGCATGCGGATGGTTGGGAGAAGGGACTGGGTTGGGAGAAGGGACTGCATTTTTTTGATATTTTAATTAATTGGCAGGACATGTAGAGTTTATGGATGGGAACACTGAAAAAAAAATGCATATTTACTTGTTTAAAAATATATCTCTCAGCTGAAGGCTCCCATGTAGCATGGCTGTGTTCAGGAATGCAATACTACTTGGTTTCTGTCCCTATCAGAATAAATCATAAAGAAATAAGAAGGTGGTTTTGGGGGAGGGAAGAAATACAGCAGAAGAAAAATGGGGAGGAGAAAGGGGGAGAAAGT
The DNA here is from genome assembly GCA_030014935.1 of Caiman crocodilus. Taxonomy (NCBI): domain Eukaryota; kingdom Metazoa; phylum Chordata; order Crocodylia; family Alligatoridae; genus Caiman; species Caiman crocodilus. Next base: position 202,337,860 of record JAGPOW010000261.1, read on the forward strand.
GCTGGACAATAGGGCCAGTTCAAAAATAATCTCTCCTAACAGTTGTCTCCTACTGTTTTCCACGAGGTTTATTTGGATCACTACAGTGAGGCAGATTAACAGATTTGCTAAAACAGTTTTGGGATCCTATTGGTAATACACTGCAAATCAATCTGTTCACTAAGAAAAAAAAAAAAAGAAACTTGCATAAAATATGTCTGTGCCTCATACTAATCCACCACCAGCTTGCACTAAGAAAAGGCAGTCTGCTGGCTTTTAATTTAGTTTCTTGCTGTGTTCATATCAGCTAAAAACACCAAACAGTATAATTTGTCACAACCTTAATAATGTGCTCAAAAGAACAATAGATCAAGGCAGTGCTGTATGGGAAGGAACCTCCTACTCTTTCTAGTCCCCCTCAGATGGGCACTCTAGTACCCCGCATTTAAAATGGAGGACTCAGCAGCAGTTTCCTTAACATCTGTGAACTTATGCTTCTTTGGTTATAGCAAACAGCTCTTCACAACAGTTCAGCTAACTGGTGTTATTCAAGAGCATTTTTAAGGAAAAATATGGAAAAATACTCAAATAAAATAATGATTTTGTACGTCAATTCAAAATTTCCTAAGATGTGTTTTAAACGTCCGAACTACAACACAACTTTTGCCAAAGTGCCAACAAAAGCAGTTCCAATTGTTTTCTGAATCAAAATGCAAAAAAGCAAACGATCATTAGCCAACATTTTCACAGAAGACGAATACCTAATGAACATGCCCATGCTGTATTTGTCAAAATGCACTGAAGCTGAACTCCAATGTGTCTTGCTCTAAACCGCATACTTTTCAAAGCCAAAAAAGAAAAGGAGGGAAAAACTTAATGCGCGAGTAAACATTTTTTTTTCAGCTGTAAAAACTGTGGCTATTAGCATGGCGCAACTTCAAGGAGAATAAATTATTTTGTTTTCTTTCCATGGTCCCTTCTACCACATCCATTTATTTGAGAGAGCAAATCAAGAGAGACAGCGAGAAGCCTGACATGCAGCTGGTTTCAGTCAATAGGGTCATTTCCATTTGGTCTGTGTATTTTACAAGTTCCTTGTTCACTGTTCCCAATGGGAGGGTGGGCCAGCTGCCCTGGATCTGAATCCTGGTAAGAAACCAGCTATCTATCTCACCCTGTCCCAACACAGCAACAGCGAGCACCCAGCCCTAGTGTCTCTTTAACTTTATGCTTAGATCAGTTCTGCATCAGCAAGAGCCCTGTGTACACAGGCACCCAGAACCATGTTTATCTTTCATTAATGATTTTCTGCTGCCAATTAGAAACATTTGTGGACCTCTAAACATTTTTTTTTTCACCTTCAGCAGGATCAGTTGTTTGTGCTGTTAGAGCTCCAGAAGCAGCACTAGAATTCAGAGTGCTCTGCATCTTGTACATGTTGGGGCAGGAGGGAAAATTGAGTGTTGTTCTTTTTATACATGGTAATTGCAAACTGCTGTTTTATTTTGGTATAGAATAAAATGTGATGGCATCATAATTAAGTAATTTGGAATGTATTTCACAGCAAGTTGTCTCTAAAAGGAAATTACAGTCTGGGGCTCAATCCTGCTGTTGTTCAAGTTAGCAGAAGTTATGCCACTGACATCAGTGGAAGCAACTGGTGCTCTGAAAACTGGGTTAAGAAAAGAGATAGGAAGGAACTGAATTCAGTTCTGGTCTCACTAAAATCAATACCAAAGCTTCTACTGGCTGCAGTGGTAGTAGATTTCTTGTCTCCTTTCTTAGCCGACTTTTCAAAATCACTGGGGTAAGAGCTACCACTGAAGTCAACAAAAGCTAACCAGCACCTCTGACATAGATACTCTTACTTGCTTAGTTTTAGAGCGGTAGTTAACTATTTTAGTCTGAGATCAGGCAGAAAATAGGGTATAAGGTACATCTCTATCCTGCCTTTTGCTTGATTTTTTTTAATTAGGGCAAACTGACGCGTTGACCTATGACAGAATTGCTGCTTGATCAAAATACGATACAAAAGTTAGTGGCTGTCATTGGCACAGTCAACTTTCTCAATGCTTTTTTTTTTTTTTTCAAAAAATAATTTTCTTTCTCTTTGCCTTAGATCAAGTGACTTGTATTTAAAAGGCTTCTTTTACTGACCCAACAAGACATCAACAGTTCTTTAATTTCTATATTCAGTGCCTGCACAGAAAAATGTTTTAACAATGGATGTTGCAGTTCCATCAGTAGTGTTCTGTGTAGTGTCACTCATTATAAGGTAAGACATGTTACAGTTGCCACAGTTATTTTAATGCTGTCCCACAAACATTTCATATAAATATATGGGCATCTCAAAAAACTCACTATGTTTGGAATTTTTTTCCAGTTGAGATATGTGGACTTCATATTTCCAAAGACCTCCACATTGTTTCTCTCTTTTATATTCACCCATTCAGAGGCTACACATCACTGTAACTAAACAGCCAAAGAGGACTGCATCATATTTCTTCAAGAGCCCACTAGTGTAGGACATTAATTAACCAGAAAGATTAATGTTGAGAATCATTGGACAAATCTAGCTGCTGTCATAAATGAGGAACTAGAGACTTAGATGAGGAACTGTAAATAAAATTAGGGTCATTGTATGCTTCTACAGTTTGTTTGGCATCTTTACTACTTTGTCCTCTTCTCTGTCTTAGAGAATTTAGTACAGTGAGTTGATTATTTTTAAAGAATTTCTGACAAAGAACTATTTACATTTTTCAGTATTTTAGAAGAAAAGAAATAAAAACTGATTTTTTCCAGTTTACTTGCACTGATAAACAACTTTTTTGTGTTTGGGGTTTTTTTTGTAGTATGGATCAGTGAACACTTTTCAGCTCTTCTGACAATTTGGAAAAGACTTTCAATTATATTTGTTTAAAAAATGCCTGAAATGATATTAGGGAAAAATCAATTAAAATATTTGGCATTTTTTCCCCATTTTAATAATTATTTTGATCAGCTCTTAAGTATTGGGGATGAAAACAAACTTCTGTCTCTCTCTCAGGTGTTTCTATAGTTTCCATCCCTCTAGTATCCATCTGCACTCCAGATTAGGAGTCAGTCATATAACCATATCAGTATTTTCTGATTCTAATACAGTATGTTAGTGCACTCAGAAACATCTCCCTCTTTTTCATCAGCATGCCTAAATCCCATTAAAATCAGCAAAATGACTAGACCAAATGCTAATGGTAGCATAATATCTGATATTTCCTTTATCAGGAGACTGTATCGTGTCTCTGGAAGCAGACAGAATATGACCTTAAAGATATTTTCATTTCTAAGGACTATGGTTCAGGTCTCTAATGTCTGAGGTTACACTAAGCCACTTGTGAAAAAAAAAGAAAACCTAGATGGCAGCCTTCCTTATTTCATATGAAGTACCCAAAGCTATAGGATAGAATCCTGATGTTGCCAGTGCTCATGGCAGAATTCTCTTTGACTTCAATGGAGTCAGGATTTCCCTGTGTTTCCTGGTTAATGCCAGTTGGTACCTTCATATAATGGCAGTGTGCACCTGAGCAGTAACTCTACAGTTGCACACAAACCTATAAACATAATTAATGGGGTTGCAACTGTAAAGCTGAAAGCAGAATTTTCTTGCTGTGTATTTTGAGTATTATAATGGGTTTTATTTTTGCCTTATACAATAATTGCAATGAGAATAAATCTCTTTCAAGTCTTTTATAGTTGGCTGTTTGTGTTTCATAGCACAAAAATATCAGAAATTATTTTTTGCAAATGTTCATTCCACCCACGTTTGCAAAAGCAAACTGGGGGTGATTTCTCTCCACCCAACAGATGAGCTGACCACATTTCAGAAACTGAAAATTAAAAACAAGCTGATGTCACATTTGGAGCTTGATCCTGCTTTTCTTGGGATAACGAAAAACTCCTCTTGACTTCAGAAGTAATTTGAAGGGTGGAAGAAAGTAGAATCCTCTTAACTTTAGTACAAGGTGTCATTTCAGAAGAAAAGGAATGGATTTAATTTGCAGAAGGCCAAAATACAATGCCAAATTGCTAATCTTCTAATTACTCTTGGGGTGTTTGGCACATCTGTATTATATTCTTCCCTTCTTTTAAGATCTTTCACATATTCCAATGACTTTGCAACAGCACCAAAAGTGAATTACCATCAACTCTGCTGCACATCTCAGCTACTAATAAAAAATAGACTCCCTTGTCCTTCTGAACTCAAACTCACTAAAATGAATTAATCGCAAACAGGAAGTAATACAGATCAAATGAAAACAATGAAACTGGCAATAAAGATATCATAAACTATCATGTTCACAGAAGATGGGTTGGCCACCACAGCTCCTTTGACAGCTCTGAGCTCAGGGGCTGAAGCTACGAAGTGCTGAGATAGCTTCACTCAATGACATTCAAATAAATTGAATATAATCCACAACTCCCAAGATCAGACCTGCAGAAACCACTAACATTTTATTGTTTCTGGAAGTGGTACAGTGAAAGTTGCTGACAGTCAGGCCCAATGACACTTTTCACAGAACTACCATTTTTTCTGAAGTATCGCCAAAGTCTCAAGAGCACCTGAGGCTACCTTGAGAGAGGTAGTTAGCCTTGGAAGAACTGACATAATAAAATTTAACCCTATATATATATAGAGAGAGAGAGAGAGAGAGTAATTTGCACCTGGACATCTCAAAGCACTGTACAAAGAAGGTAATCGTTATCTCTTTTCAATTACTATTCTTATAAATACAGTAACTGAAAATCAAAAACTAAGATCTCTGTTAATGTATTATTTATGCATGTTAATGAATAAATAAAAGTGACAGAAATGTGCTGGAGGACATATCCTCAAAAGGACTTGAAACCTAAGCCTCTGTATATGCCTAAGTCCTCAAAAATGCCATCAAACACTAAAGGTTCTATCACTAAAGTTCCCTGACACTACGTAATTCTCTGACACTAAAGGCAACTACAGGTCTTGTTTTGGCCCTACCTGCCTAAGGCTTGTTAGCACTGAGCAGCTAGATGCTTAACCCCTATCACAAAGCAGGTGTTCCTTTGTCTGTCTTGCCCATAGGATCAACCTGGTAGGTGGTCCCAGCACACATGCATAAGACTTGCTCCTGCACAAAACACAGAAGGGGTTAGGTGCCACTGTCCTTCTTTATACAGAATAGCTGAATGGGTAACATGCTTGTTTGCGGGGGAAGTGTTCTATTTCTGCCTCTGCGTTACATGAATGTTCTGTCAGATTGTAAGTTTGAGGTTTTCATTCTGTCTTGCTAAAACTGAGGATTTTTGTGTCTGATATTTTTTATCTATCTATAATCTAACCAAATATTTTATGGTTGGGATAAAGAAATGCAAGGCACAGCAGTGATTAAAAATAGTGGGTAGGGCTGTGAGATTGGACTGAGGAGAAATTCCTAGGGTTAGCAGAACAACAATTGCTAAAGCTGATATATTTAATCATTCCATGCAAAAAGTATTTTAAATGGAAATACAGTATACTTAATATAAAATGCTCAAGCATTTGTTGAGCCAAGGACCAGAATTCAGGTCCTTCATCTCCCAGGTAAGTGTCCTATCCACTAGATTTATACAGTTGTAATGTATGCCTTCCTGACTCAGTGAAAATGTATTTATTCCATGCAGTATGGAACAGCAGGGAGAGTCCTACCTCAGAATACCTTATAGCGGGGTAGTTTATGCATTGGTCTAGAAATGGATCAAATCCTGTTAGATATTTGATGAAACAAGATCAAATCCCCCCAGACAGGGAAGGGAATTGATCCCAAGTCTCCCAGATCCTGTTTGACTGCTTCAATACTGAGCTTTTAAGTAAAAGAGGACTAGCACAAACTGCTTTGGCCCCATCATGGTTTATCACAAAGAGCTGGTTCAGATACCTGACTCTGGGAGAAGGTTCAGACTTCTGAATCCTGATCAGAAATTAGTGTCTTCCCATAGCTCAGAGTAAGGTACGCAAGTCCCAGAGAAGTGCTGGCCATAACACTCACCCTTGCTTCAGTATGTTCTATTAGCCAATAGACACCTCCACTTTCAGTATGCTGCCTTTTGTGGAATACTTAAGCACCTCAATCCCCTCATAAATTGTATAAAGAGCCTGGCATCTAACTCAAAACAGGGATTCCACTAACTGGCAAGGTGCCAAGGAAGAGGTGCAACAATGTTTAGCTTTACACTGTCGAAATACTTCTCCAACCCTAATTGCCTTCTCCCTGCCCTGCTCCATCAGTGACCTACCTTCAGGAAAACATTAAAAATATATATCTTATGGTATGTACATGTATAGGTACACATAGCAATGCAAAAATGCTGTCTGCTCTGTGCATCTTGTTTGATCATGTAATTAATACTGTAATATATGCAGGAATTTATTTCAGTGGGAGTTTTGTGCGAATAAAGACTTGAGAATTTGCCCCATTCAAGCCAGATATAACTCAAAAGTTCAAATCAGAACCTTTTAACTTTTGGCAAGGGTTTTTCAAAATCTGGACACAATACCAGATCTGAATGGCACAGCAAAAGCTTCTCTCCATAAACCACTGCACTGATGCCCCAGATCACAAAAAAGAATGTATGCAATTTGCAACAGAAGACTATCTTTATCTTTCTGTTTCCCTTTCACATGCCTAATGCTTACCTGGTCTAATAATGACTACTTCATGACATGTGCAAAGACAATGAACACCCAAGGGTGTGAAAAGGGGTTTTTTTGCTTTGCTTTATTTTCACTGGTATAATTTTGGGATCTTATTATTACTGAATTAAGTCTAGCATATTCAAACAAGGCACGCATAGGTCAAAATCATGTACAGACACTTTCAAATGGCTTTGTTTTACTCCCAGATGAGCTCTGCTTAAAGGCTCCTATATAAAAAAAATTCAATGCTGTGTATGGAGGATACAGTCTCATCCTTAGATTTTGTTTCAAGATTATACCAATGAGAGTCTGAAATGTAAAACCAAGGCCCTGGCCACTTACATCCATTAGCGATCCCATGGCTATTGATGTTCATCAGCCCAGTGTCTGACTAAAATTCAATGCAGGTAATTAGTCTATGCTACCTAAAACCACAGTTTCAGGTGAAGTTATTTTTTACTTTCTTGGCTAAACTACATGATTCCTAAATGATTGTCAGAGAAGAGGTACTATAGTAAATATAAAGTGAAATGATTCTTTGGCTGTGTGCAGACAAAATGAGGGGCATGTGTGCATGACACTTAAAGTGAGCTAACTGCTTCTGCACCCCTTTAATGGTGTTGATGTTTGCACAACTCAGCAGCATATTGTGCATTAATACCAGCCGCTGTAGGAAAGTTGGCGGCATAATGCGCCTACAGCTGCGGAGCAAAGCATGCAGCTCAGGGGCTCTGCAGGAAGTCCTGCAGGCAGCCTGGCATCAGCCCAGAAAGGCAGGCTCCACCCAAGAAATGCCCTGATCCTGATCTCCCCCCACACCGCCTCCCCCCAAAGCCTGCCATATTCCATGAAAAATGAAAAGCACACTGGGAATTAAACAGATACCTTTCCATTATCTATGTGATAGTTAAGGAACGCATAATGTTCTATATATAGTATTTGTTCACACACACACACACACACACACACACGTGATATGTGAAACAATTGTGAATAATGAAGTTTAACAAACTGAATTAAACCTGAAAATTCACCCTTTATTGTATGGCAGTATTCCTAGTATTTTTGTAATGACTGCACTACTGCACTCTTGATAGTTATTTCATAAGGATAGCTATTCTTGTTGATAGGTACTCTACCCTCTTCCCCCCATACAGAGGTTCAACGTCTCCTGTGCCCTCCCTCCACACAATTCTTCTGTTCCTTCTCCCCCCCACACTTTCTCCTCTTGCCTTAAAACAAGTGAATGATGGAATCAAGTAGGAGGAACTAAAGAAAGGCCAGGCAGAACTGCAATCTTCTATGCTCTCAGGAGCTCTCACTATTTCTGAATAGTATCATGAAGGAGCAGAGAGGAAACAGAGGCAAGACTTTTCCCCCCTTCACTAGCCAAAAATACCTTGGCAAGCTCTTAGGAATTCCACACTGCACCCCACACAGGGCTGTAACTGTGCCCATAAACTAAGCTACGCTCTTGGCTAGGCAGCTAGCTAGAACAATCTCCCCTTCACCTTTTCTTTTTCAGGCTCATACAGTCTTTAAAAAGGGTAGGGGAGAGAATATATAAAGTCCTGTTTAGATGCTTAATGCATCTCCCCATCTCCTCACTCGACCTCGCTGACACCATCACTATTAGTCTTTCTGACACCACCATTGTCTGAATCATTTGACACATGAGCCAGGAAATCATGTTCTGAACAAGATCACAATGCTGTGATTGCAGTCGGCCCCACTCCCCTCCCTCCGCCGCAGCCCCAGCTTTCTGCTGCTTCTGGAATAGCATGTTTGTGGAGGTTTTTGAAAACAGTTGTTATTCCAGATTTGCTCATTAGGAAGCTTATGGCTCATGGCATATGGCAAAAGGTTTGCGGTGAAGGGGAAACAGACCAATGAGAACACAAGCTGTTGTAACAGACATATTGGGAATTAAACTTTAACAGTGATAAGTGAAATAAAATCACTTTCAGCCAAATTCCCACATACATATTTACATCCAAACTTGCTACCATTCATCTGATACTTCCTGGCAGAGAAGCTGGTCCTTGCTTTGCCTAGTAAATGCTGCGCTGGTTTCTGGACAGTGTAACACACCTAGATCATTCCTCTTTAGAGAACTGTGCATTTCAGGGGTGCACGATGTGATGCATTACTGCATTTATAGGAGTTATTTAAATCTTCCTGCGCCTCAGTTTTTCCTGCTTGTAAAATGGAAGCACTGATGCTTACCCAACTTTTGTGTAGCTCTTTGCCCTTTATGAAAGAAAAGCTGAACAGAACTGCCAAGAATTTTAATGAAGAAAAATGAGGGGCATATCTATACCACAGGTTTACCGTGCCAAGGAGCACTGTGCTGTGTTCTACATGGGCTATCTGTTGAACCAGAAACCATGTCACTGCTTTAAAGCAGTGGTCTGGGCAGACTATTAGCTCTGCTGAGACATAGCTAATTAGCACGGGGCAGGCAGTACTGTACAAATGTGACTATTCTATCTCCAGGTTGGGAAGTGTCAAGGGGAGAACAGTGGGTCAGATCTCAGCCTGGCACTGATGAACCTCTAAAATTAGTGGTACAGATGTGCTGCCATAGGTTTGGTGATATTCCTGGGTTACTCAAGATAATTCTGTTACAGCTAGTTTAATTATACCTGAACTTCTGATTACAACATGGATGTAGTTTCCCTCTTGGCTCCAAGGACGTCATAGTCTAAGGCAGGGGTGCTTAACATCTGGCCTACAGGCCATATCTGGCTTGTGGTTCCATGTCATTTGGCCCAAGGGGCTCTCCAGGGATATGGAAATTTGGCAACAGGGGAACAGTGGCACCTCTTCCCTACTGCCAAATCTTCTGACCTGTGGGAAGACCCAGGCCCTGTGTGCTGAATTGGGCACCTGAACCCAGATGGGAACTTATCTGGATCTGAACATACTGGAATCCAAACTTCCTTTGGGGTCAGAGTTCTTATTCTGGAAGTCCCTGTGATGATACAAATCAAGATCAGGGTTTTACACCCTGGGCAAACCATGTGGGAAAGCAGAGGGGAGGGAGGGAGACAGACAGGGAGATGCCACTGAGTGCTGGAGGGGCAAGGGTCCTAAGAGTGGATGGGGTGGCTCAGGAGTCTTACCTATACTGGAGACTCAAAAACAGTCCCCAGTTGATGCTGCTGCTGTAGCCACAGCATGATCTGCCCGTTCCAGCTGTTGCTCCTACAGCACCTGGCTGCTGCTGCAAGATCAATGCCATAGAGCTCCCGCAGCTGCTAGGATGCAAACTCTGGGAGGATGGGTGGAGGTACAATTCTGGCCACCCATACAAAATTGGTGTCCTGGACTGGTGCCCCACTCGCCAACCACAAGTTATGTGCCTAGATAAATATGCTTGCATAGCTTGAAAAAGGCTGAGATTTTTAGGTAACTCCTGTTAAAATCCCCTTGTAGTATTCTTTCCAGATACAATCACCACAGGCCTCTCCCCTTTGCCTGCATTCTGTGTGAATATGTATCAGCGCAGCCTGAAAGCTGTTTGGCATTAATAGGGAGAGAACCAGAGAAAGCAGGCACTGCAACATTAGGTTAGTGAACCACATCACACACTCCACTCTCTTTAACATGCATCTTGCATGCTTTAACTGCAGCAGGCTTGGATCTGAATGCACCCTGCCAATGGAGCAGACGATCACCCTTTCCCACAGAAAAGGGAGCAATATTAGCATCTTACCAGTCTAGAAGCTTAATAACCCATTATCAACAGGGCAAAATAAGTTCCGCTCACTCAGTTACTTCTGCTTGGAAAGCTGCCAAAGCATAAAGGCCAAGGGGAGAAGAGGGTGAAGTCAAACCAAACTGGGGGCTTGGGTTAGTGGGGGAGGGGAAGGGGAAGGAGAGGAAGGGTTGTGGCAGCTAATTTTTCCATTTTTTCCTGCTGTTAAAGCAGCAACGGATAATTTATCACACATTTTGATGGTGCTCCAGCTGGCAGGAAAAAGAGCTATCTGTTTATTAATTCAATTAGCCTGCTTATTTATCAGTGCAGGGCTAGAAGGTGCAGTCACAGGCCATGCTGTGCCAGTTTCAGCCTGTCTGCAGCTGGACCCAGAGGAAAATGGTAAGACAGAACATTCTCACCCCTGGTGCTCTGGCTATGTGTATTGATCACTGCATTTGTCCAGGCTTTTCTGAGTCAAGGAAAGCAAAAATTCTAAGTATATATACACATTTTAAAAAATACAATTTTTATTAGTGTGCAAGGCAGACTTAAAGCACAGTGATGACTTTCATGTTCCCAGTTTAGTGGTTGTTTGTCATGTCACACATTCTGCCCAGAACTAATAGTTTCATTCAGTAAATTAAATGTATGCTCTATTAATTTCAATTTCAATGGTGGGTGGTGTTAAAATGGGCTCACCAGCATAATGCTCCCCTAATGCTTCAGGTGATGGTGCTTGTTAGAGATCTGGAGTATTTGAAATTACAAAAAAGGGATATTTGTAGAGGCAGAGAAGGAAAAGAAGTTGCTAGCTAGCTCCAGACTAGGGATCTAGGACAGAAGTTCAACAAACCAATTTAAATCAGTTAAGTCTGCTACTACACCCATCCAAGCTTATCTTAAACCGGTTATGGCTATTTTGAAAACAGTTTATGTGCACAGCCAATGCAAGTTTTTGTAGGAGTAGTCCCTTCTTTGAATTGCTTGAGCTGAGGTGTTTCTAGCAACATGAATATGTGGAAGATCTGCTATTCAATACACCTAGAGTTTCTAAAAGACACATACTCTTAAAATGGTGTAATAATCATTGACAAAGTTAAATTTGGGTTTTAGTGTTGATGTATTGATCTAAAGCTTCCATCTTGCTCCATGAGATCGTACATGTGCTGTGGCTTCTGTTTTAATGGTTCAGTGAGGGTGCAGAACACAATCAGTGTAAGAAAAAACATCTAATAATTTTAGGTCACAGATTTCTTAAAGCTTGAAACCTGCACACACTGCAATTGTGCAACTCTTACATGCAAACAAGCATTTTGACTGACTGAATGGGACTGCTCACAGGAACAAGGCTTTCTTACAGGAATAAGGTTTGGACCCACTTGCTAGTTTGACACATCATTTTATTCACTGGGTTTTATCGCTGTCTCCCAACACTGATGTGATTAAGAAAAAGTTTCTCGTTTTTTAAAGTTTCTCCAGGCAAACTGTTCTATTATGAAACTATAAAACCTTACAGGACTTCGGAGCCAAAACACCATATCATGTTAGGATGGCAATAAATGTTTCCACTGCAGATGAGCTCACTGGAACCTTTAACAAAGGTTCCCCAGAAGTAAATTCACACTCACCCCTCCTTTAGCATGCCAGGTTTTCCTTTGAGCTTTCATGACTGGGGATTAGTTTTGTATTTTGAACTGAGATACTGCTTGACAAATGACTCCACTAATGCTGATATCTTAGGCCACATATCAACATTTATAAATTCTTAATTTTCTCACTGCAGCCATATTGAACAGTTTTGTGTAAATGAGGCTTATAATTACCTAGATAAATCAGTCCAATGCAGTATTTCTTAGGATCTCTCTCAACATTTTCCCTGGAGGATGGGTTCCCATCTGCTTCACTGCATTCAGGCTAATTGAAGGGCAGTGACTTTTCCAAATGGATTCATTAATTACTCCAGCTAGATTCTCTATGGGCTTCTCTAGTCAGTGGGTGACATCTCAGCTGCACCAGGCCATCCACACATGTTCAGCAATGTTACCGTGGTCCTCCGTTATTATCTAAAACATTTACAGATGCGCTGGCAGGAGTGAATTTTGCCTTTACAGTACAATGTTACAAAATGAATGTAATTCCATTCCTCCTTTGTCTCTAATTTAATACACATTCAGAATCTATAAATGTTGGGATCAAGATTGTTTCAGTGTATTATATTCCCTGCCATCATAGATATAAATGATTGTCTGAAAGAAGAAACCACTAGTTTGCAGGTACAGAATTGCCAAAAAACGTGTGCGCTATTGTGTTGCAGAAAAGCTGTTGTTTGAGAGTATAGTGAGTAAGTGAAATAAATCATTACACATAAATGCAGCGCTGCCCTGAATAAGTCTTGGTTTGTGACTATTTTATTTAATGCGGTAGTGGGACATGTTTTAAATAAACTCACACTTGATCAAATTATTCAGCCAAATATCATCCAGCCAAGGCAGAAGAGTAGAAAGCTACCTGCTGCAGATCTAACTTTTTTTTTTTTAAGGAACAGATTTTTATGTTAGTTGTCAGATATGTATATATACACGCACATATTTCCCATTTTTAAACGGCAAGTGGGCGTGACTATAATTTTAGACACTTTGCTGGAATGTATCTATATATCTATATATATATATATTATGGCCCAACCCTACAAACATTTTCTATTCAGGACTATGAGTGCAAGTGTTATGAGCCTGATCTAAAGTCTATCGCAATTGACTTCAGGGGGTTTGGGATTGGACCTAATAACAAATGTTTGCAAGATCGGGCTCTAGCCAGAAGCAGAATCATTCTGGTGTTGCCATGTAGAAATGTTTTATTGCAAATGAATAACTATATTTATTTATAATAATATACTGAATGTATGCAAGACATAAGATTTTATATTCTGATAGCTATGAAGTAAGTAGCCTAGGAATTAATGACCCAATCCTTTGTAATTAAATACTAGTACTTCATACTTTCATCCAAGGACCTCAGTGAATTTGTAAACATTCAGCTCAGTTCTGGAAGTCAGCTGGACTATTCTTGAGGGTAAGTGGTGCAAGATCTGTCCCAGTTTAATGATGAATCCTCACAACATCCTGCAATGTCAAATTAAGTGCTGCTACACCCAATTTGCAGATGAAAACACTAAGACATAGACATTTTCCCAATGTCATATAATGCGTCAGTGGCAGAGCCAGCAACAGAATCCAAGGGCACTGCCTTAGTCTGCCAGGCTTTCAAAAAGAGAATAAACAATCTCTCATTAACTCCCTCCTTGCTTCAGTGCTTCAAGCCTTTATGATGCAAAAGGACTTTATCAGCCATGTGCTCAGAATTTTTAACATGGTTTATCACAGGTAATTATACAGACATGATACAGATTGTTTTACATATTTTTCTCTATGGCTGTGTTGCTCATTTTTGCAAATTAATGCTGTAAATAGAATAAAATCTATTTACATATTGTATAGCTGACCAACCCTTAAATACTCATAATGATCCCAGTGACCTGCAAGTAGACTGGAAGGATGGACCATAACCTTTTCTCTTCTCTCCTACCCCCATATTCACACTTCAGTGGCTGCATCTTTACTCCCAAAGCAAAGAGTAAGAAATATTATCCCTGTGGTTGATAAGAAGCTTATTTTGGGGTAAGAGGGAAACATTTCTCACGTCTCTTCATCATGATTGCCAATTTCTCTCTCTTAAGTGAGGCACCACTCCTTCTCAACAGCTAGTAAATTCACTCCTCTATTGTAGCCAGCAGAGCAAGTTAAACACCTTCAAAGAGAAAGTCTGAGGCAACTCTGTCATCACCTGGCATGATACAGTTATTCTGCATTTGAGTACTTGACTATTTTATTTTTTCATTTTTGTTTCCCTCTCACCCTTCCCTGGTTTATAAACAACTGTTCAACAATTGAAAAGCAATTCATAAATTGTTCTGTAAAGAAGAAAAAGCTCAGCAAAGAGCCCCTTTCTATTACAGATTATTTGTTTTCTCATACAGATTTAGTGCTGGCAGACACATTCCTGCAGGCAGCATCCATCCCTCACTCACTGGGGTAAACTGGCTCAGCTGTTGACTCCAGTGGAACAATGCTGATTTATGCCAGCTGAGAATCTGGCCCTGTATCTGAACGCCATGCTTGCACTGCTAGAGAGCAAAGCATCTGGTTGTTTTTGAGTTTCAAAAGAACTGGCCAGAGACTGTGCTTAATCTTAATAGATTTTATCACCCTTATGACAGTACAAATGTTCTAAATCCTCCAGTTTGGAAAGCTGGTAAGCTCTCTGCAGTAAGGACCCAGGGAATGTATTAACCACTACTTTCTACCCAGGACATTGACTGTAATCTTTGTCCCTCATTTTACCTGTGGCAAGTTATGGTGTTTGATAGGATCATAAGAAAGTAGCGCTACAAAGGATCTCATAAGGATGTGGAAAAGACCTATTTTTTTACAAAAATGAAGGTAAATCAACTAATTCTCTTTTTAATCTTTTTTTTTTTTTTTTATGGAAACCCTACCCCCCCACATGCCTGCTTGTACAAACTTAATTATGAGTCAAAATCTGTGAGTTTCAATCTTAATTACATTTATGTAATTCCCCTACTATAACAGAGCTGATGATATGGTAAATTATATACACTGTTTTATTGCAGAGTATCATACTGCCTAGGGTCAGAAGGGGCCTCAAGCAGGCCATCTAGTCTGACCCTCTGCCAATGGCAGGAACGAGTGCCAGGGTCACAGGACCCCAGCCAAGTACCTATCTAATCTACTCTTGAAGATGCCCAAGGTAGGAGCAAGAACAACTT
>JAGPOW010000261.1:202358411-202385714 GCA_030014935.1 Caiman crocodilus
ACCCCAGCACTTGTTTCCTGCCATTGGCAGGGGGTCAGACTAGATGGCCTGCTCTAGGCCCCTTCTGACCCTAGTTACTATGAAACTATGAAACTTACTTGCCTCTGGTTTCCTGTTGATCTCAGTTTACCTGCGTTTTGCTCAGAACTTGCATCACAAAACCAATGAATGGCTTTAAATGGCTTCAAAAGTTCTTAAGCCAAGGGCAATCAAGCCTAATGGATACTGGGATTGGAAACATCCAAGGGAAACCTACCTACTGCAGGAACTTATGCAGCTGGCTCTCTTCTCTGTTTCAGCAGAAAGCAATAGCACAATAGCATGGAAAGTAATGCTGGCAGAGTATTTTGCCATTGGAAGACCACTTGACTATGTGTAATCACTATGAATGCTATGGGACTTTCACATATAGCAGGTCTTTTAACTTAGATAGCCATACCAAAACCTCATTTGACTTACATCCTACTTAAAATTACACCTGTAACTCTGAACTGGACATGACATTTCTTTACTTCCTGTCCTAAAGTACCATGTAGATTTACTTTGAGTTTTTGAAAGCTGCCACATTTCATCTTGGAGACTATTGCATTTTAAACAGTAGGCAAAGTAATTCTAGTTCCATAATGGCTTTGGCATGAAATACAATGAATGTGATTAATCCATTTCTCTGCTCTGCCCATTTAAGACTTGTTCAAAATGAATGCAAAATAGTGTAAAATGCTAGTAGTATAATTTATTAGAAATGTAAACTCATTCTGCACAAGTAAAAGAAAAAAAAGGGCCAGTGCCAGGCACTATTGAATCAAGTGTGGTGTGTTTTAGATTAAACTCTTGGAAAGGAATGAGGGATTTCTCTCATTTTATATGATTTGTACTTTTCTCTAGATTTCTGTTGAATCACTCATATATATTTCCTGTAATTTCATTTGACTTCAGCACCTCAACCTGCCCGCTCGCCAAAGAAAAACTAGAGCTGTAGACATTGTGGTAATTGTTGCTTATAATAAAAACAATTTTAATAGCTGTGCTATCTTTCTTCCTACCTAGGACAGTAACTGCTTCCAACTAGGTTTGAAGGAGCCAAATTGAGACCAACTGAAGGTGAGCTATTGAGAGAAAGCCCAACACTGCGGCATCTCAGTACTGTAACAACTGCACACAGATCCATCTCCACTAAAGCAAACAATTGGTTTTCATGACAGGGCATAGAAAGTGCACTTGATGAAAAGAACTTTTACATTTGTTGTTATTTAAACAAAAACATGGGGTGGTCACATTACAATAGATTTGCTGAATATTACACGTACTTTTGTCTGTCTCTAGACAAAGCTTTAAAAACAATGCGAAGATTAGCCATAAGGAGACTTCAACTGGTAGACTGGTGGATGGCAGCTGATGTCAATTAGTGCTGGATGGAACAGTAAGTTAAGAAGACCCAGCACTCCAAAACAGCCAAAACCAAGCAAGCCCAGGGGACCAGAATGTAACTTCAGAAGAAGAAAAAAAGCAAACAAACAAACTGCTGCTCCTGGTGTAGTCTTTGATTTTGAAGATAGTGAAACTTAGCACACAATGTACCAGTCTCATTATTAAAACCATAGCATCTTTCTAAGAATGAGTAAACAAGAGGTTTAACAACCTTCTGTTTCTGAATAATTACCAGCTTTCTCAGTAGCTGGATACAGAAGTCATCCGTGTAAATAAATCACTTGCTCTCATTTACTATACTAAGGTATTTGAGTACCGGAGGCCCTTCTATTAATACAGGGGAAATGCTCTGGAATTATCATTATACTTCTATTGCCATTGTGTAGTAATGTGGGGAAAATGGCTTTTTAAATGCTGATTGCAGATTACTTGAAAAATCTGAGAGTAATTAAAATAATTGCAGACAACACTGGGAAACATAATGCCGTCTCAAAAATAAAGACCCTGGAGAAGTTCCGTATTCTCATGATATTGAGAATGTTAGATCTTATATAAAAAAGTTAAAAAAACAAAAATTATTTCCATTTAAGACTACATCATGCTGGAGATATTGTCTTTGTGCCCTTACTGTCTGTAATAGCAAAGGGACTGAGGTGACTGAAAGATTCATGCAATATATTAAGACTACAGGCTAACTATATTGATTAGCTTGGAAGTAACATTCATACACTGAATGGCAAAACTTCTGTGAAGCTATAGTAAATTCTACTGCAAGTGATCTAAAAAAGACTTCTTTGTTTGTATCAGTACTGTCAATCAGAAACACCTGATCCAGTTAGGAACATTTCAGCTTGTGTTTCACAAGGTAGGAATATTGAGACTGTGGAACATGAACAAAGGAACAAGAATGAAAACTGATGCTGGCATTTCTTGATGACATTTCCCCTTATATAAATTACTCTGTCAAATTTTTAATTGTGTACTCTATTAGTTCATATTGGAAACAGTGCCTTAATCCTGCTTCCATTTCAGTTAACAGACAAATCTCCCCATAGAAACAGGACTGAACCAGTTATTTGCAAGTCTGTTTTCCACCATCATTGCTAACATCTGACCAGACATCTTGCTAAGTAAACAAAATACTACAGAATGTTAGTGTGGATACATAAAAAGCACCTGATTCTGCAAAAATCTACTAGCAAGTTTACTAGTTATAGTCAGGCACAGTTGCTTGACTTGATTTCAGAAACAGAGGTTACTGAAAGATGTGTACACAAAGACATACACAGGGGAAATATCACTTGTCACAGTAATACAACCAAAGTTTAGGTCAATATTCATATTCCATTTTCAGGGGATTTATAACCCAAATATATTGTTTTTATTTTCTATTAAAGCTGGAGACAATGTCATATCTAAAGATACAACTTGTCTGAATATTTCAAAATAAATTCATTCCAAGGTAGTGATCCCCATCTTGTACTTCTTAAATGTTTGACTGTGTTCAGAACTGCAGTCATTAGGCTCTTTTCTACATAAAAGTCTAAAAAGTTCAATTAGGGCAGGGCAGTAGGCTTTTCCTTTTTGACATTTTATTAGATTCCTTCTTTACTTTATAAACATTTCCAAATGATTAGGCCATTATGTGGATTAGCTTCTTTGGCTATTTACAATCCTTTCCCCTCCTCCCTTGTCAAAACAGCCAAGGTAATGAAGGTCAAAAAGTAGCTAATACAAAGAAGCCACTTCTTCATAAGGAATTTCGCCCTGTGCTATTTGGAACGATATCTTTACCACTGGTTATTAAAGGACACTTTACTTTATATGGCATAAAGGGCCAGATCCAACTCTCTTAAAAGCTAGTAAAAAGGTCGCAGTGGAATCAGGCTTATAATATGAAGTGAAGGAATAATAAAAAAAAATACACACAATGATTTACACTGAATGAGATTATTGTCAAGATAATCTAAGCAGGAACCTCAGACCCATGACATGTTTGTCTATATGTGATCTTTCCATGGTTTTCTTTTGTTTACACTATTATAACTACAAAAAACATGGCAAAGTAATATTGCCCCAAACCAAACAATTCTGCCAACAAAACATTCAGAAGTAAGGCTAAGACCCCTCCTTTAGTCTGACACAGCCTAGAAAGTGTTTATTTTTGCGGGTGTGGGGGGGAAGATAACTACAGTACAATGGATTCCATTGTGGCTAGAAGAGTGGGGTGGCTAGAAGGTGGGGGAATCAATGCCCACTACCATTTCCAGGAATATAACATACAAATATATGTGTATATTCATGAATGGATCTGGGATTTTAAAATAAGGAGGATGTGGAAGCGGCTTCTGGCACTGCAGGGATGGCTGCTCCCAGATCGCTTTATTCCCTTCCTTCCCTTGTCTCTTTCCTTTTTCCCCACTCGCAAATCATGCTGTGGGAGCAGCAGGCAGGGACTTTTTTAAAGTCCCCAGTCAAGTAAGAATCTGCTCCCTCCTCTGCTCTCAGCACCCCTCACTTCCAGTCTGTGCTAACAGCACATCCCCTCCCTTCCTATTTCCCACCTCATCCTCTCCACTGACTCCTCAGGGCACAGGAAAGAAAGGGTTGGGACAATTTGCCTGCCACTGGGGCCACGCTCCCACCGGTGCAGGTACAGGCTGTATAGGAAGCGGTTCCTTCTCCCTACCCCTGCTCCTGGGCAGTCAGCACTGCAAGGAAGACCAGACAGGGAGAAGGAACCTGCATGCTGCTGCTGCTGCCACTGTCCTGACTGATACAGCACTGTGGAGCCTGGCAGGAGTGGGACAGGAGCAGCTTTGGAGCTACCCACAATCCCTGGGTCAGTCAGAGACAGGAGCAGTGATGGCAGGGCAGGGAGTGGGGGAAGACTCCATGGTGCATATAGGGATGTTGAGAGGTGGGCATGAATCAGATTTTTACCTGCTTCTAGGACTTAAAGCCCCTGGCTGCAGCTACTGTAATCCAAAAGGGACCACTGTGATCCAAAAAGGGAATATGACCCTGCTACCACAGCCCCTCTGGATTCACCCCTGCCCATGCCTCAGGCATTTAGACTTGTGTCAAGAGCAAGTGCATTTAGAAAATTATCACAAATTCTTAATCTCTGAAGCAGTGTCTAGAGACCCTCAATCAAAAATTTTGATCTTATTACATGAGGTACTGTGAAGAATTATAGAAACAGGTTCTTGGTCCTAAGCGCTTAGCCCATGGCCTTCAAAGGTATTTAGATCCCAAGCACCTGCTGAAATCAAACCCTAGAGTCTATTCAAGGTTTGGGTTTTTTAATTTTAAGATACAAACAGAAACAGAAAATTTCTGTCCATTGCCTGTGAGCAGAGCCCAGACAGTTCTGCTTCCTGCATTACCCTCAGCATCTCCCAGCCCTCTGCCCCTCCCTTTCTCCCCTTAATAGTGTAACTGGAAATGCTGATTTTTCTGTTACTATCTTGCTCACTACTGGGAACTCTGGGAATGGACACTGTGGGAATGGAACGAGTAGCAAAGACTTCTATTTGATTTCTGGTAGCAAACAGGTTTTCCTTCCTGAAATTCCAACCAGAGTCATGGCTCATATATACTGTAGTACCAAGAGACATAATTACAGTTAATCTGTAGATTCAGTTAATCTGTAGGAAAGAGTCCAACACATTCATTTCTACTGTGCCCCCTTGATAGCCAGATCACAGAATGGAATTCCATAAGCATCAGACTTGCTTGACTGTGCAATGGCTTCAAAGGTACTTGGTAAATGGAGAGGGGGAAAATGACTCAGAATGAAGGGAGAGGCCCATAATAATGTTCTCTAAGCTACCAAGGTGTCTTTTGTTTCTTGGGGATAAAGGGAAAAACATGTGAGACAAAAAAAAATGAAAGACAATAATTAAGTTGTAAGAGTTGCTAAAGGAAGCATTCATGGAATGACTGTACACACTGTAACATTATATTGTTGTGATTTTAAAATATAACCTTAAGAAAACAATTGCCTAAAACTGTCTCTGATGATAGCAAGTGCTTGTTTATCATTGCTTGTTTTACAGCAGCAGCTCTTTAACATCTGAAAACAATAAACAGGGTACTAAAATGCAAACTGTGCTTTCAGCTCTTTTTGATTTAATGGTTTAAAATAATGGAAACAACACTCCAATGAATAATATTGTAATAGTGGAAACCTGACATTATCAGCATGCTAGTGCCATTGTCTAAATGAATAATATTTTCTGAGTTTTGTAAAGAGAATATGAATAGTAACAAATTACATAAAATATTTATCCATGACAGGAAAGGCAAAAGCCACAAGATATACAAGTGGATAAACTTGATTTATACAATGCCAACAGAGTGTAAATGACCTCACTAAATCTCATTATCCTAAGTATAGAGATAAATTCTTAGCTGACAACTGAAATGTGAAAATAGCACAAGTCTTATAGATCTCCAATCACTTTTAATAAAGTATAAAAGAGAATAAAGAAATACTTACAAAAGCTAATATGATAGGATGTAATATAACAAAGCCATTTAGTCCTGGGGAAGAGGGTAAAGACTCCATAACTCACTGTCTTGAACTTGCTTTGTCTTAATAACAAAAGGAAAAATCTGGGTATGAAGTTGATATAATGTACTTGATCTTGTTCTCATAAAAGTCAATGAGAGCTTTACTACTGACCTCAGTGGGCTGGAACAAGCTAAATAAAACTCAACATACTTATTGTAAATGCATATTAACCAATCCTCAAGTAACACATTACAGTTTTGTTTTTACTGCATTCATTCGTCACCGTTTTTACCTGTTAAACATTTTGCATTTGTAACAAATATTAACTTCTATAGAATAAACCTCCATTAATATTAATTCTTGAGGAGTTATTCATATATCTGAAATATTTAGAAATTTAGTGAATGATAAAGCATGGAATCCCACAACAATAAAAGAAACACCTTATACCACTCAGATTTTGCATTGCAGCATTAATATGAAAACAGATTTCACATCTTTATATAGCTGTGTTTACTAGTCTCACATGTCAAAGCCAAATACACAAAGGGCCATATTCTTCCCTTGGTTATACCATCCCTCTACCAAAAACCCAAACGGACTGCACCTGTGTAAACTGGTAAACCAAGAGGTTGGTGTGACCTATTATATCCCATAACTAAACATTTATGTTAATATCAGAAAATGTTCTAGTTCCATGGTGGCTGACATGAGGGTTGTAGCTCAGTGAAAAGGATAGAGGATTATAAGAGTAGCTTGGCAACTGCTATAGGTCAGCGCTAAATTGTGTAGATTGGTAAAAGTATTGTGGTGCTTGTAAAGCATTCTGTCATGTGCTAGATTAGAAACTGATTTGCTTTCTCACACTTATGTGTATTAATATCCTCCAAAAACTCACAAATGAAAAAGAAAAAAAAACTTCATTGTTTCCATCAAAATTCATTCTGGATCTGACTGATCTCGCATCATTTTATAATGGTACAACTCCATTGACTTGACTGAATTGTACAAAAATCAGAATCAGGCCCATTAAGCTGTCATAACCCAAAATGAGAAATGTCCCTGACACAATGGAACCTGCCTAGCAACTGTTGTTGCTTTTAAGTTTGGTACGTTCTGCCTTCTCACTTAGCAGTCTGTCACATTCCTGGCAAGTGGAAAATCCCATTTGGCCTGTATGCCTGTGCCATAGTGGAAAATTCCATTAGCTTGATACATATGGCACAGCAAGAAAAGTAGGTCACAGTGGAAAATTCCGCTAGGTCAGAACCCAGCGACTATATGCCATGTCATGGAAAAATACAACTTTAGAAAAAGTTCCCGCCAACTGTATGCAAATACGCACATCACTATTGGCTCTTTCCAAATTATTCGTATTTAGTGATTGGCGATTGGCTTCCTAGACATATAAAAGGTAAATCAGTTTCTGCCCACATTGGAGAACTCTGAGCATGCGACAGAGTAAGTGAGGAGAACTCTGAGAGGAAAACTCTGTACATATCTCAGAGGGGAAAACTCACTGCAGTTCTCAGAGCGATCTAGTGGACTGATCACCTGCCAGTGACTCCCTGTCATCGCCTATCCTGACATACCCCGTACCCTGCTAGCTCGGTTTTGTCTGCGAATTATTGACTCATCACATTCGTTCGTCAAATCCCCTGTTACCTGTTATCATAATCGGTTGTTTCTTCGTTGCAACTGTAACCCAAGTCAGCATTCAGCCTACCTGTATTGTAATCATCTGCAGTGTAAGTAAAGCAACCTTAGTTTAACCAATATGCTTCAGTGCCTAGATCCTCTCCAACTGTCTAAAAGTACCCACCTGCTGTTCCGGATTACTGACCATAGACTAGGCCTGCCACTCGACCGCCACATAAGCCTTAAGGGCTTCTATACACAAACAGCAAGGCTGCTCCAATGAGCTGTAATTATAGCATGTCAGAGCAGACTTGATTAATCAAGTCTGCTGGAGCGTGGTAATTACCATACTCCAACAGACTCCAGAGTTTTGTGCATCAGTATCCCTGTACTTAAAAATGGCACCAGAGGTGCTTTAACTAAAGCGTGTTTGATAAGCTTTAGTTAAAGCACCCCTGCCACCATTTTTAAGTGGGAAGGACACTGATACATGAGATGCTCCAGGTGCAAAGCTGCTCTAATTAAAGCACCCATTCCCCTCCCCCACTCCTGGAGTATGTGTATAAACACCATAGGACACCAAACTAAAAAAAGTCCTTATCTTGCATAATGTAACCTAACTTGGGAACATTAGTGCTGGAATAGCACTGGAGTAAAGCCAGTGAGAAAACCAAGAACACCTGAATGGATGATATAAGCATAGACACAAGAGTTGTGCATAGAAGTGACTTGACTACCTAATATATGAACTTCCCAAAATATCTTACAAGTCATGTAATGTAAAAAATTATAGATATTGGAATAAATATTCATGAAAAGCTCACATGGAATTAAAATAATAGGTAGGAAGCAAACACAAAGGAATTGCACTTGAGCACTGTTAAAACCTTTTGCAGTTAATTATATTCCCTCTCTAGCAAAGTATATCTCACCAGATAAAGTTTGTGAAGAAAAAATCCTACTCATATATTGTTCTGTATCCTACATAAATAAAGACCTACAGATTTCATCAAGTGAACTATTGATATTTATGATTAAAACCAATAATCTGTAATCACATGCATCAATCATTAGCTGAATTTATAAAGAAATGAGGAATGGAAAGGATGGGGAAATGTTAATGAAAAAAGATGTATAAATATATACAGTGACTTTCCTCTAATTTCACTGGCTAATGATACTCACAATAAAAAGCCCACCATCTGTCAAGAGTTTGAGTTCCTGAGAGATGGGCTTTTTGTGCAATGAAAGCTAAATTCAGTAAGAATTACAGGATTTTTTAAATCGATGCATTCATGGGACTATACAAATGCAAGGAACCACAACTCGGTCATTGAGGTCACTGAGTCACAGTACTACTGTATGTCAAACTATTTGGAATGTGCAATTCTTCAGACAGGGCTTGCATTAAATTTTCAGAATATGATTTAAGGCAATAGGGGATAACCTTTTTGGTAGGTGTGCCACAAATTAAACCATGTGCCCTTCCTGAGAGCCACTCCAATTCCCTGCCCCTGTCTGATATGTCACACTGCATTCTACTCCATGCCCTGTGCTACCTGCCCAATATGCTGTTCTAGTTTCTGCACCCTCCCCCATCAAGCTCATACCGCACATAGAGGTTTGTCTATGCCACCTGAGGTATGTGTGCAACAGGTTGGCCACCCCTGATTTAAGGTATCTACTAATTAAAAAGTAAGGCCAAGTCCTGCTCAGTTTACACCCAAAGGAATTAAATGAAAAGCCCCATGCAGACTTTTTCATTATGTCTTTTCCCCAGAAACAAAGTACTAGAAAGGCCCCAAAGAAGTAGGGATTATGAATGCCCAGATGTGTGGCTAGCTCAGATTTGGATGGAAGGAAACACCAAGTAGCTTCCCCTTCATGCAACTATTCCAAGTACTTCTGTTCCCTATCATAGGTTGCCATTGGAACAATCTCTACCATAACTACAGCTCCTGACAACACCTACGGAGAGCTAACACATGAGACAAAAGCAACTTTAATATGCAAACAAAAATTAGCAAAAGTTACAGGAAGAGGATGGTCCTCCACACCACACACAGGCACACACACACTTCCATCACTACTTTCAATTTACAATAAAGCACTGTCATTAAAAAATTGTCATAGATTTCTCGGAGAAGAGGAGAGATACTCCATAGCTTCAGGTATATGTGTCCTCCTAAGAGGTCTAATGTTCATGGAAACAGAGGGGATGATCAAGATTTGTGGTTTTAGTAACAATTCCAGTATACAAGAAAATAATTCTAATAGTTAATGGATTATCTCAACCTGCTTTTGAAGGCTTGACTTAAAAAGTTGTTCTATTGTGCATTGTAACTCAATCCTTTTGCCCATATAGAGCTATTTCTAAGAAACAAAGCAAAAACACACCTTGTGTATAATTAAAAGTCACTTGCAAAGGGAATGTTTCAGAATTTGCCCTAGTTCCTCAATATGTGAGCTATATGACTTGATCAGACCAAATAGATAAAAACAATTTATTGTGGTTACATTCCTGCTTCTTTCTTTGGGACCTTAAGAAGAACAATTTGTAATTAGACTTAATGCTCTTCATCCTATTTTTCCAAATAAATGCCATAAAGATACTAATCTTTGGCAATGTAGACATTAATTAATTGCCTGATTTGGGAGTGCTTAGACTTAGACACATGCCTAAAATACCTAGGTCGCTTTAAATAATCACCAGCCTTAGTACCAGGACTTTGATTTCAAAGTCTGTACTTATGTTGGAGAACTACTATATACATTTAAAACCCAAACCAGCTTTTTCTAAAATTCCTTTGTTTGATTGATCAGTCACAAAATGCAATATTAATATTACTCATGTGATGCCTTTTGGGCTAGGGACAGACATTCAAAAAGCCTGAACCTGAATTGATTTAATCTTTGCAGGTTAGTTTAACCAAGGTATTGAACCAATTTGCAAATGGATAGACATTCACTTTTGATTCAGGAAATGCAGGCACATGCCTGCAGTGGCTCAGGCTAGAAGCAGGGGAGAGGG
Organism: Caiman crocodilus; assembly: GCA_030014935.1. Taxonomy (NCBI): domain Eukaryota; kingdom Metazoa; phylum Chordata; order Crocodylia; family Alligatoridae; genus Caiman; species Caiman crocodilus. The sequence goes on from JAGPOW010000261.1 coordinate 202,369,028, forward strand.
CACTAGAGCAAGCTCTCCCCTTCCCTCAGCTGGGGAAGGGGAGAGCTTGGACAGGCCCTGGCAGGACACTATGATTAGGGAGGGGTTTAACCCTCTACCCTGGCCCACCATCACAGCCCCAGCTGGGGTGTGTTTGGAGGGGGAGGGGAAAGCAGTCCTCAACAGGCTTTCTCCTCGCCCCCTGACTCACTGCTCAAGGGATGGGAGTGTTGCCAGACCCTGGCCCCCCGGGCAGCACTCTGAAGCAAAGGGAGGGAGGAATGCTTGTGAGGAGTCGATGCATCTGTTGATGATACTGAGCTTTTTAGCCTGCCTCTCTCTCCTTCTTCATACTGTCTGAAGCCAACTGATGGCATTCACAGGTCCCATGCATTGCAAACCAAGCCATTTCTCACATCTATCTATGCCCCTTCTTGAACACTGTCCGATTACGGCCATTGAAGCAAGCAAACCAGCAGGGAACTTATCAGAACACAAAGATTATCAGCCAAGCAAGAAAACAAAACAGCTTTCTCCAAGGCATTTATATGGAAGAATGGTAGGACATTACCAGCTGACCTGCTGATTCATTCCAAAAAGCCCTAAGTGGACACCAATCTGTCTGCCTTAGTTTCAGTGCAACTGGAGAGACACACACACATAGACACCTCTCAGCATTAGCTAACATGGGGGTGGCATGACTATGACCAGATGCTGGCTGAGGTCCGTGCCACTGGTGTCCATGCTGTGGGAGAAGGGAGGGAGGTAGGGGGCGATCCCTGCTTGAAAAGTGAATGGTGAGGGGGTGGGGAACTTGAACCAGTCAGGTGTCTGGGACAAAAGTTCCATAAACTGGTTTGACCCAAATCAGTTAAGTCTGATGCTACATTCAACCAGGTTTATCTTAAACCAATTTTGACCATTTTGAAATTGGTTTATGTGTACTGAACTTATGTTCTGTTACAGGTTTCAACCAGTTTCTGATCACTTAAACCGGTATATGTGTAAATTCTGTCCCTAGCCTTAAAGAAACAGTCCACGCTGTTGCCCTGATGTAAATGCTGAATTAATGGACTTAGTGACCAAAGTCCTCTGGTTCAGAGAAACAAAGCACAGCATAAACAGAAACAGGCAGAAGCTTCCACTGACTTAGAAGAAATACTGCTAGGCATAGGTGATGAAAGGCTGAATCCAAAGGACTTTTTAGTCACTGAAGGAGCTCCTTCTTCAGCTGAGATATAAAATGTCCATTCCATTCCTTTCTTGACCTTTTTGCAGTAGTTGCTAATAAGGTTCTTAACCTGGTAATGTAGACCCCTGTAAAATGGGAACTGAAAAAGATTCCTAAATTTGTTTTGAAAAAGACAATGAATAGCAATCAACTGGTAACACCTGTTGGCCATTAATTACTTGAGCTAGATTTGAACTAATGACCTAGTAGCAAAGGTTCCATGTCTCATTGCCCTGAATGATGCATCAAGAAATCTTTTCCCTTCTTGGCAGGGATGACACTACAAAACTTAACCTCTGAATTAGGTACCTGATTTTATCTGATTTTCTATTGTAATAAGCAAACAGCTTGTATTTGTTTTCAATTGGTCACTTTTAATGTTATGATGCCAAAATGATACAGGATCCTTCATTACCAAATGCTGATTCATGACAAAATAAATTGGATGTATGTTGAATCTCTGGCAAAAAGGGAAACAATTTAATCATTAGCTACTTTGTAAGTAATATAATACTATAACAAAGCCTGAAACAGCTTACATGGGAAATCACTTCTGAAATGAGCTATGAAGGAGGAGAAATTTTCATTGTTCAAAACACATTTTACATTACTAAAATCAAAAACAAACCAGAAGCTCTGGAAGGGTTGGGGGCAGGGGGAGGGGATTTAAGGCATTTACCTACTGAAGCCCATCAAATAATCAGAGCTGACATCATGGCATAACCAGCAGACTGGGGCCTATTTGCATGTGGTTAGGAACTAAATCCTACTTTGCTGCTGATGTCATTTAACAAACTTGCATTAGTGATGTGGATTGGCAGGATTTCCTTTTTTTCCACATAATAAACACCCATGGCATACCACAGGCCTATGGGAACCTGGGCATGTCATGAAAACTGAAAGGATGAATGGTATTTAAAATCAGATCAAGTCATATTCTGCTGCATTGTACAGACAAGTAGTAATGACTTACAGTTTTAGAACTGTATGTACAAGCAAACAATCCCTATCCTACATTTCAGCAAAAGTGTATCTGGACCAAAAACTGATCTGCTATAAGCTTTCAAAGCATTGTATTTGATGGACCAAAAACTGATCTACTAAAAACTTTGTCAGCATTGTATCTGATACTCACAATAAACAGCAAACAAAATGAAAAAGCCAGATTCTTCCTTTAAGGAAAATAATCTAAGTAGCATGAATTTATAAATCAATCACATTTATAAATCAATCATGCACACATTATTAAAGTTTAATGTTCTCTGTATGCATACTCTGAAGCCCATAAGTTCCTAAACATTTACAACATTAAACTGTTCATTGCTTTGAAAATTTTGGTTAAATCTTTTAATCTAATAGTCCCTGAAATGAGATATAAACAATTTAAGCCAATTTATATTCACTTTTGCTTCTTATGCAATTAAAAAAAAAATGAAATGAAACAAAACCAAAAGTTGAGTAAAACTACTTTATATTGTATTTTCCCTTGAATTATAGTTTATTTTTATACATATGTACATAGTGTCTATATGCAATTTTTCTAATACCCCTAACATCTGCTAGAAATGTACACTGAAAGCTTTAAAAAGTCACGACTGTTTCTATTTTAGTGCACTGTGACGGAAAAGCAGCGTAATTAATCATGTTGATGCAAATGAGGATTGCTTTTTGGTTGAACCATTTTGTTATTACAATTGCCTTCTGACTGCGTGCTTTTCATTAATACTATTACTGCTGTGGAATTACTTACTTCTCACTTTAAATATGCTTTTCTGTAAGTCAACTAACAAAACTAATTAGGAGCTGTGAAAGACCATATTGATAGAGTAAAAATATATAAAACAGCTCTGACAATTCTCATGGTGAACCCCATATATCATGGGATTTTGCTTACAACTCCAGGCCCTTTTCCCTAGAATAAATAAACCCATGTAAAATCTCAGGTTTTTAAACTTGTCTTTAAAAAACCATATGCTTCCTGAAAGAACCATTTTTAAATTACACATAAACATGTTTAATCAATCTTTACTATGTAACTATGCAGCCAGGCATTTGGCAAAAAGGGTTTGATTTTTTTTTTTTTTTTAAAGGCAGGCGTATGGCACTTACAGATGAAAATGTATAACAAGCAACAGTGACCTGACCTATGAGGAGAAACTAGTTTTACCATATTTTGCTATGGCAGTACCTCCATATTAATTAAAACAATCAGTAACAACAGCCCTACTCAGAAATGCAAGGGGTGTACAACTTTCTTAACAGTAAAATAGCATTTTTGCTTTTTTTTGATTATTGTAATTATTATGGTGCAAAACCTGAACTGATGGAAGCTGACACAAGTTTACAGGAGTCAATGAAGTTGTGACCATTTTGGATTTGACTTGTGAATAGAAAAGCTGGCTTTGATTTTCAAAAGTGACTAACAATTTTGGGTACCTACCATGAGACATCTAAAAAAGGCCTAATAACACATGGGTTGGTCAGCTCATTTAACCTGCATCTTTGAGCACCAAAAAGTGTTGTTTTGGAAAATTTAGAGCACTGAATATTGTTGTAGTGAACCATTAACAAAAATTAAATAACAAAACATGGCACTTCAGATTAGTAAATATTCCAGATCAGGTTGGGGAGCACATTCCACCATCACTAGCATGATCTCCCCCCCGCCCCACTTTGGTTACTGCTGGTATGTACGTACTTCTCCCTTCATAAACACTTTTTACTCTATGTCCATCGGATAGCATTCCTCTATCCTGACATTGTGGGACTGACTGTGCCCCATTCAAGAGTAAGAAATCAAGCAGGCATGTATGCACACAGTCATAAGCAAAAGTGGAAGCAGTCAGACTCATGGGGATACCAGTTTTGTTTTGTTTTTAAATAAAATTTGTCTCTGCTCACCAAGGCACAAGCAGAATTCATAGGTGACTTCATTCTTAAGAAGTTACTTCTGTGGAAGTCCCAACCAGCCTAGTCCATGATAGTGGGCTGCTAAAACTAGGACATCATTCTTTTTTGAGTTCCATCTAAACGTACAACTTGGGTCAGATTCACTGACTAAGATGTAGTCAGTGTCCTTGCGTAGGCTTTGTATTCCAAAGCCAATGAGCCCATTTTGGGGTATCTGCCAGGTGAAGACAGCTTTAAATTACAAGGGAGGCCTGACAAGACAGACTGCTTTGTTTCAATACATTCTCATTCCACAGTTTAGATGATGAATTAATTGCATACAATCCTAGATTATGGATTGTATATGATGGTTTGGATCGGGATGATCCTACCTCAGGCAGGGACTAGATTAGATGACTTCTGGACATCCCTTCCAGCCCAACATCTGTGTGATTCTATGACTCTATGAGCTTCAGCCAATCTCCAGACCTAGTCTGTTTTCCCCTAACTGCACTTACCTAACATGGCACTTAGTGAATTTAGCTCCATATCTTTCATCATTTCATTAAAATAAAAATTTGCAGGGGAAAAAAAATCATAAAAGTAAAATCAGTGCTGGCAGAACAGGCTGTGAGACTGAACTTTTCTGTTTATCTACTGAGCTGGAATGGATATCATGCATCTGATCCTTCCATTCCTCCCCTGCAATCGTCCTTTAACCCAGATTTGGAGGCTTTATGCACATTCAGTCCTGTGGCTTCTCTTCCAAGACTGCCATCAGGGATGCCAATTAGGGCCAAAAGTAATTTGGACATCTGTCCACTAGGAACTTGAATGAAACCACCAACTAATTTACTATGTGCAGGCTCTCAGAAAGGTATCGTTTTGTGTCAGAACTTATTTGCCCTTGGTTTGAACTACTGACCTAGACATGAAAGGTTTGTTTCTGTTCTACTTTCAAACTACCAAATCTTCCTACTCTCCTTCTCCTGCTCCAGCCCTATCTAAGAATGAAATAAAAAAGAAAAAAAGAAAATATAATTAAGACATTAAATGACCAGGCTTCAAAATACGTCAACACTGGAGGCAACAGATGATGGTTTTGGCGAGAGATAGTGATGTACACTAGAGGGGGAGGCCGGATTGTTGGCTCCCAGAGACAGACAGACAAGGAAGGCATTTTACTCAGTCAAGTAACCTCCCACTTTCTTCTGCTCCACAATCTTCTCTGCTAACAAAAGCAATGGCACAAGATAGAATATTTACTCCTTTGTGTCCCCCTTTAACTGTTTTCTCCTGCAGATCCACATACAGTACTTTCTTTGCAGGTCCTTTTTATTAGTTTCAAGCCCTACCTTCTCTCCATTTCTCTTTATCCTTTCTTACACAGATTTCTGATGTTATTCGCATTTTCATCTTTTCTTCCTCATCTTCATTTTCCTTCTTTGTACTTTCCCTGGCTTTTTCTCCTCCCTTTGCTCTCAACTTCCTGTCTTCTCTTTGCTCACTCTCTCTCATTCACTCACTTCCTTGTGTCTTCTCTACCACCCATACAAACAGGTTCCCTTTCTCCACCTCCCCTGTTTTTACCTACAGGCCAGAACTCATATCTGGGGCAGAAGTGGTAAAGACAAGTACAGATGTTAAATCAGCATGGCTAGATCAATGGTGAGGTGACCTGTAGCTCACTGTGTGCAACGCTACCCACAAACAGATTCTCTGGCTCTATATGAATATATTTAAAACTACATGTGAGAGAGGAAAATTTGGTTCAGGCAGGCAAAAATGACATTTCTAGCAACTCATAGACCAGCCTAAATGGAACAAAGAGGGAAAAAATGAGTATTTACATGGTTCAACCTAGAGAGAGTGCTCTCTGTGCGCCCCATGTCTGCCTCTCCATCCCCTACCTGGTCTTCCCATGCTGGCAAACAGGAGGGCACCTAATGAATCACAAAGGCATTCTGAAACTGTTACAATTTTACTTTAAAAACGTTTGTAAGTGGCTCAAGTCACTGCCTGTGAAGTGAGAAAAGACAACAGGTGAAGAAAACCTGACATTGGCTTGATCACAACACTCCTGCTACATAAATTTACTGTTGAGAGCTCTGGTCTGGTTAGGCGTTGCAAAGGGCCTATGTCAAAACCAGCTCAAGGGTGCAGCAGCTGCCAAGGAAGGGGCAAGGCAAGGGATCTGACACATAAGAGGCTATTTCTATCAAGTCTGGATCAAGGCAGAGCAAGTCTTCTGCAGTTGGACAGAGTGCAAAGAGGGGTAGGGGAAAGCAGAATCATTTTATTTACCACTACACTTTAAATGCAATAATTTGCGATCATGGGATCCCAAAGCAGAAACAACCCAGCGAGATGAGACTAGTCTTGTCCCTTTCGCTTTCTGCTGGCTGGTGAGGTAGGAGCAGATTCTACTTTAAAAGAGCAGTGGTTTAAAGTCTCTGAAGGTTCATAAGTTTGGAGAGACTTGTGGAAAAAAGGGAGAGAAGATCTTGCTCACCATGCAGGTTTTTCCAAGTTCTCAGAGCTCTAATTATAATGGTGGGCAAGGAGAGATTATTTGCCAGTATACCCTTGGTAACACATTTATACATCCTTTCAAGTTAATGTGAAGAGGAGGTAAAATGCAAACGGGTGAATGGATTTAACAAATCTCATACTCCTCTTCCAAATGTAGCTTTGCTATGTCACACTTCCATTGCTTAAATCTCAGGCCCACGCTGGAATATGCCACACTGTATATTTGTAAAAGTTCCCACTAGGTACAAAGGTGATGCCAATAGGAAACCATCCGTCTTTATAAAGTTGAGTCATTTCTTTTCAAAAGGGCAAGGGAAAAATAAAACCCCTGCAATGAGCCAGATTTTACTCTCATTTACACTGGTGTAAATCTTGATCAGTGCTGATTATTACAGAGAAATGGCTGGGATTTATATCATGAAACTCAGAGCATAATGAAAGCCCAATAACTGTTTGTTTGCTTGTTTTACATACCGATTTTAAAATAAACCATATGGATTTTCACGTATATTAGATGTCTAAAGAGGCCTCTGAAGTATGGTTTGTAACACTTGAGGAAACCATATGCTGTGCACCAGACCATAGATTATAGTTGGAAATATATCTAGAGCCATGTAAGAGGCATTCAGCTATGCATGCTGTGCCCACAGTGACTCTGGGTTAAGAAAAAGAACTCTATTGCTTTAAGAACAAGCTGGTGCACCATGCAGCAGAGAAGCCTGTAGATTCAGCTGTGTTCTTACCTCACTTTCCCTTCTGCAGTGACCTCATCCTGTTACAATGGTACTATTCATGCAGATGGGGTGGAAGACTGCATACAAAAGTTTCATTTAAGCACATAAACATGAATATTTAGCTTGTTTGATTAAAAATGAAAGCTAAATACTTCTGCTTTTTGTAATCTGGAGGATATTTTTTATAAACCTAATTTTATAGATTGGCACTGAAAAGAATGATATAATGAAATATACTTAATGCTTTCACTGGTAACCATTCTGTTATGTTTTAATACCATAATCTTTAAATTCCCTAGATTTTTCTTTTGTCAGAAAGTATGACAGTGGAAATAGACACAACTCATCTAAAATACATAAACCATGCACCAGAACCTCAGCAGAGTCAAAAGAACTATACTGATTTATACCCCCTTAAGGGCTAGTTTAGTACATCTAAAAATATATGTTGTTTCGAAAAGCAGCTACTGTGGCCCTCAGTAGCTTTTATACATGCATAGCAATAAGCACTATCTAATATTTAAACTTAATCTTACAGGTTAAATTCCTATTATGCATACCCCACCACATCAAAATCAAGAAAATAAGCAGTTGAATTGATTTGTACTCTGTCCATTCCATTTCCCTTCTGAGCCCAAGCTACATCTTTTTTAACCACACAAAGCCTGTCAGTATCCCATAAGAGATTAAAACAAGGTTTGTGTGGCTTTCACATATGACATTGTGCGTTTCTGTCAGTGGTTTTGTATTGGTGTCTAGAGTAAGTTAACAAAGTTTGTAATGAAAATTCCCATTTTATTCCTAAGTATATATCAGTAATGACAGCTCTTCACATGTGGCCTAATCATGTGCCTGTTATAGTTAACAAAAATATTTCCTCTGCCTTTAATGGGTATTGGATCAGGCCTCAGGTGACTTACCACCACTATAGGTATTATGCCCTGATTGTTCCCTGCAGAGCCCTGATGTGTCCTTTTATGCCCTCCTCTTGTGGAACTTTTCAGGGAGATGTGTACATCTACCAGGCTTCCCTCCCGCTTCTATTTGTGCACACAATTCAGATTGTCCACATGTTCTTTCCCTTCCCCTCATAGACTCCTCCAACCCCCTGCCATATCTTTCCTGTTTTGTGTGCAATTATTTAATGAAAAAGGCATTTAGACAGAGAGGATTCTAGAGGGGAAGCTCACTGAAGCCGAGAGCTAGTTTGCCTATTGGGACAGGTTCTGCCTGCAGCAAAAGATGGAGTCAGCTAAAAGCTTTGATGGTCATCTCTGCTTCCTAGCTTTCCTTCAACGATGCTTCAAATTTCTGTTCTTCCCCTGAACCAGGGTCTTATAACAATTTCCCTCTTTTTCTCTGTCCTATGAGTATCTAGAACCACCACCTTCATAACTGAATTCCAGTGTGCTGAACTTCAGGTTCCTCAGAGTTTCTCTGGGTTCAGAGTGCAGGATCTACTTTTAAAGCAGATCTATTCCTTCCTTTGATGCCAATGAAGAACAAATATCCAAATGAGGAGCAGGTCACCAGTGAGGAATTATGTCATATGTACAACTGGGGAAAAAATATCTTCACAGTTACACTTGGTGAACCACAACTCTCATACCCTGCTCCTCCGGAATACACCGATCTCTTAGTTGCTGTCAAGGAGAGAGATGCATGGGTTGAGAAAGCAGAATATCAGACTTGAACTTCACAAGGCAGAGAGGAGATGAGAATTTGCTAAAAATGTTTAGCTAGTTAATTAAACACAACTTTATGGGGGTCTGAGTAGCTATTAATCTCAAACCAATGATGTTTAGAATTTTATAAGCAATTTACTTTAATAATTAACATAGATGCCTTTAGCTGTCTTCACTGAAAGAAAAATGTTAATAATTAATTAATTAAAGTTGAATGTAGTATCACTGGTCTTTTTAAGTAGTGATAAACGTTACAAATTTCTCATACTAAATAGCAATCAAATTCTGCCTGAGCACTGGAATCACTTGTGTGCAAGTCCATATGAACTGCTCTTCCTTGTCCATTTGTCACCCTCTCATTCCCCTAGAGACACCTGACTGCAGCTTATGCCCTGCACATCACTGTTCTTTCTGCACTGGCTAACCAGGGAGCGTTCGTCATCTCCTATGCTCATTCTAGCATCTGGTAAAGGTTTAAAAATTCCTCATCCTCTACAAAGAGACTATCTTTTATATCTGGGTGAATTCTCCAAAGATGACAACTCTGACCTTAAAAGTATTTCAAATACTTCAGTTGTAGTAAAAATGATTGTTGCAAGATTCCACTGGGATGATTAAGCAAATGTTTGGGATGACCCTGAAAACTGCAGAAAAGAAAAATTTGGCATTATTGTTCTAAGTAAATTCATCTCTGATATTAGATATTACCTAGTGGCACTTTCAATTACATGCTTCAAATAAGGACTTAATTTAGATGTAATAAGACAGTTATTGCATGCTAATTAAATACTAATGGATTATTAAAAACATATTTTCTTCAGGTTTAACAACCCTATAGCAGATGCATCTATCTGAACCTGAATACACATGGTTTTAATCTTCCATTAGAATCAAAGTAAAACATAATTGCTGAAAGTTGAAGTGAGTCATTAGATTCAAGAAGACAATTATTATATGTCTATTACACTAGAATGGATTTTATGGAAGAATTAATATATAACACCTACTATTTACCTATTAAATAGCTAACCTTATTTTAGAAAACCTTCTCAGTATCTCATATATAACAACTAAATTTAAATGAAAAAGAATTTTTCAGTATGAACCTGTAGGAGTATCCAGCCTCACCACAAAACTGGCTGGTAAGTCATTTTTCTTTAAAAAAAGAAAAAAAAGAAAGAAAAAAAGATTCCCTATTTAATTATTCCTAGAGACAAGTTTTGATCATAGAAGATGTATAGTGCACTTTTTATACAGTGCAAGTTAAAAAAAGTTATCTATATCAGATGCCAAGAATTAGGTCATTTTTAAGTCTCTGGCCAATTCCTCAGCCAATTGGAATCTACTTCTGAGACTTGTAAAACTATTTATCTTTCTAAAAATCTGGCTATTTCATTAAACACTTCTACACATATTGATGTATTAGGTACCCCTAGCAACTCAATAAACACAAAATAACGTTAAGGATGTTCTTAACTAATTTAAGCTAATTCAATAATTGTGAGCATCATTTTAATTAGCATTGATGGAAATAATACAATTAATTAATTATTTGTTAATTAATAGTCACCTGCAGTGCTAAGGTTGTAGAACTTGTGGTGCTTATGATAAGTTCTTTACAGGGCTTTAACCAATCTGTGTCTACAGAAATTTCCATTGATTTAAGGGGGTCAGGAAAATTTTCATAATGCTGATATTTTTAATTAATAGTTGGGGTAGTGAATGATTTCTATTGTGGAATAAATGTGCGTTTAAAATGGGCTACATGCTCTGAAATAAACACGGCCTGTTATTTCTGTATAGCCACGTATATAACATGTATAAGTCTCTGCATTACAGGTATATGCCTCTCTACATAAAATCTTTGAATCCATCCTTCTGTAAAGGCAGAATTACAGCTCCTTAACAGACAATATATCTGTGATTAAATCATACTACCCCAGAAACCCTGACATTTTAAAAGTGCTTTATACTTTCTGTTCTGTATTAGGTTCTCCAAAATAATTTAAAGAATGACTGAAGATCTCAACATTTTTTGACAAGTGATCAAGCATTTTGATCCCAATGAGAATCATTTTTATTAAAATATTTGTTGAATATTTGAATTCCAGAAAACTTCAGCTCTAAGGTAAGATGGAAGATGACAACCATCACTCTGGCCTCCCTAGTCAATGCTTTGACATAGCTACTGCCATCATAGGAGAACTTGCAAAATTGGATCACATGTTTGGTGGTCTTATTCTAGTGCCAGATTTGAGGACATTTTAAAATCACTACCTGGTTATAAGTAATAATGCCTCTGCTGAAATGCTATTCTCCACCCATTTTAGAACTGGAAAGAAAAGGCGCTCTTAGCCAGGATAGAGACAGAATGTGAGTGCCAGTTTGTATTAACCCCTGGTTATAGTATAACTAAGCAGCTCTGGGATGACAAGCTCTGAAAACAATTCCAGAGCATAGGTACAGTACTAGCATTTGTACCAGTTTTCAGTGACATCCTTCATTAACACAAGGTGCTTGCTGTTGGGTTTCATTTAATCGTCCTGTTCCTAGAAGCTCTCTGAGTTACAGTTACTTCCTCCCCAGAACACAGACCTCATATCTACTCCAGGTATGAGTTCACTGCCAAAGAATGAAAGCCTCTCAGCAGCATAGGCTGCCTGGTGAGTATCTGAATGATTCTGTGCTCATAGTGATTTTTCTACTTTTTTAAAGCACCATGTATTTTAATAACAACATTTCCACTTAGTCCAGGACTGTTATTCCTACATTAATACAAAGATATTTCTTTGCTAAGACTTTAATACATTAACTCTCCAAAAGAGAAAGAACAAACCAAAATTCAGACTTCTGAATATTATTCACTGTTTACAACAAATATTTATATTATTCAGATTTTGGAGATAATCTGAGATTTGGTATTGCTTTTAGAGACAATGTAAATGTCATAGCTTTTTACTCTTTATGGATTATAGAGGCATTGAGTTCCTTTGCATAGTAGGGTGTTATAGTTATTTTGTCTCACTGCACCAAAATGATCTATAAAGCTTGTTATTATAACTAGCTAATTATTAATGTTAAGCAAATGTTTTCCTAATACAGCTATCTGAAACCATCAGATATACTATAATTTGTGACCAGACATTGTATTAGTAATAGCCTAACACGGTGGAGTCAGAATCCATTCATTAGCTTCTGGCATACAGCTCCAGCATTCTGGTTAACAGAGCAGAGATTAATGCGAACATTGTACTCAGGACTGCCCTCAGACTGTGATCCCAGTGGATTCAGATTCATCTACAAAAAAGGCCAAGAATCTTTTCTTTGAATAGTAGCAAAACCATCAACAAATTTTAAAGGCAGACACTCGTAAAGTAAGGATTATATGTTACTCTACGCAACGTGCTAGGCATCTCTGATTTTCATTTTATTTTTATGCCAAATGGGATACACACTTATTTTATCTGAATTATATGTCAGTAATATTCTCTCATCTAGAAAAATGCATTGCGAAAACCTTATGAATGATATGTAACTGATGGGGGAGGGGAAGGAAATGTTCATTATTAGATGGAGAAGAGATGAACTAATTCTGATAGCACCCTTTCTTCCTTCTAGCTGTAAGAAATTAGAGGTAAGCTCCTTCAGTGCTCAACTTCCTACTGGTCTTCTAGCAGCCATCTACAAGACATCAACCCTTAAAAAAAAACAAAACAAAAAAACCCCAAAAGGGATACAGGGCCTGATCCAAAGTTGAGATCAAAGAAAACACTGAATTCAATGAACTCTGAATTAACCTCACTATGCAGTACACACTGTACTACTGTTGCAGATGATTTCAGATGTAGCTAAAAATCTCAAGAGCAAGAGGTAATAATTCAAACAAAATTGCCGACTCTAAAAAAATAAAAATAAAGTAGTGCCAGTATATTCCAAATTTTAAAGTAATTTCAGCAAAGTTCAAAGCAAGGTATGGCAAGGCTCATAAGTGAGCTTCAATAAATTCATACTCTGCTCCAGTAAACCTCACAGATGACTCCAGCAAAATTCAAAGGCCACCAAAGATACTCAGAGCTGCTAACTTCAGTCAAAGCAAAGGTTTCATATAGCTCAAGGGCCCAGTCATTTCCTATGTGAGGAAAGAAGCTGATTATAAAACAGGAACTTCTGCAATGTTTCCATCATGGAATTTCCACAAAAATACTCTAGTCTTGAGTTGTTTTCTGACAAGAACGGTCAGAGGTGGTGAGACTACAAAACTACGAACCTCAGGGAATGTTTCACAGCTCCTTATTCAGACCCTGCCCTCCCCTGCCATGGATGCCTGATCTTGAAGAGGGGTAGCAGAGTAGAAGGCAGCTGACTGTCCTTGCTGTGACTGAATAACTGTGCAGCAGGTGCCTCCCCACAAACAGTTCAAGGGAGAAATCTGATCCTGGGAATCTGCAGGTGTTGTTAATAGTTGAAAGAGGAATCTTGAACCTCTTGACTGCTATTGGGCTTTCTGGGGCACAGGGGATGGTGTCAATGGCCAGCGGTGATCAGTGCTGAAAGATGACAGCCAGGTTTACTGCGCATCCATGTGGGCATCAATGATACTCCCAGTGGTGACTCTGGGTGCAAGGGTGAAGGGGATACAGGCTCAGGTGACATTCTCCTGGATTCTTCTGGTCAAGGGAAAGGACATGAGAAGCAGTGGACTTCTTTGACCATGGGAAGTTGTTGCAAGAAGGACTGCTAGGAAGAGACAGGATCCACCTGATGCAGAGTGGGAAGAGCATCTTCACAGATAGGCTCACTAACCTGATGAGAACAGTTTTAAACTAGGTTTGCCAGGGGATGGAGACAAAAGCCCTGAGGTAAGTGGGGAAGTGGGTGACCTGGAAAAAGTACAAGCAGGAGGGGGCAACAAGGAAGGCCTTCTCATTCTTCCTGAGAAAGCAAGGCAATTGGCTAGTTACCTCAGGTGTCGGTACATGAATGCAAAGAGCCTGGAAAACTAGCAGGAAGAACTGGAAGTCCTTGAAGTCATGGAGCTATGATATGATTGGAATAACAGAGACTTGGTGGGGTAGCTCACATGACTGGAGCACTGTCATGGATGGGTACAAACTACTCAGGAAGGGTAGGGAGGGGAGGGATGAGTTGCACTTTATGTAAAAGAGCTGTATGATTGCTCAGAGCTCCAGCATGAAACTGGAGATAGGTTTGTTGAAAGTCTCTAGGTTAGGGTTGGAGGGGACAACAACAAGACTGATGTTGTGGTGGATATCCGTTAGAGATGGCCAGATGAAGAGGACAAAGTAGATGAGGTTTTCTTCAAACAGCTAGTGGTAGTTTCCAAATCACAGGCCCTCGTTCTCATGATAGGCTTCATTCAGCCTGACATCTGCTGAGAGGGCAATACAGTAATGCACAGGCAATCCAGGAAGTTTTTGGAGAGGGCTGGGGATAACTTCCTGATGCAGGTGTTGGAAGAGGCCAACTAGGAGCTGTGCCCTTCTTGAGCTTCTGCTCACAAACAGGGAAGAATTGGGGGGAAGGTGGAAGTGGATGACAACTTGGGCAGCAATAACCACAAGATGATTGAGTCAGGATCCTGAGGGAGGAAGAAATGAGAACAGGAGAGTAAGCACCCTGGATTTCAGAAAAGCAAACTTCAACTGATTCAGGGAACTGATGGGTGGAATCGCCTGGGAGGCCAGGCTGAGAGAGAAAGGAGCCCTGGAGAGTTGGCTATACTTTAAAGAAACCTTATTGAAGGCACAGGAATGAGCCATAACAATGCACAGGAGAATTATGCCAAGTATGGCAGAAGACCAGCTTGGCTTAGCAGGGAACTCTTCAGTGAGCTAACACACAAAAAGGAGCTTACAAGAAATGGAAACGTGGACAAATGACTAGGGAGGAGTATAAGAGTATTGCTTGGGCATGCAGGGATGAAATCAGGAAGGCCAAAGTGCAGCTGGAGTTGCAGCTAGCAAAGGAGGTAAAGGGTAACAAGAAGGGTTTCTAAAAGTACATCAGCAACAAGAGGCAGATCAGGGTAAGTGTGGTTCCGTTACTGAATGGGGGAGGTAACCTAGTGACAGCCGATGCAGAAAAGGCTGGATGTAATATACTTTGATTTTAGCAAGGCTTTTGATGCAGTTTCCCACAACATTCTCACAAGCAAGCTAAGGAAATACAGGTTGGATGGATGGATGATAATGTGGATAGAAAAATAGCTGGATTGTTGGGCACAAAGAGTAGTAATCAATAGCTCAATGTCTAGCTGGCTGCTGGTATCAAGTGGAGTGCCCCTAGAGTTGGTTTTGTTCAATATCTTCATTAGTGACCTGGAAGATAAGCTGGAGTGCACCCTGAGCAAGTTGGCAGATCATGCCAAGTTAGGGGGAGTAGGAGGTATCCTGGAGGGTAGAACTAGGATTCAGAGAGACCTCAACATATTAAAGAAATCTCATGGGCCATGTGTCCAGACAAGTATGGCCATGCAGTATGTGGCGATCCTGGGGTCAAAAAAACTGGGGTCACAATTAAAAAATGAGGAGGTGATCCTGGTGTCACAATTAAAAAGCAAGGAGGCACATGCAGATACAGCACACACTGCCCAAAACCTGGCCAGCTGGAGCCATGCTCCAGCCAGCCAGAGCTATGTTCTTGCTGTAAGACAGGCTCCAAGTGGCAGGACTGCTGCTGCTGCAGCCCCAGGAGGCCCTCAGGATCCCAGATAAGCTGCTGGAGCCAGCCCAGTGCTGACCCCAGCTTCCTCTACCCCACCCAGGGTAACCTACCATATGCCAGAGGATGTGTGGCACAGATATTCCCTGGGGACAACTAGCAGCAGCACAAGGTATGAAAGCGCTCAGGAGGCTAGTTGAAGAGGCGCTGCGGGACTGTAGGGTTGAGGACATGGGCATCCATGAAGGGTGGGCGTTCCTTAAGGAGACGATCCTCCGAGCCCAAGGGGCGACTGTTCCTGCCCGAAGCGAGATGGGCAAAAGTGCCCAGAAGTCCCCATGGCTTAATAGGGATATTCGGGATACCATGAGAGCTAAGCAGGAGGCTTACTATCTTTGGAAGAGAGGAGCAGTCTCCAAAGAGGAGTACTCCTCTTGTGCTCGGGAGTCTAGGAGGGCTATTAGGAAGGCCAAGGCGGGAGTAGAGCTCTGCCTGGCGACTAGGATCAAGCATAACAGGAAATCCTTTTTCAAGTATGTGGGGAGCAAAAAGAGAGCCCTGGGAAATGTCGGGCCCCTGAGAGGGACTTGTCGGGCAACGTGGTGCTCTCAGCCGATAGGAAGGCAGAGATCTTCAAAGGGTTCTTTGCCTCAGTCTTCCTGAGGGGGGACCAGGACTTCCCTCCCATTGGAAGCCTATATTCCTCCTCGGGAATCATTGCTAGGCCATGGGTGAGGGTTGGCCTGGTAGAGGGGCTTCTGGAAGGGCTGGATGTCTTTAAGTCGGTGGGCCCGTATGACCTACACCCAAGGGTGTTGAGGGAGCTGGCGAGGGTGATTGCTGAGCCCTTGGCTCGTTTATACGAGCGCTCTTGGAGCTCTGGACAAGTGCCGGAGGACTGGAAGGTGGCCAATGTGGTCCCTATCTTTAAGAAGGGGAGGAAGGAGGACCCGGAG
>JAGPOW010000261.1:202385814-202410665 GCA_030014935.1 Caiman crocodilus
GGAAGTTGTTCTTGCTCCTACCTTGGGCATCTTTAAGAGTAGATTAGATAGGTACTTGGCTGGGGTCCTGTGACCCTGGCACTCCTTCCTGCCATTGGCAGGGGATCAGACTAGATGGCCTGCTCTAGGTCCCTTCTGACCCTAGATACTATGATACTATGAATAGTAGCCTTCAACTACTTGGTGGTTTCAAAGAGGATGGAGCTAGATTGTTTTTAGTGATAGCAGATGACAAAACAAGGAGCAATGGTCTCAAGCTGCCGCAAGGGAAGTTAGATATTAACTTAACTAGAAGTTAGATAGGTTAGATATTAAGAAAAACTTACTCATGAGGAGTGTAGTGAAGCGCTGGAACAGGTTATTCGGAAAAGTTGTGGAATCTCCATCCCTGGAATTTGTTAAAACCAGATTAGACAAAGCCTTGGCTCGGATTATATAGTTGGGGCTGATCCTGTTTTGAGCAGAGGGTTGGACTAGATGACTTCCTGAGGTCACTTTTATCCCTAATTTTCTATGATTCTATGCGAGTGTTACTAATTCTTTTCTATAGTGTGAAGTGACAAATATATTTAGCGAAGCTGCACTACTTCTTTAAGTGTTAGAAACAGAAGATGTTTAACTGTTGGATAATTTTAGAGTGCATAAAACTGAAAGCCTGGCTTTTCATGCCAAACATGGCATTGACAACAAAAGTGATCAGCGTAATATATTACTGCCATTAAGAAGTACTAAGTTTTTAGTATACACAGTGAATGGTGCCTTGTAGACGCTATTACCAAAGACCTGAGATAATCAAAAGATAGATAGGTGAGATAGTCAAAAAATGAGAGAGAGAGAGGAAAAAAGAGTTGAAAGAGTACTAATTTACCATGCTGGCTTCTTGTGGCCAAATCCACCCTTGGTAAAACGTCATTGACACCAGTAGAGTGATGCCAGGGACTTCAGTTTATTTTACAAAATGAGAACTCTGTGTGCTTTCTTTACAGTTCTAGTTCTAGTATTAGAGAGACACAGTTAGCTGTGTTAGTAGTTAGTATGAAGATGGGCAGAAGACAGGGCAGGAGGGTGCCTCATAGACTCATTCAGACAAGCATGAGTTTTTTTAGACTACAGACTACTTCATCAGATGCTATGAATGAATTTATAGAAGAGCCCTCTCCTTTCCTTCCGCTTCCCTTTCCTTTGTATTCAGATGACCTTATTCCTTTCTTCATAGGACCTCTGCTCTCTGCAAATCCACTCATAACATCTGATGAAATAGGCTGTATCCTATGAAAGCTCATGTGTTTTTGAACAAGTTGGCCTATGAAGTGCCACACTGCCTTGCTGTTTAGTATGAGATAAGCTATCATAAATATATTTTATAATCAGGCTTAACAAAAGTCTTTTATGGATACAGAGGTGTAGGTTGTAGCTGTATCGGTCTAAGGACATAAGCAGACAATGTTCTTTGGGTGAATCTGATATCTTTTATTAGACCAGCTCAGATAGTTGGAAAAATTTTTCTTAGCAAGCTTTTGGGCACAAACACCTTTGGTTAGGCTGAGGATACATTTTAAGGATACATTGTTTTCAAGCTGAAAACACAGACTTTCAAAGCTGTACTCTTCACTTTGGGCTGGGTTGCTTTATAGGGGTCTGCAAAGTAGGCCATACTCGATTCGGATTCAGATTCAGCCCAATTTGGGGGACAGTGATTTGCTTCATTGATTTGGATCACTGTCCCGATTCGATTCTGATTCAGGGAAACAGCAATTTGGCCATAGACACTAAGGATGTGTTAAGTGGGCCCTATTTGATTCAGATTCAGTCCGAAATCAGGGACAGTGATTCAATTAATTGGTGTGGATCACTGTTCCTGATTCGATTCGGCCGAATCCGAACCTGAAGATTTGATACTGATTCAGAGAATCAGCGATTTGGACACAGAGACAACTTTAGAAGTTTTTTCTACATACCTCAAGGTACCAATGCAGCTTGTGAATGCTGTGATGCTGGGGCACATGGAGCATCCCACAGGAGTGCAGGAAGGCCCTCCACATGCTTGGTGGCCAACCCAAAAGTGGATTGCAAGTACTTCCGGTCCACTTCCAGGTCTGCCGGGGAGCACGTGGGGGACCTACTCTGTGGCCCCTGGCTTGGTGACTGGCCATGGGGGGACCCTGGGTGTCCTCCCCAGACCCAGGAGGCACCAGTCACTGAACCACACTCCACGGCAGACACAGATGTGGACCAGAAATGCTTCTGGTTCACTTCTGGGTCTGCTGCCAAGTGCACTAGGGAGCCCCCATGCTCCTGTGGGACACTCCATGTACCCCAGCATTGCAGCATTCACAAGCCTCCTGCTACCTAGAGGTATGTAGAAAAAACATTTAAAGCTGTGTCTATATCTGAATCTCTGAATCTTTCCGAATCAATTCAGAGGGTTCCAATTCAATTCAGAGAGATTCAAGGGTCCTCTGATTTGATTTGGATTAGGAGATTCAGCCAACGAATTGGGCCAAAACTCCGCTGAATCAAATCAGGGACTGAAGCTTTGCGCAGCCCTAATAGATACAGCTTGAAATGTTTTTTCTACATACCTCAAGGTACCAGGCATGGCTCATAAATGTGGAGATGGTAGGGCTAATGGAGCATCCCACAGGACCACAGGGGGGCCATCCTTGTACTCAGCGGCAGACCTGCCCCCACCCCCTCCCAGCTCAGTGATCAGCTGTGGGGGGACCCCAGATGCCCTCCCAGACTCAGGAGGCACCAGTCACTGATCTGGGGGGCAGAGCGGGTGGCCTACACACTCCACGGTGGACCCGGAAGTGCTTCTGGTCCATTTCCAGGTCCACCACCAAACATGCTGGAGACTGCCCCTGTGCTCCCATGGGATGCTCCATCCGCCCCACCATCTCAGTGTTCACGAGTCACCTGGTACTTTGACATATGCAGAAAAAACATATAAAGCTGTGTCTATGTCTGAATCATTGAATCTCTCTGATTTGATTTGGATTCAGAGATTCAGATGCCAAATTGGGCTGAATCTCCACCAGAGAGAATCAGTGACTGAAGCTTTGCACATCCCTATTGCTTTATAGGAGTTAAATTACCTCTGCTTTCCCACCCAAGAGGAGGCTGTATTTCAGAATTAGAAATGATCCCTATAAATAATCTGTAAATCAGTTAATAATGGCTATCTTGTGCTCTGTGATCTTTGGGTAAAATATGGTATTTAAAAGTCAATTATTATAGCTAATATCACACCTCATTCCTTGCATCTGGGGTGTATTTATGGGGTGCAACATAACTTCTTGTTTAAATTATGGACCTGTGATTGTGCTTTCATCCTGCAGGTCACGTCCACAAGAGCAGGGGCCTGTGTTTTCAGATTTGTGCTGCTACTTTGTGCTGCAGTGCACTGCCCTGCTCATACTTTTTGCATGAGTGCATCCCCCCTGCAGTGCACCCTTTTGATCATTCATGTGCTGCAGGGGGACTGTCTGGGGCAAGGGCTAGCCACCAGTACAGGGCTAGCCAGCAGACAGCCCCCATGCTGAGGCACTCTGTGCCCCAGCCAACTGGGGATCAGCACATGGAGACAGGGGAGCAGCCAAACCAGGGCTACCTATCTGTGCACGCTGCAGAGCCCCCATGTTGAGGCACCCTGCACCCCAGTCAGCCATTTCCCAGCTGACTGGGGTGCAGCGTGCCTCAAGATGGGGGAGCAAGCAGCCTCCGCATGCCTCAGCATGAGGGATCTGGTGTGGAGCTCCTGCACTGAGGCACATAGAGCTCCCATCTTGAGCCACACTGTGCCCCAGGCAACAGATGAGCTGCTGGCTAGAGTGCAGTGTGCCTTGAGATGGGGGAGCAGGCAGCCCAGGGAGCCCAGGGGTTTGTGGAGCCACAGACTGCAAGTGCCTGCATGTCTGGATCCAGCCATAGAGTAAAAAGCAGGTGTTATCCTCATAGTCACATACAAAATCATCAGTTCATACAGAAAAAAACTTGACTTAGAACCTCTCTAAAGCTATTCTATGCACACTAATTTTAGGGATTTCAAATGCAGAATGCCAGGCATGCTATTATAATCAAGGATGCAACAATGGAAATCCCCATAATTTGAAAGAAGAGGCTCACTGAGAATATGTACATGACTGCAGTATCTGACATTTTCTAGCCTTCAAGATACAACACTCAGCTTGACTTTAAAACTTGGTGGAAGTTGGTCATTCGCTCAAGCTTGACAGTCTCATAAATCCAAGTAACTGTGCAGCCCAGCACAGGGTTGTTTTTTTTCTAAGATGAGAACACATTTGAAACAACACAGTTAGACACTATGGTATTATTTACTTACTGTAAAGCTAAGGAGATCGGGTAGCTGCCTCAGAAATTATCTCAATTATTTGGAAGTGTAGTATATTATAAGAAAGTCGGAGAGGGTACAATAAATTATGAAACAATGAGGAAAAAATAAAGATAACACTTGTAAAAAAGAGAGAGAAGGAAAATGAATCAGGCAAGTGTTTGGAAATCAGTTGCTAAAACTGTTTTATAAACTAGCTTTAAAATCTCTTAATAGCATTATCTTACCTTCTGCTATGTCTGAAGAAATATATATGAACCAATAACATTCTCATGAGATTTCATTACTGAAAAGCCTCATTAGAAAAGGCATTAAAATACTAATTACCTCATAAACTATTTAGCTGTGTACCCAATGGGATAGTACTTACTAGTGCTCAAGCTCTTCATAGATTCAGCTAATCAATTAATGCTCATTACAACTAGAAAGAGTATGCAGACTGTAGTGTGCAGGAGAAATAAATAAGTCAGAGGTTAGCTAAGAAAGTGACTTGGTTGTAATAGAGCCCTTCTTTGTAACACAACTGTTGTCTGCTACAATTTAATTTTAATCAGCCTTTTTGGTCCTTCTGGTAATGTGATTCTTCCTGTCTCAAGAGTCTCAACTATTGCTATTCCTTCTTTAGGTACATAATTTATTATGAGACACACATCAAATGGCATGTGGGATTAAAGTGGACAGTGGGGTATTCACCAAGCCCATGCTATTGTCACATTTTTTGAGTTTAACAGGAGAGTTTTTCTTTAAGGAAAGGAAGTAGAAAATGGAAACAGTGTGTACGTTTCTTTACATTTGTTCATGGAAATGAGTGAAAAAGAGGCCTGAAGGTGAATGAAGATCTGACTCAGAAAATCCAATGTACAATGTGAAACTTCCAATAGTGGAAGTTAAGTTTGAAAGCTAATATTATAAAAAGGTACATCCTTTTCCAGTGCAAAGTGCTATGAAAGAAAACTATGGTGCAAAAAGAGTGATGATTGGGCCTTCATAGATAGATGCTAGGGTCAAAAGGGACCTCAATAGATCATCGAGTCCGACCCCCTGCATAGGCAGGAAAGAGTGCTGGGTTCAGATGACTCCAGCCAGATGCCTATCTAACCTCCTCTTGAAGACCCCCAGGGTAGGGGAGTAACCCCCGGGGGCGCCTTGGTGAATAAAACCTCACCAAATTCTCTTCTGTGCCCCTGTGATGAACTTACAGACAGCCACAAGGTCACCTCTCAACCTTCTCTTGCGGAGGCTGAAGAGGTCCAGGTGCCCCAGTCTCTCCTCATAGGGCTTGGCCAGCAAACCCTTAACCTTATGAGTGGCCCTTCTCTGGACCCTCTCCAGGTTATCCCCATCCCTCTTGAAGTGCGGCGCCCAAAACTGCACGCAGTATTCCAACTGCGGTTTAACCAGCGCCCAATAGAGGTGGAGTATCACCTTCTTGGATCTGTTCATCGTGCATCTGCTGATGCACGAGAAAGTGCCATTAGCTTTTCTGATGGCTTTGTCACACTGCCGACTCATGTTCATCTTGGAGTCCACTAGGACTCCAAGATCCCTTTTCATTTCTGTGCCACCAAGCAGGTCATTTCTGAGGCAGTTGGTATGCTGGACATTTTTCCTCCCTAGGTGCAGCACTTTGCATTTCTCCTTGTTGAATTGCATTCTGTTGTTTTCCACTCACATGTCCAACCTGCCCAGGTCTGCTTGTAGTTGTTCCCTGCCCTCCAGGAACAATATTTTCTATGAAATATTCTTCATGAATATATATAGAGAAGCTATACAATTCTCTATCATATTTTTAGAACTAATACAAAGCTACAATAACTTTAAAACATACCAAGGGAAATATTTAGTCTGTGATAAAAATTCTAACAACAGGGCTTGAGATAATAGAGGTTTGGGTTGTATCAATAGATTTGGGGTCAAATCCCTGTCATTTGTACCTATTTGATCCCTTCACATTCATGGGGATTAAAAGATCTGACTGACGTTGTGACCAGTCATGTTCCAGAAAATGCTTCATGTGCAGAATCATGCTTTGTGTGGCTTTCACTGCAGGAGTGGGTAAGCTAAGGAAATGTCATGAAAGTGAGAACAGTACAGACTCAAGGCTATAAGAAAGTGTGCTGGAGTTGGAAGAAGATGCATTTCAGCAGAGATGCTGGAGCAAATGTACAGGCTGAAGTAAATGACCAAGGCCAGGCTTCACAGGTGTTCCATATCTGTGTTTCCTTTCCTCTGAATATCCATAGAGTTACTCTATAAAAAGGATTTGACTTGGGTCTTGTGAAGGACATTAGATTAGCCTTAAATTTCCTGAGATTAACGCAATGATGTCCTGATCTTCCCAATATCATAAAGAAACATTTTGTTTTTATATTTTTAATTTTAAAATGGAACAATATACCTGGTGTTATTGGGAGTCCCAATATTCCAAATTTCAGCATGGAAGCAGAAATTTTCCTGTATGAATTCTCTCTGTTGATGTGTATATCTACAAATTATTTGCATAATCCCTAAATTCCTTTGGGAATCTTTTATTCAACTACCTAATGCAAGTAAATCAAACTTCTTGTCCAGCTAATCTGCCACTAACACCATTTATAAGATAGACAATTCATTGTAAATTGGTACAGCAGAACAAATTTCCCATTGCTGAGATCAAAAGTAGTCATCACTGACAGAAGTTAATAAATGAGTTTTGGGTAATACCCAAGGCTTTTCAGTTATTTATTGATCCTCCATATCCTAAAGTATTTCAGGAGATTTAAATACTCTCTTAATAAAAGATAAATTAATGCACAGATAAATAGATTGATATAAAAGCAGCTAGACAGGCAAAGTGAAGATGTGTTTATACAGATTTAGAATCTGTTGTAAAAACACAAGCAAAGAATATGGCTGGAAAAGAAGAAAAATAAGAAGGTAGACACTGACAGACTTTATTTAACAAATACAATTCTTTAAATAATCAATTTTTTAAATCTCAAAACTATATCCTCTGTTTCAATTATGGATTATTAAGAACTCATAGTTTTTATACACTTCCACCCATTAAGCTAAGGCTGTTGTGGGAGTTTTTGGGATTCCTAAGAAAGAATATTCATTTACTTATGAAGTGAGATAAACATATTTGTTGCAGAAACCCAAATGTGCTGTCCTATCAGTACTACACCCTAAAACAACTATAAACGTGCATCAAATCTGGAGCAAATCAAGAAATAACCAGCATCTCTGCTCTTTCTATCATGTTCGTGCCAAGAACAAAGATTATTCTTAATCTTCCTAAATGATGTGTGCATCTCCATTAATAGTGGGAGAACCTAGGTCTAACCTCTCAGCAAACATTTATGCTGAACCACAAACAGCACATAAACCAGGCTGTCATCTGAACCAGTAATGATGCTAGGTATTTTGAAAAAAAAATGTGAGAAGTTGGCACAGAGTAGCTAATGTCATATTTCTGTATATAGTGGTGTTCTGTCAGAAGCCAGACATATTAAAAATATTTATATAATTTAAAATAATTTGTACAGGTCTAGTAAAGTCTATTTTAGGCGTTAGACTTTAATACATATTTAAACATTTGTTAGATCCATTGGGCCCTGTGTATAACCTTGGCACCTTAGGGCAGTATTGAGGATATGCCATTACTAAACTTTTCATATTAGCATGAGTGTGAACTGAAATACCATAATAAAAATATAACAATATTTCTTGCAAACTTGAAAAGCAGCACTGGACTTTATATGTATTTCCAGATGGAGAACTAAAAATATACTTTATGTTTACATATATGCTCAGAGGCGGCTTTTAGTCTAATTTAAACATTCCAATATAATATGGCTTAAATTTAACAGCCTGAATTATCCACAGGTTTAAAGAAAAACCTGGCAAGTCTTGGCTCTGAGTCATTAGAAGCAGGTACATACACCTCTTACTGACCTGAAACAAAGGAAGCAAATTCTCCATGATTGTTCAATATAATAGATGAATTATACACATTTTAGGAGATTTTCCTTGGTGTTACATAAAATAACTTATCTTTTAAAAATTATATAATAAATGCACCTATAAAATAATGCTTAAAAATGGTAGTCATATAAAGTCATAAGTCATACAAGAGAAGATGGTAAAATGTTGATGTATGACCATGTACTGAAATCTAAGTAAAATTACAGCATCAAAAATAGGGTGTGGGGGGAAATCAATGTTGGACACACCTAACATTTATTACAACTAATAAAAAGATGGTGGGAAGGAAAAATATTCTCTGATCTCCTAAATGGACAGTGTGGGGTTAAAAGGCATCAGCCAAGACCCTGCACGAGGGTCCTCCCTACCCACCCAGGACAGCAGCACTGGTTGCGCAGGCAATGGGCTGTAGGTATGAGCTATGGGTGATGGGAGACATGCATGAGAATAAGGCAGTCACCACCCTCCTCATTGGAGGGCCAGGAGGCATGTGTGTGTATGTGTTATAAATATAAAACTAACAGAAAAAAGGTTTTTTTATTTTAGTAGTTTAAAATGCCTTGCACTATTATTAGTGCAGTTATTGGACTGGCATTGGTTGATATGGTTGGTTAATCATCGACTATCGACATTGGTCAAGAAATTCTTTATTGATGCACCCCTATTTTTAAAATATTCCTGATCTATATTCATAATACTACCTCAGATTATTAACACTGGAGAAATGTAAAAGTCTAAGGCTCTTGGCACACATTCATTTAAAGGCACACTAGGATCCCATCACCAGTCCCAACAATTGCACCTCCTGACACGACACATGTAAATGATGGGAAGTGCAATTTTGGGATTGAGGAATCTAGCTGGGCTATTTCTATTTGGGAAGCTTGTGATCATGATCGCAAAACAGACAGATGCCAATATATATTTTCAGCCTCAGTCCCCTGCCTTGGAAACACTTGCATATCTAACTTTAATTGTCTTGCAATAAATATATATTGTCTACATATATTTATATAAATATATTTATAATGTCTCAGACAGCCTGGGTCCCCTGCCCTGGAAACACTTGCATATCTATTTTTATTGTTTCACCATATATATAAATATATATAGGTAATATGTATACGGTGTGAGAATAAAGATAGATACGCAAGTGTTTCCAGGGCAGGGAACCCAGGCTATCTAAGACATTTAAAATTACCTCCTTGGTAACTAGTTGAATATGAAAAAGACATGTATCGAGGTGTTGACTGTAGCCACGTTGGCCTAAAAGACAGGCAGACATGGGTAAATGTGCTATCTTTTATTAGATCAACAGAATAGCTGTAAAAATTATTCTTTACAAGCTTTTGTGCACAAACACCCTTCTTCAGGCATAAGGAGACTCTTTTGGTGTTTGTGTACTCTCTTGGGTATTTATGTAAGCATATGTCTGTCTCGCGAGACAATAGATGCGCACAGAGTGAGGCATCAGCATATATTCCCTATATGCATGCATATTAGTTTCATGTATGCTATTGAGAGCAATTACAGAAACATTGGGAAATATCGAGAATAGTTTCTAAATACTCATCTTGTAACCATATCAGTGAGATATACTTTCATTCTTTATTTTTACACTTACTATTTATTTATTTTACACTTACCTATACGTTTTCCTTCAACTAAGCTTGGCCCCAATTTGTTGCGTTAAAGATGAACTTTCACACAATCGATGGGCAGTAGAAAGTGATTCCATGAATTGTACTTTTCAATCCACTGGAAACACTTTAAATAACAAATGACAACCTGTACCACTGCATTGTTGCTTCAGGAATACTACTGAAACTGAGTAGACACTTACTGAAAATAAGTAATCAGAATCTGTTTTCATTTTTCAAACTGGGCATGCAGAAAAGAAATAAATGTCATAAATATTTTAAATTAGGCCCCCTCTACACATTATGCTTATGCTACAATTGATGTGTTAATTGTAGAATAAATGTCAAGGGTGCTACATGTGCACCCAATACACACTCTCACACTTATACATATATGTATATAAATTTATACATATAAATATTAGGACTGTGTGAAACTTCAGGTGGCGATTCAATTTGGAGGAGACTCGGCCCGATTCGGTGGCTGAATCTCTGAATCTGAATCGAATCAGGGGACCAATTTAAAGGTCTGCCTCAATTCCAAGCTCTCCAAATCTTCGACAATGATTTGGAGAGCTTTCATGAGTTGGGCAGTCCCTGGTGGCTGCAGCAAGGAGCTGCAGTCACTCTGAGTTGGTACGTGCTAGGGGCAGAGGAAAGGGAGGTGGGGAAGGGGACCATGGGGGAACTCCTGCCAGCCCCCCGACCCCTGTCCACTCCCCCAAGCCCACCATGGGTGCCCCTGCCCACCCCAGCTCACTGGGGGAGCAAAGGGGAGATTGGGGGCTTGTGCAGAGCCTCCCATGTAGCGTGGGGCAGTGGGAGGCAGTGGGGATCAACCCCTGCCTGGCAGGACCTGCTGAGTCGAGGCTTTTTTCTGCCTAAGTGCTTGGAGCTAGGGTGGGTGGGGCAGCCGTTGCTGGGCTGGGAAAGGAGCAGGGATGGGCCTGGCCTGGCTGATTCAGAGATTCAGCCAAATTGAATCAGGACAGTGATTCAAATCACCGAATAAAATTACTGTCCCCCAAATTGGCTGAATCTGAAGCGAATGCTAGCCACTTCACACAGGCCTAATAAATATATATTATGTAATTTATATATAATATAATTATTATATGTATTATATAATATATAAATGTATACATGTAAATGTACATATACGTATATTTTTATATATATACAGACACACATTTATACGTGTGTGTGTGTGTATATGTCTGTGCGCACATGCATTTGTGTACATATAAAATGAAAGAAATGTACATGCCTGAGGAAAAAAAGAATCTGACTTTATTAACCATTATTCCTAAAGGTCATAGGGCCATTCAGTAAGCACTTCTTAGTAGACTAGACATATTCTTTACTGTTCATAATCAGAATTAAAGAGGCATGTTGTCGCTTTGACAGACTAAGACACATTTTAGCTACCTGCTAGGAATACAAGCCATCTGCTAATCACTTGAAGTAATTAGAAGACATGTAACCTATAAAGATTTTATTTCCCAGCATGTTAATAAAACATCCCTGATGAAGATGAGAGAAGCTGTTGACTGGAATCTTCTGAGCTGTGCTTTAACCCATATTGAAGTTATGTTAACCCATACTGAAGTTCATAACCCCTATGAAATAAGCTGTTGTAAAACTAGGATATATAATACAGAGGATATAACTAACTAAACTGTATCATTATAGTCTGTCTGCAGTGCACAGCTGAAAAGGTTATTCATGGACTTTCATATGCTAACAGCTCAGATAAACATTTAATAGGCCAATAATTTGCTAGTAAAAACAGCAAGTATAGCAAAATACATTTAGATAAGCAAGTGTTTCCTGGGCAGGGGTCCCAGGCTCTATAAGCCATTTAAAATTACCACCTGGATAACTAGCTCAATATAAATAAGAAACATTTTACTAATTAATATCTTGAAGACAGTGTATCCCCTTATAACTGCTAAAAAATATTACTGTCTGTATTTTAAAGAATCAAATAGATGAGAGATACAAATACATGAATGTCTCTTCAAACATAACAGCTTAATTTTGCAATTCATTCTGCAGAATTGCTTTCCAGTCCTGGTTTGGTTTTGGTTAAAACTATTTGAAAAAAGTGATCTCATGAGCTATCAAACAGAAGGAAAGGAATATGCAGCACAGGGAAACCCAGTCTTACAAGACTTCCATCATTTGGAATGACAGAGACATTATAAAAATCAGTTAAACTCTGTAAATCCTGTCATTTTGTGCTAAAATTTCGTGAAAGTAGTTCATGTTATTTCACTGCCTTTACTTTAACTCACATCTTAGCTTTCTTTTGGCTTTGAATACAAACCTGAAGATAAACTTACTCTGGAACTAGATGTCTAAAACAGTGGGGACTAACCTCTTGGCAGGAGAGTCACACCGCACTTCCTTCAAACACAACTGGGCAAGGAAAGGGAATCCATCTGCTGCTCTGCTTTCTGTTTCCTGCCCGGTGCCTCTTGCCCCTTCCCTGATCTGCTGCGTGCCACACATAGCCTGCCAGTGCCACTTGTGGCATGCATGCCATAGTTGGCCACCGTCGGTGTAAATGGTTTCCTAGATTTTGTATGATCTATCCATGACTTTTGTATAGTTAGTTATAGCAACTGTAAGTAAATTCAACTCTAAGAGGAGTGGGATGATTTAACAGAAATAACCCTGAGGTAGAAGTCAAAACCTCATGTGTTCTCAGCTCAGCTCTGTCACTGACAAGTGTCATCTGACCCCGGTGCTCTTTCCTGCCAAGGCAGGGGGTCGGACTAGATGATCTGCCCAGGTCCCTTCCGACTCTAGATACTATGATACTATGAAGTAATAATTAGTGGCTAATACCTTCACTGTGACTTGAAAATGCCTGCAAACTGTATATTGTGTAGAAAAACATTTTTTGAATAGCTTTTTGTGGAGAGAATGTGCTTGATAAGCCTGATAAGTTTCCTCCGTGGGTAAAACCTGTAGCTGCTGATGCATTAAATGTACTCCCCCACCTCTAAGAGGATTTATGTCGTGATTAGACATACTGTATGTCCCAAGCAAATGCCAGACAGCCCAAAATGCAAAACAACTTCCATTATGTTGGAAAGTGAAAGCTGTACAAATTCCAAGCAAAACCCTCAATAATATCTATTTGAGGAATGTTGTGTTACTTCCCCATAGCACACCTTTTTGTTTATAATTTCCATTTTTCCTGGCTTCGCTGCCATAAGGAGCTGCTTTTATTTTTACTAGTTCTCACAAGCAAGTTTACATGAACAGAACAGTTCAAAACCAGACTAGTGATACTCTATGAGTACAGCTCTATTCTATCCAAGTCTTTCAAACTTTAGAACAAAAAACCCCCAAACCAAAACAAACAAACAAAAACATAAGATCCAGCAGCTCTTGTGTTTGGTTTGCTGATAACTCAAAATCCCAGTATTTGCTCTCTCATTTCACTTATTGCTATGGTTGCAAAACCAGAGTTGACACTGGAGGAAAATGGAGAAAGAGAAGAAGTAACAGTAAATCCTATGCGAAAACAAACAGTAGTGGAAAGACAGAAAAGAAAGCAGGAAGTTAGCTGGTATTGGGGCAGAGAGAGGCAATTACAATACCCAACTGAATGAATGGAAGCAGCCTAATAACAATCCAAGTCCTTTTAGTGAAATAATACTGATAAGATCACTGGGAATAAAGTGACACAAAGTAAAAAAAATGCTAGGAATCATTTCAGCTCATGGCAGCTACAAGAAAGGCAATTTGTACACACTTGGTACAGGTTTCCCTCGCTTTATGCAGGTTCTGTACATGTGAATTTGCTCTTATGCGATGACCCTTTTTATACAAAAAATTCATAGATGTTTGGGACAAAAGGGACCTCAGCTGATCATTGAGTCTGTATGGTAGTACTAGCATGCCACCATAATATCAATCAACTCAATCACATTTCAGTTATAATGCAAAAATACACTGATGAACATCACCATATTAGATCTGTATGTTTTTATGAATGTGTGTAAGGTGTGGGGATTTACATATTCACTTTTGATGTGAGCTATTATTTGCACACACAGATCCTCTGCCTAGTATAGAGAAGTTTGATCTCACAAATAACTACTAGCACAATTAGTGCTAGTACTACTATAGTACTATAGTAGTACATATACTACTAGTACAGTAGTACTAGCATGCCACCATAATAGTACCATAGTACTTGTAGGCATGATGGGTACATGGTTTTGTTATAGTAAACAATTCAAAATGTCCTTAGCTTTACCAGTAATATTATCACCTCATTGCACTGTAAGGAATATGGTATTATCTAAAAGGTAAGACTTGAATTTTGTCTACAATATTTTTTTCACCTTCCAGCAGTATCTACAAATGCCTCAAATGAGTTAAGAACAGGAAAAAAAAAAAAAAATCAGACTTTTTCCAGAAGTCTACACTTTGGGCCACTGTAACTAACAAAGCTAAAAGTGGGGACTGTATTCGACTGTGGAAGGCTCAAGAGGATTTTTAGAGAGCCAGCTTACCATTAATAATTTTCCCCTTCCTTATGGACTTATTCCTTCTGTAGATAGAAACTGCCATATAGTTTTTTCCTGTCATTACTGTTTGGCTTACTACTGCTCCAAGAGCACAAACCCTAGCACATAACTCCATGTATGCACAGTTTGATGAAAAAAGGCTAGTAAACTGCTGCTAAGAGGAAGCACTGCAGAAACACTAAGGCTACATTTTAATTATATGTTGTAAACCTAGAGAAAAGTTTACCAATGTAAATAATATGATAATGAAATAATTTCAAATATGTTGTAATAAATATTTATCAAGTTTAGATGAACTTGCACTTTCCAGTTAGGCTGTTCTGATGATCAACTTATTCTTGATCTTTACTTCAATTCTAGTAGGATTTCTAATATTATAGCCATGACTACTGCAAAAAGATTAGTGCTTTCAACCATTTGAAAGCTAGTAGTCCAAGCTTTCACAGTATATATATGTGCAATTAATTTTACTAAAAAAATTCTTGTGATAGCAGCACTTTAAATTAGGTTAGAATTGTGAACTCTGGTACAGCAAATACTCTTCATTTTTGGCACTGATGGTTAACAACATATCAGACTGGAGCTAAGAAAATGTTTGAACATGAATGTCTCTAAAGTAGCAAGTCCATCTAGCTGTAGTGCAATATGCGAGTGGATAACAATATGATTACAAATGCAGGGTCAAGCATTCAAAGCCCATCAAATGTTATCATATACAACAATATGCTAATATGCTTGACACATTATTTTACATGTCTTTAGTTATATTTTTCTTCTAATTATCTAGTTGTATAATCTGTGCTTGCTGATTTTGTTTGTTTTGGGGGGACAGCATGAGGGCTTCAGTCTCAAGACTCTCAATCAATATTGCTTTCTTGTTAGATTTAGAGATTCATTTATTCATTAGCTATGACAGTTCTGGAGCGTTATGTGATATGCTGAATGAAAGACATATTATAACATAAATTGCAAATTGTTGTACTACATTAATCAATTCTAACATATTAGCTACAGTAGATTAATATTTCAATCAGTATAGTTTAACCTACAGATTTTTTTTAAAAAGCTAATAACTTTGGTCAGAAAGTTTTGCTTCCACGAACTGCGGAAAGATAAAACTATTTTAAAAATATGCATTTGTTCCCCATGCTTTCAAACAATGATTTTGATCTGGTCACTAAGATGAAGTTTTTAGGAAGTTTTGCCTTTTCTGCTGAAAAGCCTATGTATGTGCTATGCACAGACAAATTATTTATTCACATTTATTTTACAGGAGCAAGGAAGGTCATTAGATAATTATAACTATAATAAGGGCCAAATCCTTTTTTCAGTATCCACTGAAGCCATGGGCATGAAGTCAAGCAAGGATTTGGCTTACTCTAAAGAGATGCCTACAGTGGGATTTACATGGCACTGTTGAAAGAAGTAAACATTCCTGTCAGTTCAGAAAGAATAGTAATCCTCCTGCCATTGACTTCAGAGGCAAATGGATCAGGCCAAAAGTCTCTTGGACTTCTCCGGTTCCAAAAGCTGTGTGTTTGACTTTTGTGTAGTGCCTGATATGTATACACCTGACAGTGCACAGCCAGCTAAACAACACGTATGCAGAGATGGGTATCACTGATAATAGCATTAATAGGTTTTGCAAACATCTGAAACTCATTCCTAATGAAGGAATCAGTTTCATGCCCTCATTTTCCACTGATTTCAACTTGCTGGAGGTGCTCAACACTTCATACAATTAAGACTTTGCATAAGGGGAAAATTGTGATGCTTACTAACAGACAGTGTAACAATAAAAAAAAGACGATGCAGATTTTAAATCAATTAACTTATTTTCAAGGAATATTTTCTTTCTGTATACTTCCTCAGTCTTCTTCCTTTTT
Organism: Caiman crocodilus; assembly: GCA_030014935.1. Lineage (NCBI taxonomy): Eukaryota > Metazoa > Chordata > Crocodylia > Alligatoridae > Caiman > Caiman crocodilus. The sequence goes on from JAGPOW010000261.1 coordinate 202,402,211, forward strand.
GGGTTAATGAAAGTGGTTGTTATGCTACATGGACACTTAATCATGGATTAATTATATATAGCTTTTAATACAAATCTACTATAAAGCATTATGTACAATATTTACAAAAACACATTTTTTAAAAAAGAAAGGCCTGGGAACTATAAATGGTGCCTCTATTCTAGGCTAATATATGTGCAGCTTTTCTTTATAAAGCCCCTACAGAAGCAAGGAGAGGAGGCATCAAGAATAGTTTGTTCAGTGGGGAGTGGGGTTTATACCACATCCTAGCTGCAAACAGATCCCAGAATAAAATTGATTTAATCCTTAAAACCATGTCCGTTATCCTGGCATAAATCCTAAAAATGTTTCCCAGACAAAAGATAGTAATAGTTACAAAGTTTATCCCAGGATATAGCAAAGTACATCTGTATAGTTATCCCAGGATAGCATCACTGAATCAAAGGCACAAAAGCAGCATGGCATTCAGCTGCCCAATAAACCCTGATTAGAAGGGTGATGTGTGGATTTACCAATGCTGAGATATTTTTCTGGGATAAACAGAGACACAACTTATCCAGGTATAAATATAACATCTGTTCCTAGCCCTTGAAACCAATATCAACCTTAGTCTGAAAGAGCAATAACTTTATATATCAGAGTCAAGGACAAAACAACTTTATCCATATTCATAACTAATTAGCTTTCAAGTGTAGATATTAAAGGGCATAATTTGCACCACATATACCCATAATTTATTTAAGTAACCTAACAGTTTCAATAAAAAAACAACAGGGTGGGGGAGTGTGGGAGAGATGAACACTGCAGAACCATTAGTCCCCCCACGTGGATGCCAAATTTGGATTTATTCAGCCAAGAAGTATTTGGTTTTGCTTGGCATTACTTGGCTTATAAAAACATTTGCCCATTCCAAAAAGCATTAACAAGCTCTGCTGCAGATGCTGTTGCCATTTGGCATGTCACTGTTGCTGTGTGGCACAGCAGAGAGAGAGAGAGACCTCTTGACCACAGATTTTGCTTGGCTGATGTAGTCAACATTTTTGGCTACATCTGCTCTCCTGGCCAACTGACTGCATGCTTACAGAGTGTGGTTTTAAACAGAGTGTTAATAAAGCGTAGGTTAACAGCCTAATTCAAACTAGTAGTGAGGGAAAGGTGTCACCTATCTGGTCTACGGAAAAAGAATAACCTAGTGTATTTCTGGCTTTATAATGTACAGACAGTGTTTGTAGCTTACGTTGTGCCTGTTGACAAGTAAACAATTTCTTTCCCTTGGGATGGATGACAGTTTTAAAAATAGGCCTTGTACCAGCTGTATAAGCAAGAAAATACAAGCATGTGATGGCATAACACACATTGCATTTTGTAGGGCAGATTTTCCCCTTACTTAAAAGAGAAACCTAATCAGTTACAGTTTCCTCTTACTTACAAGGAAATCTAATAAGTTACAAAAAGTCAGATTACATGACTTTTAAGGAATGCACTGGTATAATTCCATTGACTTCACTGAGATCAATCCTGGTTTACACTACAGTGAAGGAAGAATCAGTATTAAGGTATTTTGAAAAGAAAACACACAAATTTAACCTAAAAGCCTGTGACTGTGAATTTACAGTAATCATCATATAACTTCATAAATGTTCCTCTTTCCTTTACAATCAAAATGTATTTTTGTTAAAACTATGACATTTTGTTAACTGCACTAACTATGCTCCACTCAAAAAAATAGTCCTGGTTTTCCAAGCATTGTTCAGTCTGTGCTTTCAACACTGTTCTCTGAAATCAGCTCCACATGGCATGTGCCATCTGGGAAAAATCAGATCCTGTACACACTCCTCCCAGGCACCTTTTATTCCAGCAATTGTTTACTGACAACTTTTTTTAACCCAAGTTACCATTTGCAGCTATCATTACAGAACAAGCCAGACCATCGCTGACGTTCCACTAATCTGCACCAAAATTCCCATTAAACTTTGTAAGAATCAGATGGCCTACTCTTTTAAAATTCAATTTAATTTCCCCCAGAGTCAGTGGAGATTGGTGACATCTGAAAGCATGTGAGCTTAATTGACATATGTATCTGAGTCCCAATTTACAGCAGCAGGGTAAAATCACATGATGCATGATTAAGTATGAGGTAAGCAATGCCTGGCTACTGCTTGGTAAAAAGCATGAACAGACTTCACAATTGTTTCTCCTTACCATTTTGGCTTCTGAATGCATTGGAGGGACTTGGGGTGAAGCACATGGATTATTGAGGTTTGGACCTTGCATCCCCATTATATTGGAGTTCATTGACATCTGTCGCTCCATCTTCAAAGAGAAGAAGAAAGAAAGGAATTAACACAAAAAAGCCTAAAGATATTATCATGAACATATGTTCAGTTTCTCTTTAAATGGACACAGCTTTATTCTTTGAGTCTTCACTAAAACAGTTTTGTGAATTGCTTGTGTGTGTATTGTCAGAATCCATCCTGCAAAATCTGAGTCAGTTAAAAAAGACTTTCTACAAAACAAACATATCAGCCACCCAGGTTTGAGCTTTTTGTAATGATTTTCCCCCTTTAGTATAACAACACTCTGAGTTAAGTGGTTCTAAAAGCACTGCTGTATAAAATTGTGGCTTCTGCTGTCACTGTAGCTGAACTGAGCTTGTTTCAAACATAAATACAAATGCATGATCTAGAGTGCATGGAAAATTAGTTTGGGATTTAAAATTTTTTTTTCTTACTGAGACTGCTCAAGTTAGGAGCGTTTCCTATATGTTTTAGGTCTCTTTGGGGAAGCTTTCGTGCACGATTATTGCAGCAAAATAAAACAACAAGCCCTAGCAACCCTTTAGAAGTTTCCTTTTACGAACTTTCCTTTCCTAATGTCACCTTAACAAATTTAGAAGATAACTAGAAGTGATAAAAAAAAATTACTGATTAAAAGTGTTTCATGATAATGTTTCATGATAATGCTTTTCCTGATATGCCATAGGTGCTTTATTATTTATCTGATGATCCAGATTCACACCTGTGGATGAAGAGGGAACCATTTGAAATCCCTGATTCAGGGTCAGATTGGTACTAAAAATGGGTATTCATTTTATCTGAGAATCAGACAAGGAAAGCTGTGTAGCAGAGACCACTTCTTGGTATGTGCTGGCTAACTTTCAGTTTAGGAAGACACCCATTATGGACAGAGGCCCAATCTGGGTAAATCAAACCCATTGTTCTCTTCTTCTACCACTAGGGTGCTTCCAGACGATCATGCATGTACAGTATGCAGCACCACAGACCTAGCTGCACTGCAGCACGTTACACATGCCACACATGCAGGTGTTCCCCACAGTGCTAATTTGCAACATGGGAGTTTTACTGATGCCAGTATACCAGCCACTCCAGCCCACCTGGGGCAACATGCCACATGCCAGAGCACATGTGTATGGATGTTCCCCAGGGACAAGTAGCAGGGGCACATATTGTGCCGCTGCTGTTTGTCCCCAGGGAAACACTCATGCCAGCCTTAGAAGCAGATCAAATAGCACCCTTTCTTTCCAAGAGGTGGAGACACATACTTCATTTTAGGGATAATATAAACATTAACAAGGGACTTTTTTCCCTTATGATGATTGGCAGCAAAAACCTTGTCTTATATTCTAATGAATATAGTAATTTCTTTCATTGAGAATATGAAAGTAAATGCGGTACTGTGAAAAGCAGCATCTAATGAAGTACTGCATACCTCCTACAAGATGGTAACTGTTCCCATCTTCCAATAAGTCAATGGAAACTGATGGTGAGCAACAATCCTTCAGGTCTGAGTTCTAATTTAGCAAAAATAAGTAATTTAGTGAAAAAGAGTGAATCGCAATTCTTCACATTAACTGACCACATCCCGGTGTGAAAGATCATATTGCAATAATGCATGCGTTTTTCTATTAAGGGACTGATTCTGACTTAATACTTATGCAACTCCATTGTGCCCAGTGGAAATATTCTTGATGTAAATAAAGTAAGTTAGATTACTATCAGGGCCAGAAATCCTAAGCACAAAAAGGGTCTGAATCTAGTCTCACATAAACTGAGGTTAATGGAGTTACACCAATTTTCCTTTAAAATCGATAAAATAGCTCTTCATTTGAATCAGTTTATTTAAGCTCAAAATTAGATAAAAATTTGAATTCACTCTTTTGAGTCACTACATTTTCACCTTTTAGAATTCAGTAGATTCTTTTCCTCTGATAATACCTCATATTGTATTAAAACTAATATAACTTACTGGCATTAGTACTGCAGAAGATCCGGGCATGGTGGGATTGGGCAGGGTTCCAGGCATAGAGGCAGGCATAGGCTGTCTTTGTCTGTTATGTAGGTGCAGTAGTGAAGACAGAGAACCTGGGACAGGCCTAGGAGAAAAGGAGAAAATGCTGTCACTGCCTATGGAGACTAAATCAGTGTATTGTATTATCACAAACAACTAAGGACAACTACGTAGAGCAAGGAAACAATGTGGGCCACTGACCAAAAATCTGTATACAAGAAAGTATTAAAGTAACAATAAAAAAGGCAATCTGGTTTCTTTTTTTTTTTGCGCTTTGTAATATGTACGGGTTTATTTCCTGAGAAGCATCTTACTAAGGTTCTATACTCAAGGCATTGTTGTAAGTTTTACACTCAAACAATATTTTGTGATAGTTAAGTAGATCATCACAGCCAACTAACATGCTAAATAAATGTAGAAATCTTGTCAGCTATAAGTTATTTTATACTGAACATTTTTAACTGTCATACACACAAACAAAAAACTTCTAAAGCTATAGTCCTAATTTACATGCCATTCTGCCACTCACAGCAAGCAAAATGGCAAAAGTTAGAAGGAAACCTAATAAGTTACAGAGAGTCAGATTAAATGACTTTTAAGGAATGTAAAAATGGTAGAATGACTTAATGCTGGCAAAAGGAGTTAAAGGGATTTAGAAGGGTTTTTACAACTAGATCTGGGGGGAAAAAAGCCTAGAGAGAAAGCAGACCTGTTAACAGATGAGAAGGCTCAAGAAACAAATGGATTCAAAAATAGTTTGGGTTACTCTTTAATAATGCACTTTAAGAAAAAAAATATCTGGACATTCAAAATAATCACTTAAAATATGTAGACAACAAATAGAAAAAAATCAAACAGTGCAAATCATATATTATTATGAGTTTTGGGAAAATTAATTAAGCTTCTCAGCTATGTCTAAGAGGTCACAGAAAAGTTTTGAGTTGCTTGAAGTTTTCTGAAAAGAAAATGTAGTGTTAATTTTCAAAAACCAGAAAAAATAGCAATCCAGTGGACAATAAATAAGACCAGTGCAATTATGGATGGCAGAGAGAGATTCACAAACCACTAGGCACATGCAATATCACATTTAAGTCACTGACAAATAAATACTGATAATACTATTTATTGGAAAGAACAATCAGAAAAGGATGTAAATAATTAGCCAATGGGACTGATTGATAGTTTAGTAAGCAACCTTTATGGGGTAAGAAGAGTCTACAGATATTTGAAGCATATAAATATCAAAGATGTTATTCAAACCTATCAGATGCATACTCTGCTGTAATAAAGGGTCCACAGCCAGCCAACAGATCTCCTATAGGGTACGAATAAGTACTTGCTTACTTTAAGCCAGCCAAACCTAAACCAGGAATGGCAAGTGCAGATGAATGCATGGGGAGCTGGTTGGTCTGTGTGAAGGGGGGAAATGGGTCCATGGGGGCAAGGGTGGGGGTTGCCCGGTCCAGAGGGAGAGGGAGCATTACAAATAACCAAGGTAGAGTTGGGGAGGGTAGGAATAGCACAACCCTGGGTTGGGGCAAGTGGCTGAGTTTTCTTATGTGTGGAGATGTGCTGTGAATGCGTATAGGCATTTATTAGACCAGGTTAACCCATTTTTAGATTGGGTAAACCAAGGTTGATCTAAAGTTAGTTCATCTCCTGAGATGAACTAACTTTAGATTGGGCACATGCTTTTTAGTGTACTTTAAAGCTTGTGAACACCCCTTCATGCCTGGGCATTTAGATTGACCTAACCAAGTTTAGGTCAATCTAACTGTAAAGCTTGTAGATACCCATAGGCCCATAGGTTGTATTTCTACTACTTATGAGAGAGCAGAAGGAAGAGTAGTGCCTGTCTTCTTTAATGTATGAATTTTCTCCAGTGCCTAATGCAGCTTCCCCTGCCTCACTGGGCATCTACACATGCAATTAATGTTCATTTAAGTGCTCCCAGGCACACGTCTAGTCATGTGCTTCTGCTGGGAGCAAATTTGTTCTCAATGGGAGCAGTTCAGTCCAGGGCTGCTCCTGTCCTCCTGCCCTGATCTGTCCCCCCTCCCCCCTCCCCGCAGCAGCCAGGGGGAACCCCAGGATCCTCCGGGTTCCAGCCCCAACCTAGCCGGGGCAAGGGGTCAGGCCTGGGCTCCAAGAAGCTGGGGGTAGCTGTCCAGCAGTTGAAACAGCTCCAAGCCATGCGGAGCATGAGATTACAGCCTGGCTCAGCAGCACCGGCTTGAGGTGATGGCCCATGCCCAGTTATGGGAGTGAGCAGTGCCAGGAATAGGGAGGAGCCATGGGGAGAGGGAAGCAGCTCCAGAACTGGGGGAGATACACAGAGAAGCAGCACCAGCCCTTCGCACTGCTTCCCCCTTGTGTTTCCTTTCCCAGACCCTGGCATTTCCCCCATGGTCCCAGCACTGCTCAGCTCCTGGCTCCCCCCAAGTACAGGCAGAGAGCAAGAACTGGCTGGATTGTGTGCTGCATGGGCAGGGGCAGGGTTGGGGGGATGGGGGAGCTCTTTGAGAAAGATGAGGAAAGAGAAGCTGAGAAACTCAATCTTTATTTGGATTTCTTAACCTGTAGGAAGTGAGGGAAGCTATCTTACTGGACAGAGCACTGAATCTATGTACTCTAGAGGGCAATCCAGAACTAGCAGAAGGATGGAGTGCAAAAATCCTTAAAGGCCTTTCCTATCCCTAAGTTCAGCAGCTGTATGTGAACACTACTGAGTCACAGAAAACTCTTATTCAATAACATGTTGGTTGATTTTCAGTGCGACCAAACTAAAACAAGTACCATGACAACAGCTCACACCCCTACTACTCAGACACTCGGTGACAGTCCAATATACAGGCCTTTTGTACAACTCACCAGTTTTGTAATAACCTTAGGTGTTAGGCTGTTTGACAGAAACTTATTTTGGCCAGACCTATGCAATTTGTGCAAGTGATCCTCAGGGGACTACACAGTTTGAATTTTGCTTATATGTTCCAGAGCCAAAAATGTTTCTGAAATTGATTTAATGAGCCTGGGAATATGGGACTAAAGCAAAAGGGAATTATTTGTATTTATTAAAATGAAAAATAAGCTACCTCGCTGTCCCCAGTCTCACCTTTTATGTTGTTTGGCTTTGTGGGTCTGCACATGCTTTACATGTGACTTTACATGTGACTTTTTAAAATTTAACACCCCCCCCCAGTATTTTCAGATTGTTTTCCCTGCTAAAGCTCCTGCTAACTCCTTCCTGAGTGAGAGCTCTTCCAGCTCTACAGTGCCATCATACAGATTTGTTGCTTTAGGGCTGACCCCCCAAAAGCCTCCTCTCTTCTTCTCACTAAGAAAAGTTCTACATAATGAAGACACATCAGACTCATTTCTATATTAGGAAAGCTTGACTTCAGCCAGATACTTCTATTCCTTCCACATTGAAAACAAGTCAGGATTAAAACACATACACAACTCACTGAGAACTACGGAGAACTCTCAAGATTGAAATTGCCTGAAATACTGAATTTGTCTGGTATTGGCACCATGATCTTTCTGGTTGCCACTTTATAGCTTCCAGAATCAAATAAATCAATGAAACAAAAATTATGCTCCTTTTTATGATACAAGTGCCCTTTGTGCTCCATTCCTGCTTCTGATAAAATGCTGCAGATGATGAACCACCTGATGGCTTGTCAGTCAGCACTGCTGGTTCAAGGATTTTAGGCCCTTAGTATACTAGTAAATAAGTTTGCTGGACAAAAAGCCTAGAACCACAGAACTGCTCTATGCTGGGAGCATATACAGGTGCAATGAATTCAAAGCAATAAACTCTGTAGTAGTTTGAGCCAGAGTAAACTACTTCTGGACACAGCATCTACATGTTCACCCACAACAGCAGCAATTTGAGCTGGGATGGAGCAGTTCACACCAGGGCTAGGAGCACGGTGGGTCAGCCCTGGGCTCCAGGTGGAGGTAGAGGACAGTGGAGAGGCTGTCCGGGGCACAAGGGTGCTTAAAGTTGTGCAGACTGTATTGTAAGCGGTAATCCATGACACCACCCAACAAGCCAAACCCCCGTAGTGAAATCAAACCCCTTGTAGTAACGCCTGAGGCCAGTTTCATACCATAAAAGGAACAGAATGAAAACAAAGAATTTCAT
>JAGPOW010000261.1:202410765-202458069 GCA_030014935.1 Caiman crocodilus
GCTTGTTTGCTAAATCCATAGTGAAGAGCCAAAGCAGCACCTGAAACCCCCGGAATCCTCCCCCTTCCTTCGGTGATCAATCTCTGACTGCTGTAACACAGAGCAATAAAAGCAACTACTAACGACAAACTGTGTGAGTATTCTCACCTTGCTTCAGGAATCTCGCGGAATCTGATCTATCTAGCAGCCTATTAAAGGGGAAATCAAAGTCTAGCACGGGAAAAAGAAATAAGCTAGAGTCCGTCCATCTCGCTCCAGGGGCCTGTCGGAATTAAGGCTCCACAGTGTGGAGCTGTGGAGCTGTGTGGCTGGGCAGCTGGCAGGAGTCTGGCCCCCTGGTAGCTGGGGACTGGGTGGAATTTATTGCATTTAAATCACAGTTAATTACCCAACTGTAAGATATCTTATGATAGTGTTAATTCATTTCTGGTGGTCTAATAGCATCGCATGTGTAGACGGTGACAGTTTACTCCTAAGCTAATTAGTTTACTTTGCAGTTAAATGCACATGTAAATGTGGCCACTGAGAACAAAATTCAGCTTCATTTTCAAAGATGGTGACAGCTCTACTTGACTTCATGGTAACATGCATGCCCCTAATGATTCTGAAAATTCTAGCTATAGAGAACCAACCAGAGATGCATTATTACCTGAAGCATCCTGCTCCAGCTAAAGCCAGTGGAAAACCCCCATTGGTTTTAATATGACCAAGATCAGGATTCAGAAATACTGATTAAACAAGACTTTTAGAGATCAGTGGTTCTCAACCTTTGCAGACTTAAAGCAATCCTCATTAAATTCCAAAACTTTTGAATTGAGCATCATCCCATTTAAAAAATGAATGTATTACACCATTTACCTTTTTGTAGAGGGGGTAGGCAGTGGAAGCATAGAAGCAGACAGGCAGGGAAAGCCTGCTTTTATCTGCTTATCTCATCATACTTCATTTATCTCCTCATGCTTCCTGCATTACCCTTCAAAAGATCTTGTGGCAACCCTCCCTGCCCCTGCCCCATCCTGGTTAAATGGTGAATGAAGTGTCCCCAGTATATGGATCAAGAAACATCTATCTGTCTGATACAAAATAAGCCGCTTGCTATGCTGAAAATCCCATCCGGACCATTTTTCTGCGTTGGCCAGTAACCACACACATGCTTTGTTGACTTTAGACTGAAACCTCCTAAACAATCTAGACTATCTGGAGTGCTACCACTGTGCTTCAGCATTTGAAAAGTGTAGCACGAACTACAAAGATAAAATTGCCAGATACAGGAGGAAGGGAAACAGTTTTGCACCAGAAATTGTACCTGAGAGAGGAGTACTGATGTAGGGACTAATTCAGTTCTGCAGAGGACTGCAATCACTTGACTGACAGTAGTATTACTGAAACACATTGATTTTATTATAGTAGCCCACTTGCCTAGTTACTGCTTAGTACTTTAGAAATAGCCTCTAAAACCTAGAGCTTTAAAAAAGTGTGACTCTATCCAATTTCAGCATATTTGTTTATTCTTCACAGAATAAAAAAAAATGCACCAGACACTCTTTTTGAATCCCCTGCATAATTCCATAAGCCCAACCTGAACATGCAATACCCTAGATTTAACAACGTTATGGTTCCAGTATCACTAAAGTGCAGAACTCTCTAAGAAACTCGAGCTTTGTTTAGCCAAGTTAAGCACAGAGCTGAATCAAATTCTGGGGAAAAGAAAACTGGCACCTAAAGATAGTGGATGTTTTCCAATATAGTAAAGATCCTTGTTTGCATTTCTCTGACAATTCAGACATCTGCATAATGAGGGTAGATTATTATTATCAGTAGTAGACATTTATATTCTGGTAATGCCCAAAGGTCTCGATCAGGACTGGGACCTCACTGAGCCGGGCACTGTGTAAACATAGATAAGAGACAATTCTTTCCACAGAGTACATACAATCTAAAAGACACAAAACAGATGAAGGATAGACAATGGAGATATATAACAAAATGAATATGAAGAAGAATTGGCATGGCTTATTTAATAATATTTTTCTGAGGTTTTTTGCTTCCCTTTTATTATTATTTTTTAAAAGAGTGATATTTAAAAGAGATATGGTGGGGAATGACAGGAATGAGGGACTTAGTAAGAGGAAGGGAGTTGCTAAGAATAAGGAACGGGGGGGGAAAGAAAGAAAGAAAGACAGAAAGACTTTGACTTTTAAGAGGCGTTTATTCCAGGGAGGGTGACAAATTGAGGCCAGTAGAGAGTATGTACAGGCTGGCCCGAACACCTGGGCCTCACGGTGGCTTGCTCTGCCTCCCGGTGGGGGAAGGAGTGACCGTAGACGTCCTCAGAGAAGTCCCAGCCCAGCACCTGAAACAGCGCGTCCAGGGTGGCAAAGAGCGGCTGCAGCTGGGGGCAGTTGAGGAACATGTGGAAAATGTCCTTGTCTGGCACCCCCGGGCAGAAGGGGCAGGCCACCGAGGCTGCTGAGTCCAGGTGGTGAACAAAGGTGCCAGTGGCCAGGATGCCGTGCACAAGCTGCCACTGCAGGTTGCCAGTCTTCTTGGCGGTGGGCACCTTACACAGCATGCGCCACGCTGGGGTCCCAGGCTGCACCAAGCGCCACCACCATGTGGTGTCAGGGCGGCCAGCCAACACCTGGGCAAGCCGGGTACGCACCACCCACATGTAGAGGCCCTTGCGGGGCAGGGTGCCAAAAGGGCAGCCCATATTGCTGCTGGGGGGCACTGGGAGCCTGAGCAGCGTGTTGGCCCACTTGGCCAGCTTGACAACTACCGCTGGGATGACAGGCAGTGGTGGGAAGGTGCCATGCGCAGCATCCGTGGTGGGGAGGGTCTGGCGAGCCTGGAGATGGATGTCATGGGCACTCGCTGCTGCCATTGGGAGGGCGCCCCTGATGATCCGCAGAAGCCGGCCCGTGGTGCGGATGGAGTGCAGCACTAGCCGGGCAACCAGGGCTTCAGGGGACCACCATGCCGACCGAGCAGGATCCAGGAGGTGCTCCAGGAGGGTGGTGCGCACCTTGATGAAGGCTGCCATGAGGCTGGTGGAGGCTAGGCTCAGCGTGACATGCTGCAGGGCCAACTTGTAGAACAAGGGCTCCCAAAGCAGGTGCGGGAACTGCAGGCACCTGGCCTGGGGGCAGAGATGGAAGGCCACCCACTAGACCCACACCATGCTGCAGTAGAACGGGGAAAGGACTGCCCCATTCAGGAAAGCGAGGTCCAGCAGGAACAGCTTCCGGTCCAAGCTGAGGCCCCCCACTCGCCACAGGAACTGGCATGCCAGCTGCCGCCACAGGAGGTGGCCTTTGGCGTACAGGAGCCACTGGAGGGCCTGCAGCCGATAGGCAGCCACCCGGCTGGCCAGGTCAATCAGGCCTTGGTCCCCTTCCCCAGTGGGCAGGTAAAGGGCAGCTCAGGGGAGCCAGTGGTGTCCGTTCCACAGGAAGTCAGAAAGAAAGGGCAAGACAGACTTCACAATCTGACTAGCCATGACCATTTAAAAGTTTTAAAGGCATCATGGTAATGGTGGTCTTAATGTAGGTATTTGAAGGTAGTGGCCACACAGATTATGTGCATGTATTATATGTCTTATATCAGGGAGCTTTTTTCCTTATATATAGAGGCAGTGTAGGAAAAGCTCAAACGCCTGAGGGAGAAAGCGATTGGTGGATGATAACAGCTGGGAATGTTGGCAAAGAGAAAATGATTGCCAACACTGAAATAAAATACTAGCAGCTAGACAAGGTAAAGTTAAGTTGTCAAATGTCTTAAAGATAAAAAAGCTTGTCGTAAGTTAAAAGGGGGAGAGAATGCCAGAAGAAGAGCTCAAAAAGGAAGTTTATTTGGAAGGCAAATTTTAGAATTGGAATTTTGAGGAGATAAGTCTGCTGCAATGAGTAGCAGGTTGCAATAGTCAAAATGTGAAATGATGTCAAGTGAGCTTAATCAAAAGCAACCAGGGGTATGATACTTCACAGAAGTAACACAGCTCTTCACTGTGCCATATGGTAATAAGTTGAATAACAAAAGCTACTCCTCTTCCTCAGATGCAAGGCAGTTTTTTGTTTGTTTGTTTTCTAAATAATAGTGATGACTGCTTAATACTGAAGGACAAGAACTGAGGAAAGAGATAGATAAGATGTGAATACACACTTATAGTTAGGGATCTACCCTATTTACAATTTTGCATTTTTCCGCAGGAACTGCAAAAAGAAAAACCACCACCAAACAAACAAACAAAAATGGTTTCCATGAGCCCTGCAAAAATGGTGATCCCCACAGTTTTGGCATGGAATCACCAAGGGAAAAAATACTTGCCAGAGCACTAAGGAAAACATGGTAATTCCTGCATCTGGAGCATGTGGTTTTACCGAAACAGTTAGTGAGCGACTGAGCCAGCGACATAGGCTTAGTAAAGGCACCAGTCAGGGAAGTGAGAGGATTACGGTGCCATCTTTCACACAGCTAGAGGCAATGTTTTCAGACAGGCAATACTTTCTAAAGATGCTGAGTGAAAGGAACTCCCATAAAGTTAAAAACATTTCAGCTATGGATTGTGTAAGGCATTACTCTGCAGGAAACTTTCATGGAGGCGGTGACAAAGTGTTCTGTTTATCGTGCAGTGTGCCTCTGCATGTGGCAAGGAAAACCAGCATTGTTTATCATTTAGAGTCTGAATTGCATGTGAAGCAAAAGGCTGCTGCAGGGGTTGAAGGACAGAGCAAGAGACAAGCAACCGTGTCCTTGATGTTTAAAAGGGCCACTGAAAGCAGTGTGACAAGAAGAAAGGCGGCATTTGAGCTAGTTGCATTCAGGACTGCAAATGTTCCTTTGCAGAAGATTGACAACCCTAATTAAGGGAGTACTTGAAGACAAACATGCCAAATGTTGGATGTTTCCCATGTGTGGACAAGCTTTGCCAAGACTACCTACTGGCAGTGATTTCTTCTCAGGTACAATCTACAAAAGCTGCATTGGCAGAATATAAATCTATCTTGACCGTAGCAGATGAGGCCTCAGATCATCAAGAAAACTAAGTCCTGCACTTTTTAGTTGTGCCTGGGACCTGGACAGACCATGACCTATCTGTTTTCCAAGCAGAACCAGTTCCCCTCTTTTCTGACAATTTTTCTATCATAGTGCAAACCATACTGAGAGCTGTTGTAGACTATGGCTTAGAATTCAACAAGATCACACCGTTTTGGTCTGACAATGCAATTCATGTCACCTACAATGCATACATTCTGTCTTTAATGACAGACATCTGGTGCACATGGATAGCCTGGTTTCCTCCTTCAAAAAAGCCTTCAAACGTTGTCTAGGCCATAAGCTCTGGTACAAGGAGTCTGTCGTCAATCAAAGTGGAAATCTACATGTGACCAATGGCAATGTATAGGGTGTGTATGCGCACCCCCTGAGCTTGGCAGTGCACCTCTTGCAAAGAGGCTTGCCACTCCCACCCCTTGCCACTGACGCCGCCAGTGGCATCTACAACAGATCCTTGATCGCCGCTGGCCACTGCTGATGCTGCTGGCGGCATCTGCGTTTGGTTGCTGACTGCCAATTGGCACTCGCCACTCCTACCTCACCTCCACTGACAGCACCATGACCACTTGCAGGAGCTCACCACTTACTGCTGCCATGCTTCCACCACTGACAGCGTGGCTGGCACCTGTGGGAGCCTGTTGTGCTCTAGGGGTATGCAGCATTCATGCATATGGCTGTGCCACTTCTACCAGAGCCAGTGCTTACAAGGTAGAATTCATGGCTTAATGTTGTTTTTATTGCCAAATCAAGAATATGAGATACTACCAGTATTTTGTGAGTGAGGAGCTGGAGTGGAAATCACACCTTACACACAGTGCATGCTTAAACTATGCAATCTCTTAAATCGGGATGACATTGAAGTAATGTCTGGCTGAAAATTCAATCCAGTTCATGGAGCTCCTAATTGGTTTGAAACCCATCAGGCTTTGATCCGCCAAGCACACAACAAGCTGAAGGATTTGATAAGTTGGGTCAAAGACATGGCCTCACTATAGTTTTCAAACTGTCAATGTGAAAACCAGTGGAGACAAGAACTGTTCCAGGCAACAGCTGCAAAGTTGAATCAGTACTACATATATGATCCATCACATCCACCATGGTTTAAACAACTGGCTGCCTCCTTTTTTTGGTGCTGTTCACATTTTGGACCCCAACCAGATGCCTGTTCTGAGTTGTGACCCTCAGCTAGTGAAATCAATCCTGGGATGGGGAAAAGAGCATGACAATGAACATGCTGCTTATGTGACTGTATATTCTTTGATTTCTTTGTCAAAGAATACTACATGCCTGTGCCTGTGTTTTGGAAGTCTGTTTCTGACCAGTTTCTACATCTCTACAATCTGGCAAGGCACTGTCTTACAATTCCAACCTATTCAATGGGTGCAGAGAGTGCAATCCCAATGTATGGACAAATGTTCACACTGCAGAGACAGAGGATATCAGCTGTAACTGGTGGTAGGTGCTACATGTTAGCATTTAACAAGTAACATGATGAACTGGTCCTGAGCAGAGACAAACTGGTGACCAACTTAAATACAGAGGGTAGCCTGGGCAACAGAGACCATGAAACCATTACATTCACTGTCTGTCACAAGGCAGACAAATCAGATAACACGGTTGAAGTTTTGGACTTCAAAAATGCAAATTTCAACAAGCTCAGGTCACTAGTAGAGGTACGACTGTGGGACCAGGAACCGAAGGTGAAAGGAGTGCATGACGAGTGGTTGCTCCTTAAGAACACAATCCTTGAAGCACAAAAGAAGCCCATTCCTATACAAAGCAAAGGTACCAGAAGGGCTGGAAAGCCCTCTTGGATAAACAGGGAAATAAGGGTCATCCTAAAAAAAAAAAAGGTGTACAAACAATGGAAGCTTGGCACAGGCCCCAACGAGGACTATACAATAACTGCACACGCTTGTAGGGAACAAATTAGAAAGGCTGAGGCAATGACTAAACTTAAATTAGCAATGGGAATCAAGGACAACAAGAAGTCCTTCTTTAGGTATGTAGGGAACACAAGGAAACCAAATGGGAGTGTGGAGCTATTGCTCAACAACCCAGGACAGCTGCTAACTGCCACTCAGGAGAAAACTGAACTTCTGAATGACTATTTTGCTTCAGTATTTCACCAGACCAAGGGAAAAATCACATCAGACAGGATACAGAATAAGCAGGGCAGGAATGACTGCCTTCCTACTACTGCCATAAAACTGGTGTGTGATCAATTAAAGAAATTAGACATATATGTCAGCAGGATGTCAGCAGGACCAAATGAACTCCATCTGAGGGTGCTGAAGGAGCTGGCTGAAGTTATCACAGAGGCTGTGGCAAAACTCTTCCAAAATGTATGGTGTTCCAGAGAGGTCCCTGAGGATTGGAAGAGAGCCACTGTTGTGCCCATCTTCAAGAAGGGGAAGAGGGAGGACCCGGGTAACCATAGGCCAATTAGCCCAACTTCTATCCCAGGGAAAATCCTAGAAAAAATCATTAAGGAGTCTATGTGCAATAGGCTTGCTGAAGATTCTGAATGACAGCCAGTATGGCTTTGTCACGGACAGGTCTTGTCTTACCAACCTCATTTCCTTTTATGATCGGATAACTCACCACCTGGATAAGAGAAAAGAGGTTGACATTGTATACTTTGACTTCCAAAAAGTCTTTGATCTGGTATCCCATGATGTTCTCATGAGAAAGTTGGAGGATTGTGGGCTTAACTGCAAGACACTCAGTTGGGTATGAAGCTGGCTGCAGGATAGGACCCAGAGAGTCTTAATGAATGGATTGGTGTCCTCCTGGAAAGAAGAGGCCAGCAGTGTCCCATAGGGGTCAGTGTTTGGTCCAGTACTTTTCAACATCTTTATCAGTGATTTGGATGTGGGGGTGAAAAGGTCACTGGCCAAGTTTGTGGACAACACCAAGTTATGGGGCAGCATGGTCATGCTTAAAGATAGGCTACAGATACAGGCAGATCTATACAGGGTAGCAAGTTGGGCAAGTTGGAACCAGATGAAGTTTAAAATCGAGAAATGTAAAGTGCTCCACCTGGGGATGAACAACCCCCTACACACCTACAGCCTTGATGGTGCCAAACTGACCAGCACCGCTAACAAAAGGGGCCTGGGGGTAATAATAGGCCACGGTATGAATATGAGCCAGCAGTGTGATGCTATAGCCAGCAAGGCAAATAATACTCTGGCATGCATTCATTGATGCACCTCCAGCAAAACCAAGGAAGTGATTCGTCTGATCTACTCAGCATTGGTGAGACCACAGCTGGAGTACTGTGTCCAGTTCTGGACACCACACTTTAACAAGGTTGTGGTAAAGATTGAGAGAGTCCAGAGAAGGGCCACTTGTATAATCAGACACTTGCATGGCAAGCCATGAGAAACTGTTGAGGGACCTGGGATTCTTCAACCTGAAAAAGAGAAGGCCGAGAGGGAATTTGGTAGCAGCTCACTGCTACATCAGGGGAAAAAAAAAAATCAAAGGCTCGGCAATCAACTGTTCACCAGGTCACCCTTGAGGAAAACCAGGAGTAATGACCACAAACACCTAGAAGACTGTTTCAGGCTCAGTATTAGGAAAAACTTCTTCACAGTTCTATTGTCCAGACTGCGGAATAAACTCCCTCCAGAGGTGGTGCAATCACTTACCTTGGAAATCTTCAAGAGGAGATTAGATAGTCACCTTGCTGGGGTCATCTGACCCCAGCTGTCTTTCCTGCCTGGTGCAGATCTCAATGATCTTCTGAGGTCCTTCCCAGGATCGCAATCTATGAATCCATCAATTCTTTCTATCAAGGTTAGCATTACTTAGTTTGATGTTGGTCAATACTGCTTCCAAATCCTTGGGTTTTACGTAAAGGGTAGCTGTGCAACATTTGGCATTTAGATGTATTGAACTGAAGAGTTAATGCTTGATTAATTTTGTTCATAAAAATGGTAATCACTTCATTGTGAGATCTTAACATTCAGCATGCTGAGCACCTTTTAACTTCTTTCTTTTTTCACCCATGCTCACAAATGTATTTAATATTTTCAGACATTCAGGTTCTACCAGTGTCACTTGTGATTAAACATTCATTTCCTAAAACTGATTCCCAAACTTGTTGCAGAATGCCAATAAATAAAGTTAAGATAATATTAGTTTCAATTCATACTGCACATATATTTATTTGCATCCAATATTTCAATGTAGATTTAATTGACTGCTTAGATTAACACACTAATTAATTGTTTTCACAAGCTTTCTGTGCAATTATGCCATGGTTTTCGCCCCTTGGCCAATCAGCAGTGGAGGAGGGAGGGGGAAGGGGGAAAGCTGCTGTGAAAAAGATGCAGGTCGCTCAAAAACAAGATTGTAGTTAAAAATCAATTTTTCCCTTGTTTCAGCAGGAAGTAGGTAGATCCCTATTTATAATCCCTATGCTAGCTAATTTGTGGTGTAACTCCCAAAGAATTTCCTTCTAGTACTGTACCTCTCAGCTGTTTCAGTGGAATAAAATCACCACAAAGCAGCTACTACAATATATATAGTGGGTCAAACTGCTTAAGGGTTTAATTAGTAATAAATCTTACCTTTAGAAATTCTAATTGTGTAAATACCACCTCTATTTCCTGAACACATGTTTGAGGAACCTCTATGATTTCTGCATAAGTACAAGGACCAACAGGCCCTTGAAAGCCTCAGAGAACCTATTAACTTTTGCCTTTTGGCTCTTGTGCATTTTAGGACTGAAACTCCTGGTTTCATTCCTTCTTTCTCTCTAAATCTTTCAGGATTTTTATTGCCTGACCCAATACTAGAAAAGTAAGCAAAGAAAAAGAGCTAGAATAATTGCTTAGACTGGAACCTTCTCAGAGTTGAGGCTGTTTTCCTTCATATTCTGTACAATTCTGTGCATACCATTGGTACTCACAAATGTTTCATGCCATGGCTAATTAAATAAAAGAAATACTTTCATACAAAAACAAGATTGTAGTAAAAAATCATGACAGAAAAACCTAGAATGCAGCAAAAACACTAAGGGTGGCATTCAATGATTTCCTAGTCATCTAAGAGTCCATTTTTTGGCCATCTGCAGGGCATTTTTGGCATTTATGTGCCCAGAGGAATTCTGTTCTCTGGCACATAGTCCTATATGCATGGATGTGTGACTATGAAGTGGAACAGACTGGCCAGGCATAGTAGCAGCCACAGCATGTAAGTGCACCCCATGTGGATCTGCATGGCCTTAGACATCTGAAAACAGTCAGCCAGACACTGTGACTACTAGACTTAGCCTTGGGTACAGAAAACAAGTGTCCCTTTTGTTCCCCCAGAGAGCAGCTGAGTAACACACCCTGACATATCTCCCCCATGCCTCCCACTCATGGCTGCTTAAGGGCCAGCTTGAAAGAAATGCAGAAGTGGGAAGTGGATAGTGGCTGACATCACAGTGTGGTGGCTAGCATGCTTTGCTGTGGAGGTCAGAGAGATCCAAGTTCAAACCTCCTCTAGGTGAAACAGACCCAGATCTCCAATTTCCCAGGTAAATGCCTTAGACACTCAACTGCTTAGGGAGAAAGATAGGATGTTTCTTTCCTTCTGCTGGTGCTAGTGTTACATTTATGTGGTATATACTAGAGCTGTGTGACGCTTCAGTCCCTGATTCAATTTGGTGGAGATTTGGCTCAGTTCGGGGGCCAAATCTCCAAATCTGAATCAAATCAGGAAACCTTTTAATCTCTCCAAATCAAATCAGAACCCTCTGAATTGATTTAGAGAGTTTCAAGAATTTGGATATAACCACAGCTTTAAATGTTTTTTCTACATACCTCAAGGTACCAGGCGGCTCATGAATGCTGAGATGGTGGATCACATAGAGCGGCCCACAGGAGTGGCTTTCCAGCGCGCTCAGCAGAAGATCCAGAAGTGGACCAGAGCACTTCTGGTCCACTTCAGGGTCTGTTGGGGAGTGTGCTTGATGACTGGTGCCTCCTGGGTCTGGGGGAGGTATCTGGAGTCCCCACGCACTTGATCACTGAGCCAGGAGGGTGCAGGGCTCCCCCCGCCATGTGCTTGGTGTTGGACCCAGCAGTGGACCAGAAGTACTACACTGGTCCTCCTGGCTCACTGCCGAGCCTGCAGGGGCATCCCCATGCTCCATCTGCCCCACCATCTCAGCATTCACAAGCTGTGCCTGGTAACTCAAGGTATGTAGACAAACCATTTAAGGTTGTGTTTATGGCCGAATTGCCGATTCTCTGAATCAGCATCGAATCTTCAGATTTGGATTTGGCCAAATCCGAATCAGGGACAGTGATCCAAATCCACGAATCAAATCACTGTCCCCGATTCAGGCTGAATTTGAATCCAAATCAAATATGGCCCATTTCGCGCACCCATAGTATATACTGTTGCCAGTAGGTGGCACTATTCCATATAACATTTATTTTCTATTTTCCACTGCTGTTATGCTTGAAAAATATT
This sequence comes from Caiman crocodilus, assembly GCA_030014935.1. NCBI lineage: Eukaryota > Metazoa > Chordata > Crocodylia > Alligatoridae > Caiman > Caiman crocodilus. The sequence continues at coordinate 202,422,295 of JAGPOW010000261.1, forward strand.
CAGATACAATAAAAATATGGTTGCTCTACTACACTTCATGATCTCACTTGAACCAAAAATATCATGCTATACACTAAAGCCAGTCTGCAGAACTATGCCTGCCTAGGATTAAAAATCCTCTGAGCACATAGTGGGCAAAAATGCAGTGTAGACAGCCAAAATACAGCAACTTAGATGACCAGGAAAGAATAGAATGCCATCCTATTACTGAGATTGAATGCACTAGGCAATGTCCTTAAAGCATTGGAGTAGTCTTGCAAATCAGGCAAGATCAGAAGTTTAATCATAAGCAAGGACAAGTGAAGCTGTCACACTCAACCTGGGTACAATAATTAAGGATGATTCAGATGCTACTGACTGCAAGTAATATGTAAATATAATATAATATATAAATATAATATGGAGAGCAGGAAATCTGAAAAGAAAATGGTTAGGCAAAAAATTTGCATCAGCATTGACTGTCTGGTTTGAGGCACCCGAATGATACTAGCAGAACACTACAAAATTAGTGAACATTTAAAGGGTAGTGAATAAAATGGTCAAAGGTTGAAGCAATCTGGTACAGTTGTTCTATATATAGAATAATATATGTAAAACTACAGGTTTTTAGACTGTCCGTCCACTCAAGTGACCCTGCCAGTTAAGTGATCTTGAGTGCTTTATGGCAGCACAAACAATGTGTATTCACTTTTCATAACATTGTATCATAAAACAACTAGTGTTCATAAAAAGCAAGCGTATGGAAGAATGGAGAAAAGGCAGTTCCTACTACGACAGGGATATTAGAAAAGTATTCCAGTGTGCACTTAGAACCAACAGCTCCCTATCCCATACATTTAAATAAAAATCTGCTTCTTTTCACTCTTACCAGTTAGCCAATGGAATTTAATAAAAATACAAAGATACAAAAGTTTTTAAAATCTATTTTTTAAGAAAGAAAATGCCATTTTAAAGTGATTTTCGGGAGGGGTTTGGTCATTTTTTTCCTTTTGGATTCCCAAACAAAGAAGAAGTTTGTCTCTTAAAATAAGGTGGTGAATTACAGCAAAGTTGTGAAAACAAAGAACCAACAGTTTCTCCAGTGCAGGCTTGTTACCATGAGCTAATAATTCCAGCCTTTAAGCAAGCTGAGTCTCCTTTTTAATAACTGCATGCCTCTAGGCAAAGTATTTCTCCTAAAAATTATTGAGGCATGGAACAGGGCAAGGTGTGTGAGCTAATGTTAGATTGTTCAGTTACTAAACCAACTCCTGTAGCACTGAGACTGCTCTGAACTGACAGACTATTTCTCTGCATACACTTGTATAAACACATCGCTTAAGGCCGAAATCTGTGTAAGCTTTCTTTTCAATTAAAATGTCAAAAAGATGACAGCACATGTTTTCACTGTCCTCAACAGAATGATGGATGCTGCAGCAAGTGTTTCATGGCCTTGTGTTTCAGTGATGTTTGCTGGCCTGTGGTTTCTAAGAAGGGATGTACTTGCTAGTCTTGCCTGCCATTAGGCAGACAGGTCTACATTGGAAGAACCAATGGTCAAAGCTTTTGTTTCAGATGGCTTAAGGGTCCTTAACTCTTTCTGTCCCTCACAGGCCCACAAATAAAAATATTGTGATGTAACAGATTGGAAGGACAGTCTACAGCTAAGGCAGTGGACTGTAACTCAATACATATAAATTAAATATTCAGATTGGTCTCCAACCCATCTTTGATCCCGGGTAATTCAATTCTGTTTTTTAGTTCCCTAAATGTAGAGTTGGATCAACAATACATCATGTTTCTCACTTTTTACTCATTTTGTCTATATAGCCCATTAGTTCTTCAGGACAGAATGCGATAACTTATGCATTTGTACAAAGTTCAGCACAAGTCTTTAGTCATTATTGAGGTGCTATAATCACACAGATATCTGAAAACACTACTGTAACATGAATGAGAAAAAAATAGAAATAAATAGAAGAAATACTGTCTTGAAAGCTGCAGCATCACTCTGATAGGCATATAGCCTGCAAATTACCAATAAACCAAAATGATTAGAATGGACACAGAGGTCATGGAAACTGAGAAAGGCAGTGGTATGGTGAGAGTTGTAATCGAAGAGCATTTGCAATGAATATACAGAAGAATGTAATATACTTGGAACTGTGGAGCAGCATCTTTTGCAACCAGTAGCATTCATGACAGAGAAAATATCATGGCAAACAATGACTTTTCAACCTGCACTGTACCTGCTGCACTAAATTTGGCTAGAACATGCACAATTTACCCAAAGTGCTTATTTTAAAGAAAACATGATATTAAACATTAAAATCTACATTTTATAAATAGATGGATCTAAATTGTATAAATAGTTTTTACATCTATCACCTTAGAAAAATTCAGATCTGCGATTAAAAAAACCCCATAACAATGACAACAACAGGAAGTTACACTCAGAGAAATTTGATGACTTGCTTAAGGTGACTGAAAAAATCTGTAGCAGTTCAGAACCCAATTCTCTCTAAAAAGTGGTTTATATTAAGTAGTTTATATTGTTTTTTAGCTTCCCCAATGTTTCTACTGCCCTTAATCCAGTTCCTTGTCATTTCAAGCATTCTGTACATCATTGGTGTGGAAAAGCCCTTCTTCATATGGCATAAGTATTTCAATCTTTTTCTTGTAAGAAAGTGAGGAGATACAGAGGACTTCCACAAGAGATGTGGGGTAGTTGCTCACTGATTTAGCAAGTTGTATCCAGATTTGTTTTAGACCTTTCCCAAAGCTGTATGTATACATGGTCAGTAAAATTTCTCCAGCCTCCCAATCCAGTTTTTGGATTCATTTCATTAGGACCGAAATTAATCTATACCATTTCCTGGAAGAAACCTTTGTGTAAACTTCCTTTTAAAAACATGTTGAAATTCCTAGTAACAACCACGTTAGTACAATGATGCAAGAGACAAAATGGAGATAATATCATTTACAGAGCAAGTCAGAAAAACCTGCTCCAGTTGTAGTTCAGCGCAAATCACCTTTAAGCAAATGTTGATTGCTCTAATAATTTAAAAAGCCATATTTGCCTTCTTTGTCCACATGTACAACTGATGTCCGTGGAAGCTGTTCAGTGATGTTTGAATCTGAAGCTAATTTTTCTGCTAAGGTTGGTGTAAAGGCACTTTTGGAAACACTAAGCACATTTGAGCTCCAAATGAATGCTTTTAAGGGGATAAATGATGTCCGTTACCATTTTGTAATAAAATTTCCTACTGCTTTGTGTAAGACAGAATAATTTATATAGCAGAAGTGTCCCAATGAAATGACAAGGCTCGATTCAACAAAGTTAAAGAAATCTCACCCATTATATTATAGATTAAACCTACCATGTAAAGGACAAGATATCAACAAATATTAATGGAGAAAGGATCCATTTTCCCAGAAATGGACAAGCAGAATGGGTGAACGGTGTTTTGAAGAAGTAACTTAAACTTGTGTTAAATAACAATCCATGGGTAAATTTATCTCCCACATCTACACAGGCATACATAGCCACTCATGAACAAGCAGCTAAAACAAATTAATTCTATTCTTGCAACAAAGCATACTTTGTTTAGCGGTTCTCGGTCACTATCTGTACTTGCTCTGTCCCTTTCAAATACTGTATTGAACATGAACCTGCAGCTGATTTTGAGGTTGGAGTTCATTTGCTTTCACATCAATGCAATTAATTTTCCTTGGAAACTGTATCTCAGGCATTTAATCAAAAAGACCTAAAATAATTTCAAAAAGCTCATCTGTCTCCAATCTATATAATGTTTAAAAAATTGGATGCAAGCCCTGCAATAACATTGCACTTTACAAAGCTTAAAGCTCTAAACTTGGGGGTATCAGTTACATTGAAGCTATGGTAAATTAAAACATCCAGTTTCTGGTTTGCATTGATTTATAAATATCGACAAAGCTACTTTTGCAGTCATTACCACCCTAAGTGCATGGAGTAACATTTTCAGCAGTTCAGAGTTATTTTCATTCTTATCGTGGCTACTGTAGTCTTTTATGTTATGGATCAAGTTCCAGAAAACCTGTAAATCTTAAGTCTTTGTTTTTAATGAATGCATGAGAGCTAGCCATAAAAAACAATAACTATAAATGATCCATAACTTGCTGAATTCCAAGCACATTTTTATAGAATGTGTACTATAAGTCAAGGAGTATGTTTACTGCTATTAAATGTTTTCAGAAAGGAGCGTGCAAATGGGATAAAAATTATTAAGACAAATATATGCATATACTTTTATAATAAGAAATTCCTGTACTCTCTTGAACAGTTCTTGAGAACAAGAAGGAGAGGTGGTAAAACCAGAGGCCTTTCAGTCTGAATGTTTGAACAAAAATGTTCAGAACTCCTAAGAGCATTTTATAGTGTTAACTTAGTGGTTTTCAAAATGAGCCTGTTTTATGTGTAATATCTTCATTAAGCAAAACATTGTTAAGCAAATATAGACCTGAATAAACTTACAAAGGCTGACTTGAAAAAAAGACAACTATAAAAAGCATGAACATACAGACTACAGAAGAACTATAAACTATATTCTCAACTGGCATGAACTGATGTAGTTCTGTTGCAAACAAATGAAACCAAGCCAGTTTCAACCAACTTGAAAATCTGGTTTAGTGTGTAAATTATATCTAATTTTAAAACTAACCTCTGAGAGTAAGCAATGCTGCATGCTTCAAAGGAAAGAGAAAACTTCCTACATTACTACACCTTGACATTACTGGAATTCTATTAAGGATTTTTTCGTGACCCTGAGTAATGATCAGTTTATGACATGAAGAAGGAGGATGAACCTCCCTTTGTAATATTTATTTAATAAACATTTGGCCACATTCTGTTCATTTTACAATTAGGAGTACTTTTCTTGAAGTCAGGATCATAATTTACCTCAATAACTCAAGAAGACCTTGATCCTATAATAGCTGATATGATTCTAATTCTGATAGGCACAATCTTGCTCCCACTGAAGATCATGTGGGTATTGCCATATAGGAATAGTATGATCATTTAAATATGTAATTCTCAGATTAAATATTCCTAAATAATAGTCTGAGATAGTGACTTGCACAGGTTAGCTATATGGTATACTGCATGAAAATAAGCTTATAGAAAATCAATATTTTCGAATCTGCAGTATGATTATATTTTGCCAGTGATTGATATTTGTATCTTTCCTTCCCCTTTTCTTTTTCTTTGAACATCTTATTTTAAAGAAGATATAGTCTCATAAGTCATTATTTGATTTTCTATAATATGGATAAATACCACTATCCCAATGCAGAGTGGAAGGCTTTTCAATGGCAACTAATGTAAAAATTCTGATTATCCTTTTAAATATTTCCTGAAATTTGCAGTACAACATGGTACATAAATATTTACCATTTCATTCTGTTTTTTTTCTTACAATTCCTTAACATCCCTTAAATATTAACGGAAGGGTTCCTCAGATCCTTCTAGATTTTTACTAAATTTCAGTTTAGCTTTACAATATTTCTGTTTTTCTGTTTCTTTATGAAAGTTGTTGCTGAAACATGACTTTTAAATTAAGAGGTTTCTGTCTCAGAAGAACTATGGTAGTAATGTTAGTAGTAGTGCTAGAAGCAGCTTTGAAAATGATGAGCATGCAGAATATATTCATTCTTGATATTTTGTAAACCTCTAAGTTTTGGGATTTGCAAGACTACTTCAAGGCCTAGTCTATTCACAGCATTTGCACTGATGTAACTATTAATTTATTTTTTTTAGGCAATACTATCATGACCATTCAAACTAGTCTCACCATAAGGGTACAGCTACTGCCATTAGATCTATTGATTTAGGTCTCCTGATATAGACAAGGCAGAACAACTTCTGTGTGCAAAGAAGGCCTCAGTATTCTATGTCTTTTTGATGCATTCTGGGGACATAGGACTTCTGTGAGTTATATCTCTGAAGCAGTCTGTCCAGAACCAGCAGTCTAACTTAAACTAACACTGACTGGCTGATGCTGGGAATGCTCCAAGTATTGCCTTTTATGTGAAGTGCCACCATAATAGTTGAAATCAGCTGAGGCATTTGAATTAAGAGTTTCCAGATTTGAATTGTGGCAAATGGTATCACAGACTTGTCAGTGGAAGGCATTTGACAATGTAATTTGCTTCTCCTGCTAGCCTGATAGAGCAGAGCATGTTGATGTTCAGGGCACAGTGCAAGGTTCATTTTATAGTTCAAGCGTTTGCTTGGAGAGAAAAAAATGTTAAAGATGGGGAGGGAGGGAGAGGATACTTGGATTTTGGCAAGGAAAATGTCTTATTTTCATGACTCTTGCTTAAGTGTCAAAGACTGCATTTCCCTTAAATTTGTGGGGACACATCCTGTGAGATGAAGATGTATTATAATTATGTAAATTAACTAAATGTCATGAAGTGGCAGCTCCTTTAAGAGCAGAATAAATGAAAATAATTTTGATTCCATGTGGAGGTAGTGCTCTATGTGACCAACCTAGTTGGGAGTTTTTTAATATTCATCCCTACATAAAACAATCTCCTGGGGGATGGCTGGTGTCATTTACTTTTTTTTTTGTGTGGAGGGGAGGGATAACATTTTGGAATGAAATAAATTTCCAAAAGTACACTGCATACAACAGTCATATCAACAATATGATCTCAACTTGGAACAGGAGTGTGCACAGCAGTGAGTATGGCTGATGTCCAGGAGTTGGAAGGCATTGCTTATATGCTTCATTGTGTTTTGCTTTGTTTTGGTTTTCTTTGGGGGGAAGGGGTGTAAGGCAAGAAAAATATGAAGAATACTGGCACAGTACATTAGCATTCTTTCTTGGAATTTGTTAACTTTGTGAAGGCTGTAGTTAGCCTCCTTGTCACCTTATCACAACTCAATTTTTAAAAAAATGATTTGTAAAGTGAAGAAAAATGGAAGGTTTAGGAATAGCGAGGCACTTTTTTCTTCTGCTGATAGAATGCCACTGCAGTCTGTATATCTCTATCTTCCATTTCTCTTCAGCTGTCATCATAGCACCTCATTGAATGGAATTACACCTTTTATAAATCTGGCCCAGGATATCTGCAAGATCTATACTGATAGTAATCAGTGGTTTAGGAGGATAAAATGCAGGCAGTATATATAGAAGAAGATTTGCATTTGGCAGAAACATAAGACCAGCTGTTTATTCTTTAGCTTGCGGCTATACATTTGAGATAAATAACTTATTTAGCTCCTGGTCTTATTTCCACTGTAGACTTATCCCTAAGCCTTGGATAAATGTAATGTTTGAGGTTTAGAGTAAATGTCATTTTGTATCATTTCTAATGTCTCCATACACTAAAATGAGCTTTTCTTCACAAGAGATTTAGGATCTGATTTTAATTTGTGGTGGGGTTATGGTCACAGTAAACATCTATTTCAGATACTCATGAGAAGTTGCTAATGCAAATGGAAATAAAGAGCGTCTGTTCTCTTAAACATTCAAGCTATACATGTAAAACACGGACATAGTAGAGCTCTGTTCCACATGGCAACTCATTACAGGTTCACCATTGGACCACACTATTTCCTCTGGAACCAAGCAACATCGTGCTAAAGAGTCTGAGCATAGAGTCCATCGTTGATAAGAGAAGAGAATACTGATTGTGAAGTCATTTTTATTTTCTGGATTTCCTCAGAGACTGCTGTAAAAATGCCACTTTGAACAGGTCTCCCGTGTGAAAGAACCATGCTAGTGACTACTGCAGTGACATACCCCTCACCCCCTGGATGAACAACCTTCTCTTGGACCTGTTAACCTCCTGTGGATCCACTGGTCCCATCTGCTCCTCCACCCAGCCTGAGTTGCTTACATTGGATTCCCAGTATGGCACCTGGCACTGGTGAACATGTGCACAAACTACAATCTACAATCATGCAGCTTAAAGTAAGACATGTGATCGGGTACAACAAATGTCTGCATGTACCTTCAGATCTATACGAACTTAATGCAGGTTAGGGACAGACATTCAAAAAGCCTGAGCCTAAATTGATTCAATCTTTGCAGGTTAGTCTGACCTGGAAAGCTTGAACCAATTTGGAGGTGGATAGACATTCCATTTTCACTCCAGAAAAGCAGTCACATGCCTGCAGCAGCTCAGGCTAGAAGCCAGGGAGTGCTACAGCAGCCCTCCCTTCCCTTCTACCTTGCTGATGTGAAGGAGCATGGGTAGGCCCTGGTGGGATGCTCTGGTTAGGGAGGGCTATAAACCTCACACTGTGACTGCCCCATCTCAGGATTTTCCCTGCTGCCTGCTCAAGGGGTAGGAGTGTTGCCAGACCCCAGCCACAGACTAGCACTCTGAGGCAAAGTGGGAGTGTGCAGTGCATGCATCTGTTAGTAATATTGAGTTTTTCAATCTCCCTCTCCCTGTCTGCAAACCTGATAGGGCTACAAACCAACCAAGGGGCTGATAAAACCACTGCCCATCAGCAAACCACTGTTATCAGCCCATCAGCAAAACAAAAGGCTCATTAGTTCAAGCTTTTCTTAAACGGCTTTCCAAGGAAGGAATGGAGGGGCATTACCAGCTGCCCTGTTGATTAGCTCTAAAACGCCTTTAGCTGACACTGTTCTGTTTGCCTGTCCCAGTGAAACTGAAAACATGCACAGTCACACAGACACCTCTCAGCATTAGCTAGCATACCACATGCCTAGAGTCTGTGGGGCTCCTGTCCCTGTTGTGGGAAATGGGAAAGAGGGAGGGGAGAATCCCTGCTTGAGAAGTGAGGAAAGCCAGGCAGACTCTGCTATGCCTGCAAGTCTGCCTCAGAGCTCTGGCTAGGGAGGACAGAGGTGGGGCCAGCCTGTTTTCTGGAGCAGAGAGCACAGCCTAGCCCAGCCCATCAAAGCATCTGGGATGCTGGTGGAGTATGGTTAACGTAAACCAGGAGGGCTGGGACAGACCTTGCAAAAACCAGTTTGACCCAAATCAGTTAAGTCTCATACTACATTCAACCAGGTTTATCTCAAACTGGTTTCAGCCTTTTCCAGACTGATTTATGTGCACTGAACTTATGTTCTGTTACAGGGTTAAACCAGTTTCTGATCACTTAAACCAGTTTGTGTGTAACATCTGTCCCTAGCCCTAGAGAACATGGCCCTGTGGAAAGACCACCTCTATCACCACTGCATTTGGACAACCCAAAAATGGTCAAGAACTTTTGCCACACTGTGTATGCCTATTCAGTTTGTTCTCTGAGCTACTAGTGGCAAGGCTCCTATGTAGGCCTGATTGTAATTTAAAGTTGTCTTTCCTGTAGGCATAAGTTCTGTGATGGGATGCACTGAGGGACCATCAGCACTCATTCTAGATGAATTTACTTCTAGGTGAGTAAAACTGCTAAAGCAGGGGCCTCTTCTAACCCTCTACATCAGTGGTGACAAATTAAGCCCCCTAACTAAAAAACAAACAATCAAAAAGCTCCTACATTATCTATAAAATTGTATGAGAAACTTCAAAACAAAGGGGAAAAAACTGGTCAAATTACCCCGTTATATGATTACCCAGCTGGCAAACACTGATCATTCCTATTCCAAACTTGATTACCTCTTTGCAGGATATTTAAATTTGTCTGAGTCTTTCCAGTTAACAATAGATCAAACTCGGCCAAATACAGTAAATATATGTTGGCATCTGGACCAAAATACTCGCTTAACCAACTTATTTACTATGACAGTTAACTGAAGAAGAAACCAACGTAAGAAAACTATAACTCATGCAATTTGAGTTAAAAGTACTACCATTAGTACCAGTTAGGGTATAAAATCAACACCACTGGAGACAACAGAGTTGAAGATATTGTAAAATACCAAGATTGTAAATTGAGCTATCTTATGAATTTAGAACATCTGAAGATACAACAGGTCTTAGCCAGAGTTAGGAACAGCAAGAAAGGCAGGTTTATTCTGCACCTCTTCTGAATTAAGGAATAGAATGATCATTTAAAAAATTGAGGTGTTGGAATTTTTAAAGCAGCAGAAGTGAATACCCTAAGGATCACTGTAAAAAAAACCCACAGCGACAGAACAGAGATGTAGTGATAAAAATAACTTATTCTTAATCATCCTTGATAAAGTATTTTACTATACTGTTTTTTCATAGGGAATTTTGATTTAACAAGCCAAGACATCCACTTTGACTTTCCTCATTACAGACCATCTTAGTTATGTTTGTTGGATTTTTTTCCCCACACCTATTCTGAGTATATTACTTGATACCTTGCAATACTTTTGCTTTAAAGGATTTGGTGGGTAATAAATCATGCCTACTTACAAAGTGCGGGAAAAAATAGCTCCAACCAAAGCATTGCTGAAAAAGCCTAAACAATAAGAGGTATTGGTCACAGGTGTGTGATCAATGCAGCGCTTTCCAACAGTAACTATTCAATATCAGATATTATTGAAACCAGCAAGTATGCTACTTCATGACATGACTTATGATTGTGTTTTCACACCCGGTATGAAGATTTGTAAGTTACCTGTATTCTGGAAAGTCACTCCATAACCACTCTTGTATGATTTCCCTACAAGTCCTGCTTTTCTGAAGGCTGAACCTTTTCTCATGTGAGTAAGCTACTGTGACACTTAGCTGAGGCTAGGCAGACCACAAACTATTTTATTACGTTGTGCAAAAACTTATGTGCAAAACCCCTCTTTAATTAAGATTAAATTGCAACCAGCACTGTGGTTGTAATTACCTTGGACTACTTTGCCCATTAGTGCATAATGAAATAAAATTGAGCCCTCTATATTTTTGTTTTTAAACTAAGTAAACCAAAATTAATGTATTCAACTCAGAGTAAACCAGACAGATTTCACTTAGAAAGTAAGGGGACTATAGTTGGAGGGGGAAAGGGATATGCAAGGATGATTGTGAACTGTAAACTGCTGGCATAATATTTGGCTTGCTGTTGGTCCATGGCCAGTGTTTTCCTTTGTAAATGAATCCCACATCTTTATTAAGTTAAGCATTTCTTCTTCTTCTCCTTTTTTATTTGAAACATACTTTAAATATTTTGTTTTTATGATGTCCTGGAACATGATATGGGCCCTTTTAGATGAAGAAAAGTAAGTCAATTAAAATTCTGACATTAGGAGCAATTACCTAGACACATGTTACAGCTAGTCAGACATTATTTTTAAAATGACATGTCAAGCATCAGTGGAGAAAGTAGCAACCAAAAGGCATCCCCACCTCATCTATGATAGAACAGTAATCCACTGAGTGCTTTCATGGATGGGACCTTATTATTCAAGAAATACAAATGCACCTGCAGGTTCTAGCCTTGCTTGACAGACTTCCCATTAAGATCTAGGCTTACATGATTCAGTTATGATCTTTTCAGAGGAAGAAGTTAATTCAAAAGCATCATAAATGTTCTATTTAATCTTTAATTGATCACCCCCACTTATAATTTATAACATTAAAACAAAATTGTATTTCCTCATGAGACCCTGAGAATTTTCACAAGGGAAAAAAGAGAAAGAAAAGAAAAATGATCTAGGATGCTTCCTTAGAGAGTGAAGTCGAGATTTCCAAACATGACTAACACTTAGGGTGCTGACATTCCTCATGCTCAGCACTTTCTGAAAATCATCTTCCTGTAAAGATGTCTCTAACTGAGCACCCAAAAGCTGAAGCATCCATTCTTATGAGAAATTTTCAAGAAATTCATTGACAGGTGGTATCCAATTTTGACCAGAATTTTTAATATAATTATTTTAGAAAGAGTTTGTCCCAAGCATTGTAATAAAAATATAGTCCCAGTTTTTGTTAGTATTAGTCTGAGTTTCCTGCAAAAATCCTTGCTACATCAATGGGACCAAATGTAGAGAAGAAAAGAGAATGTAGCAAAGAGAAAGCATGGCAGCTTGATTTGCATGTGCCCTTTAGGGTAATTGAAATCATTGACCAAGTCTTTATATTCCATATGCCTGGATTTTTATATGTTTATATACAATATGTTTATGTTGGGATTTTTAAAGAAAAGTTCTCCAGTCACTGCTAATGCGCTTAGGTAATGTAACAATAGGAGACCAGAAATAGAAAAGACTCCCACACAATGTAGGTCTTAAATGTCATGGTGTTAACTATGCCCTGCACCAGCACTTTCACTGCTGCTTCCACCAGGAGAATTACAGAGGTAAGAAAAGCCTTAGGGTAGACAAAATCCCCATGAGACCTAAGATTTTGGAAGATTTTTACTGGTACCTTGCACTGAAAATAAAATCCCATCAGGCTAATACTAACAAAAGATGCAGCTTGGAGCTAGGCAGGTTTTTTTAGTTAACATTAAATTCCAAGATTAATGTAGCTTCTGGATAACCAAAGCTTACAGTTTTGGTTTTTTTAAATTTGCTTTGAATTGGGTGAAGGATTTTATACAAAAAGAAGAAAAGTATTTGAAAAAATGTAAATGTTTTGTTTCAGTATTTTCTAAATAAATTTTTTGTACTTTCTAGTCTAAAAAGACATTTCTATTTTGCATGACAGACATTAAGAAAGGGGTTCATAAAGGGTTAACTATTGCAAAAACAAAAGAAAAAGAAATGCTTTGCTGTTTTATTTTCAGGTTGAAGCACAAAATCAAAATATCCATTATTTACATCGCTCCAATTACAATTCTCTCTCATCTCCCAGAATCACATTGGCTTGACAAGAGACCCCTCAATCTGTCAAACTTCAAAACTGTCAAACAATTTGATTGTCAAATGGACTCCCCTCTCTTCTCTCTTTCTTTTTACCCCTTTCATGACCTTACCTTAGCAACTGGTCGCTTTCTTACCTTAGAAAACCTGATCAGCTTTGACTGTATATTAGTTGTTCTTAGTTAACAAAACGTAACTCTGGTATCGTTTACAGTGCATAGAAAATAGGACATCCTACAGGAAAGCATGTTCTCTCTCTCTCTTGGAAGCATTACCCATCTCCAGTCAGGAAGCTTTTACAGTGTGTCCTGATTTAATGTTCCCAGTCTTAGTATCATACAAAAGTGATCGCTGACATTTACTAAAGAATCAGACAAAACTCTAAAAAATGGCAGAAGCGTTATCTTTGTTATAATCAAAGATGATATACAGCTGGTGAATAAACAACCCAGTGGAAAAGCATACTGATGCTCAGTCTCATTTCTAAGTGTTAACCTCTGCATTATTGGATTATATACATACTTTTTAAAATTTCATAGGTAAAAATAATTGCCCACTTTGATTCTTCTAGATTAAACCAAAGATTTATAAATTAATTAATTTAGATTGAACCAATCAGTGAAGAGTTTAGCCCACTGACTTTTTCTAAATTTGTATATTATAATTAATCATTCATTTTGTAATAACATAATGACCAAGTACATATGTGGGAGATGTCTGAGTATGTGTGTGAGAGTCTATTGGATAGTCAATAGTTAATGGATAAATATGAATGTAGATTAAAGTACACAAGGATTTCATTGCAATGTAGCATTAATGTGCTATTACTTGTAAAATTAGACCAGTTTTGGCTAGATAAATTTCTATAGAAGGTACCTTTGACCTTAGAGAGATATTAGTAAATGGATCCCCAATCTAATGGTAAGCAAAGCACAGAAGGTTAAAAAAATGTATCCAGATTATTTAAGAAAATATTGTGAAAGACTCACAACAGAAACCTTGGGTATTTTATTCTTGCTAGTTTTTTTGTTCTTTTGTTTTTGGAGAAAGAGAACTTTCTGATATTTTAAGTGTCTGATCTGTTCAGAAATAACCCAAAACCAAATTTGGGATTTTCCTGTTTGTCCTGGCTACCAGAAGAAACACAGAGAACTGTGAAAACCAGCAATATGAGAAGGTTGTCCAAGTACTTTCTAAACACAAAAACAATGTCTGGCTTCATTTTGGGTCAAGTTTTGGCCGGCATTTCTTGTGGGGAGGAGGAGATTATTATTATAACTGGTTTCTTAATAATTGACTATATTCATTAAATGAATACTAGTACATTAGGAAACATTGACAAACATGTATCCTGAACTATACCATTTGGCCTACAGTAATTACTAGAAAGCAGGCACCAGGTCCATCTACATGTGTGCTTTACTGCTGGAGTTGACTGATTAGCTCCTCAGTAAAGCATCACAGCCTACATGTGTTTGGTATTAGGGAACAGTAAATTAATTAATATTGCTGTAGGATAGTACTGTTGGGGATTGTACTATCCTATGGTGGAGTAATTGTGTGCTGAAACACTCATAGACTGTGACAGGGTGGTACTGGGGTGCAAGGGTACTAAAATCCGGAGCCTGCCTGCTAGGCCTGTGCGAAACGGCTAGTATTCACTTTGGATTCGGATTTGGATTCAGCTGATTTGGGGGACCGTGATTCAATTCAGTGCTTCATATCACTGTCCCGAACTGATTCGCCCACATCTGATTCAGAGATTTGACTCCTGCCAAATCAGCCAAAGCCCTGAATCACACAGGCCCGATCCCCCACCTGCTCTCCCAGCTCTTTGAAAAGAAAAAGCCCACACTCATGGGCTGCTGCGAAGCAAGGGGGTAATCCCAGCTACCCCTTGCCACATGCGGGGCTCTGTCACAACCTGCTCTTCCAACCCCCCCCCCCCCACAGCTGTCCTGCCTGCCCAAGCTCCCAGCCCTTAAAAAAAAAAAAAAAAAAAAAAGCCCCCTGACTAACTGGATCGTGCCAGGCAGGAGGCAATCTCTGTTGCCCCACAAGCCCCATGAAGCCCCAAGGCCACTGCAGGGTTTTTTGTTTTTTGGGTTTTGTTGTTTTTTGTTTTTTTAAAGGGCCAGGAGCTGGGGCAGTCAGGGCAGCCATGGGGGGGCTGGGAGATCAGGTGGGGGTCAGAGGGCTCATGGCAGAACCCCCCACATGGTGTGAGGCAGTGGGGATCACCTCCCTGCCTGGCAGCAGCCGGTGAATGGGGCTTTTTTCTAAATAACCGGGAGATGGGGTGGGTGGGCAGCGCAGCCATGGGTGGGGCTGGGACAGTGGGCAGGGATTGGGGGTACAGGGAGGCTAGGGTAGGAGGCAGGGGATGGGGTGTGGCAGTGTTCCCCCCATGGTCCCCTCCTTCAGCCTCCCCTCCCCTGCCCCCTATTTACCAGTGTGGAGTCGGGGTCCAGCTCCTTGCTGCAGCCAGCAGGAACTGCCTAAATTGTGGAAGCTCTCTGAATCTTTTCTAAATCAATTCAGAGAGCTTCAAATTGATTCAGACCTTTTAACTGGACCCCAGATTTGATTTGAATTTGGAGACTCATCCACTGAATCAGGCTGAATCTCCTCTGAATTGAATCAGGACCCGAAGCTTTGCACAGCCCTACCGCCTGCTGCTTAGCCCCATACTTGTTCTCCAGCTAGCCCTCTGCTGCTCTCTGCCACCACCTGTAGCCTGGGGTGGACTTCTCATGCCCTGTCAGCCCAGGGCTGCTCTGCACCAGCTCAAAGTGCTGCAATCCTGGGTGCATGTGTAGATGCTGTGGCCAGGAGCAGCTGACTGGCACAAACTGTGCCAGTTTATTTTGTTGCCTTAATAGCACATGTACATTCACCAGCTATGTTTCTGATTATATTAAATATCTTCCTTAGTTTCTTTATGAGCACAGCTAAACTTCTTCCATAGTCTTCTCAAGATAGATGCTGAAAACTAAGCCCCACTTTTCTGCTCTAACTTTGTGGGTTCCCAACCCAAATCTAAGATAGCGAGGGTGCTATGGGGATGCCATTGCTGCTGTTCTCCAGCATGCCACAGACAGAGATCTTGAAACCAATGATCGGAGAAATGTAAGCATACCCTTTCACCCCTTTTTTCTATCTGAAACTCAAAACAACTCCAATCTCTCTCTCTCTCTGTATTGTTACCAGTGTGAGCTACACTACCTTCCTTTTGCCTCTTCTATAGTGACACCTGCTGCTCTACTTTTCCAAGAGCCTCCAGCTCTTCAACAGCAGCATGACACCTTGCAGATTAAGTTGACTTGGGTTCATATACACCAGTTTTTCAGCATGCGTTCACAAAGTTTTTTACTCTGTGTTTAAACAAACTCAAAACCTTTTACTAATCTGTGCCTTGTTTGATACAATTTACCTGCAGCATTTGTCAGCAAAAACTAAGTATGAGGGTAAAGAGTACATCTGAGTTTAGAGCCCCATAATTGTCCAAAAATTGTGTGGCCTTGGTCCCAAGTTAATCTTATTTCTATCTTGATTTACAATAGAAGTCATTGGAAGAGTCAACCAAACTCTTCCAGAAAAATCAAGTGTTTTCAGATGAACAAATATTCTGTAATCCAGGGAGCAGTAGGAAAAACAAAATACAGATCATACCCACAGTTTCAATGCATGGAAGAGTCATTTAAATGTGGGAACTGAATAACAAAAAAAAAACAACATTGAGAACGGATTTCACTGTGATGCTGAGTTCTCTCAAGGTGAGGTCAATAAGAGGATTTTATATTCTGTTTTTTTTTAAATTCACTTTGTAAAAATTGTATCAGAATAAAACTAACATACAAACTTTCTGGAGCTGTCATGCTTTTCCAGAGTGGCAAGGAATCATAAGACATGTTACTAGTACTGCTTTTGATTTGCCTGGCACTAATGCATTAAAAATCCAAGAACAGTAACTACTATTTTACATAGTAATGAATGAAATTTTTTACAGATGTAAATAGGCACTACTCTATTTATATTTATAGAGCTTCATCCATTTACACAACTATAGAATTTAGCCTAATATTTTTATCTCTAAATATTTAGTTATCCTTTGCAAACTGCAGGAAATACTTCCTTATGGCAGTAGAGGATATGGTCAGAGTTATCCTGGACACAAAATAAACACTATTTTTATTTAAATTAAAGCTTCCTGCACCTAACAGCACTTTGTACCTATCAGCTTTCATATGTGTGATGATAAAGAAAAGGATGGCTACAATTCATAAAGTGTCCTGTGATTATTTTAGTATATCTTTTGTATAAAATGATATGCATTGTATATCTTAGATTATATTACCTGAGAGCAGGATAAAATACATACATTGACTGGTAATTTTACCCAGCAGTGTTTACTAGAACTTTTCTGGCCGTAATTTAAATGTATAGAATCTTTGACTTCCTTTTGGAGTGATCTCTAAGTAGGTTGTCCATAGCACTGTTATATATTCTAATACTGAGATTGGGTCTGGTAGCTACAAGAAAATAGCAAAGTATAAAATGACTTACAGAAGTGTATGTGAAATAAAAAGTATTCTATTAAATATATAGTTTTATTATATATATATATATAGAGAGAGAGAGAGAGAGAGAGAGAGAGAATATATAGTATTCTATTACATATATACACATTTTAAAAATCTAAGGATGAAGTTACATGTTACGCTTAGACTCTGCTAAAACTGTGGAATGCTGAGTGATATTAAAGTTAGAACATTCTGTAAGCCAGGCAGGCACAGCTTGCCTGCACAGCTCTGACTTGCCACTAAAAGGCTTCTGAACAGGACATGACTGGGAGACTGGGACATCTGGACTCTATCCTCGCTCTGGAGGATAGAGGGACTGGGAGCAGTGCATCCTGGGATGTTGGAGGACTGTACATTGCTTGTTTATTTCTGTGGAGCAGGCAGAAGTTATGCTAACACAAACTAGATAGCATGGCCCACAATTAACTGTCATTTGAAGTGGCGTAATTTTGATATGCTCAGAGAGCACTTAGGGCCTTGTTACACAGTAATTTTGGGTGATTTCTGGAGCTCTTAATACCTGGATTGTCCACACATTCACACCTGAAAGTAGTTTTAAGTGCTCATTTCTGATCTTTGTTATCCAGTTTGTTACACTAGGGTGTAGACACTCTAGGCTGCATATTAGTGTAAACACTCCACCCACCTCCCCTCCCCTGCTGACCTGGATCAGGCCCACTACCATCCCCAGCACTCCAGATCCTTCTTCACTGTTGCCTTCTCCCCCTCTTACTTGTGGCCATCTGTGTTGTCTCTGGGCTGGGGCAGCCTGAAGAAGAGCTGCAGCCTGGCAGTGATGGCGATGGTGATGGCAAAGGCAGGGCCAGGGAGGTAGGTTAACCCTTCCCTGCCTGCTGTCCTAAGACAGCCAACATGGGCAACCACAAGTAAATGTGTGGGGGGGGGAAGAAGAGAGAAGGGGGAAGGAGGCACAGTGGGGAGTGCCAGGGTGGGGAACTATGGGAGGCAGGGTTGAGCCCTGGGGCAGGGGGGAAGCCCATAACGGGAGGGGAGGAGGATTCTTACCTTTCAGTCCTCCAGGCCCCGCTGGCCTGAACATGTCACTGCTTCAAACTTAAACTAGCACTAAAACTGATCAACATGTGTATGCTTACAGCATAACATGTAGCAAAGCCCCTAGCATGAGCTAACAAGCTTTAACATGTAGATACTCAGAGTAAATAGACATCTTGCAGGTGACAAGGTACCCAACTCTTAGTCTTGCATTCATTTTTGAATGCAACAAAGCATTCTGAAACAGAGAACATCTGGAGGTATGTAGAAGATGTGGGTGTTCAAGGGAAATAGAAAGGAAGAGAGACTTCATAGGCCTCATCCGAGGTTCATTGAAGTCAATGGAAAAACTCTTATTCACTTCAAAAAGCTTTGGATCAGGTCCTAAGTCAAAACACATTACTCTCTCTCTAGAGTTGGCTGGTCCCACTGGAAAATCCTTGGGCAAGAGAACAGTGCACCCCACCCATAAACAGAGCACACAGGGAGAACATGGTAGTAGGCAACAAATATTTTGTCTCTTTGCCAAGGGACATGTCTTCTACCCATTCACTTTCTGAGACAATAAAATGAAGGCCACAATAAGGTAATATCTCTGAGATGATCTAAAAAAAGGAAATACTAATTAGCATCAGATTGGGTCCCTGGCTTTTGAGTTTGAAGCAAAAGTGATGTGTTATATCCACTTTCTGTACCATAAGTCAGTGGGTATTAATGAACAACTAAGCTATGATGGAAAGACTATTTCTGAAACAATAAATCAGAAAATTCAGAACAAATTAATTCATTAAGATTATCATTTTATGATACACAGCAAAGGGATTATAGTAAATAACTGAGGCCAGACAGAAACTAGCTGTCAAGGGTCAATTACTTTTATCTAATCTATATGTTACCCACTTAGATTAGCTAAACAGTCACTTAATAATAAAGCAATTTAAATTTTGAACTCAACTGTACTTTTCATGGAAGGTTAAACAGATTTTAACAGTTTGGCTGGACTAGGTCCAGCCAGGCCTGGTGAACATCCAAGCTTGTGGGAGTGAGGAGGGGAATAAGCATTCCCTTATTCCTGCATTTTTTATCCAGGCAATGGGCACAGTTGGCTACTCCCTTGAATACAAGCCTATATGAGATTAGCATCACTATAATCTCCCCAAATAGGAGCAGCTGTAATCCCAGTGCACATTAGGCCACCAGAGCTAGCCAAGAGAATGAAGGTGTAAACTTTGTATTCTTAGAAAAATTCCAAAAAATCATCACATCACATCCATCACATCTTAATTCACAAAGTCATGGAGGCACAGAACCATGAGAAGGATTTGATGGTGAACAGGAGGAAGGACACCTCTGATATGTCCCCACTACCAGGCCTTAAAACATACAAAACCAATGTCAGGAGCTCTGCTTTGATGATGACCATCTGCATCCCTTCTTTTTGGCTATGCTACAGCATTTTATTGTCTTACTAATGCTGATTCCCTTGACAGAACCTGTAAGACTACTTTTGAGAAAAAATGTAAAGTAATAACATTTTACTACAATACTTGACATTTGAGGTTATTACACTTTGCGAATATTAATTAAGTTTACCTAAAGTCTACCACACCTGAGGGAAATATGATTTCTATATAAGGAAATGAAGAGCTAATGGGGACACAGGAACACCCAGGACTATAATGCAACATTTGATTCCTAGTCCTTGTATCATACCTATCAGATCACCTCTTCCTCCTTGAACTCTGAGAGACTGGCCTCTGGGCATAAACCTACTGTCTAAAGCACATATATTGTAAATACAGTAGACAAGACTATTTCATGTAGCAATTTATCTTTAAGGTAGACATGTCCAGGTCTGTAGACTGAAAAGTCACCTAAAGTCTTTACTGCAAAACATTAATGGCCTCTTGCAGTTAGGCATACTCTAAGCAAAATAATCCTTACTATGGCCTGGCTATTAACTTTGTGCATGATTTCTGTAGGAACCTTTTCCATCTCTGGTCTGTTTCACTGATTATGTGCA
The DNA here is from genome assembly GCA_030014935.1 of Caiman crocodilus. Taxonomy (NCBI): domain Eukaryota; kingdom Metazoa; phylum Chordata; order Crocodylia; family Alligatoridae; genus Caiman; species Caiman crocodilus. Next base: position 202,442,622 of record JAGPOW010000261.1, read on the forward strand.
TTCCTACAATTCTAGTATTCATTTTAAGGATGTTTTTAGGATCTCTGTCCATTAGTTTCTTTAAATTGTTCAACTAAAGATGCTATATATAGGTCATGTCTACACATCACTCTACAGCAATGTTGTTATTGTGCCATGCTTTAGTTCTCCCTTTTGTACTAACCACCTGTACAGTGCCATACACATGACACATGGTTATTTTTAGCCACTACTTCACCATGCTAAAAACAGGGGAGCATGCCCCTACAGTGAAGTAGCTGCCAGTGACATGTAGATACACGTGATCACTACAGCAATGTAGCACAACATGTAGACATGCTCATAGAAAACTTGAATTCCCTGAGAAACCATAACATTTTAGATATAACTTGGTAGAGAAGTGGTAAAGGGAGAGAAAATTACTATGAAGACAAAGATAAATTGCCAATGAAAATAGTTTCTCAGTTCTCCTGTTGGATACATACTGATTTTTAACTTAATTCACTTTAGTAAGTGCAGAAAGTAGAAGACTGATAGGGTTTAACTGGTAGTGTGTAACACTAGTTTAACAGAAAATATTCAGGAAGACACATGCTAAGATTCACTTGGAGTTCCAAGTTCATGTTAAAAGCTCAAACCACATCTTAAAATCACATGTGGCACAATGCTCTAGTTTGTACTAAAATCAGCACTTTTAGCTCTGACTTGCCCTTCCTCAAAACTTCTTACACTAAGAAGCTCAGGATCCCCTGTTACCTGTAGACATATGTGAAAGGAAGAGAAGGGAACTAATTACCTTTATGACCCATCTTCCTGTGTCCTCTTGGACAGGTGAAGCTGGCTGACCCACTCACATGATTTTAGTCTTTGGGAACTTAAGATGGTCAAATAGATATGAAGATACTTAGAATCCACAGAAATAATAAGAATAAGAGTACACTTCCTATTTTGGCATGAATGCCATTTTAATTGCTGAACACTAAATATGGTTCATTTAATAACATTTAGAGACAGGCCAGCAGGACAGTTATTTTCAGCAGGACCTGAAGCTATGGGTAGAGTTCCACTGGTCCCTAAGAACAAAGGAACTAGGCAGTTCCTTTGAAGATAATTTCTTTGGACTAGGCAGAATGTACTGATCTTGCCAATGGAAAATCAACACATTCTACCCCATCCACAGAATGTTGTGGGATGGCCTGAGAAGTCAAGCCATCCCAGAACAGCCTAAATGACAGGGTTTTGCAGGTTACTTATTCACTTTACTCAGAAGACAGTGCCTTTGGAAGGCATGAGGAGGAGAAGGGTAAACCCAGACAGAATCCTCATTGAGGTTTGCATCAATTTTAAGATACTTGTTTTAAAAATTAAACATGGAACCTTACAGATTTCAAATGGGTTCAGATTTTGTTACAAAAGCATTGCCCAACATCAAGTAACTGTGGCTAACACGTGGATTTTCTTTTTTTGAGTGTCTAACCTGAAACATCTTGGGCCTGATTTTTAGAGATTCAGACTATTCCTAGTTTCATGGACTATGTGTGGATGCATTTGAAAATCATGTCCACAGTAGTTTCAAGATGGGCATCCTAAAGTGGAAGGACACAAAATGGAGCACAAAAAAACTGCTGTATATCATTTTGCATTTCAAATACACCTATCACTGAAGACTCTAGATTTCCACTAACCAGTACTGTTTAATCCTTATTGAAAGCTATTATGTGTGATCAAGTTAATTCATAGGTGACACATGGGGGAAGTGCAGAGGGGCATGTTTCTCCCCTGACCCATCCCTGCAGCTAACAGCATCTGCGGACGCTCACCAGCTCTGCCTTTGCTGCTGGCGGCAGCATCTTCAAAAGCTTGCCAGCTCCAGCCCTGCCACCACCACTGCCGGTGGTGTCTGTGGGAGCTTGCTACCTCCAGCCCTGCTGCCACCACCACCAGTGGCGTTTGCGGGTGGCCCCCAGACTCAGGAGGCACCAGTCCCCCATAAGCCAATTGCTTTATTGCTAGGATACATCTGGGAGATAAAAATGTGGCAACTACAAAGAATATATATAGAAGGAGATTCAATATCACTGCTATATGGTTTTATACAAAAGTAACATCATCTAGCAGGAGAAATTACTTGGAATTCAAACATACAATGTGTTTCTGTCAGGCCCCCGGTTATCCTTCTAAACTCCTTCCATCTAACTTCTAGTCTCACATTAAAGACACATTGCTTAAGCATCTATGTGAAGTGATGGCTAGCAGTACAGCTGCTTGCACCATTTAGAGAATATTGTTAAAAAGTATCATGATATATTCCCTGGTTGTTTCTTTACTATTATATGGCCTGAATGGCTTGGGATGCATGAAATCCCCTGTGGAATGGTTGTCCCTGGACTGCCAGGTCACTTTCTTTCATACACATTTTATTTTGACAGGAGAAATAACATGAAAACATTATCTGCATATATCTCTTGGCAGAAACATGGATTGTGGCCAGTGCTGTATGGTGCATAAGATGGGGAAAGACAGTATTACAAATCATCCTCTACTATACTGTTTCTTTGCACAAGAGCAAAACAGCATGACTGGTGAGAGGCAGGCATTGCCCTAAGACAGTGGTTTTCAACCTTTTTTCATTTGTGGACCCCTAAAAATCTCAAATGGAGGTGCAGACCCTTTGGAAATTTCATATGAATGTGAATTTTAAGTGTGGGGATTCACATATTTTTGATTGCTCATAGGCCCTAGCCTACAGACATTCAAAAAGCCCAAGACTGAATCAATCTAAGTTAGGAGATTTTTTGTAAGTAGCATAATTTAAAGTGATGGTTAACAGAACACACTTCCGCCCTTGGTGCAGGGGATACAAATGTTAGACTGGGTTCTACCATTTTTAACCAGTCTATGTGTGCCAAACTTCTGTTCTGTTAAGGCTGTAGACTGCTTTTATGTGATGAACTTCTGTTACCAGAATATACTGGTTTCTGATCTCTTATACCAGTAAAAGTGTAATGTCTGTACCTGGCTGTAGGCATCTTTTGCAGACCCCTTAGACAGTCTGCAGACCCCGCAGGTTGAAAAACACTGACCTAGGATAATACAGAAGTAGGGAGAGGAAGGGTGAAGATAAGGATATAGCCCACCTATATCCAGAACTGTGTAAGCAAAGGGAAGACCATACACAAGATACTTCTAAAGGACAGAGGAGCTGCACTTTCCAGAACTTTTAAGAGAAATACTTGAGTCAGTCATGATTCCTTGTGGGAAATCCACAGCAGTACAGATCTTTCTATAGTCCACATGCCCTCAACAGAGGCCTGCAGAATCTGGTATGATAAGGTGCATGACACACTATAGGAAAAGCATTCCCTTTGGCACATTATCATCTCAGGCTTTTTTTAATACTAAAGATCCAAAGTTGTCATATGGCATTAAGGGGTGGTTCGTACTTTGTGGTAATGTGGGGATGGGATACTAGCATAGTGGATGTTCCTGAGGTCCCTTTTGGCCTTAGTGTCTAGTACATATTTGCCTGAGATACCAAGGGACCTAGTGGACTTTGGTAGGTATTCCCTTCCATGTTCTATATTCCAGTATGACCGTGCACTTAGATTGACCCTTAAAAGGATACATGTCTGACTGCTGTTTATGCATGGCTGACTGTTGAGGTTAAAATCAAGGCATTTATGGAAATGTGGCCACCTTTATGTTTTGTGTGCGCAAATGACAACTGGAAACTTCAGAGAGCATTAAGGGTCCAGGAATGGATCAGGAACTATATTTGACTCACAACAGGGTAATGAGAGTGCAGGATTATAACTGAAAACATTGATTTAATATTTTTCTTACTCTGGCACCAATTCAGAAAAGCACTTAAGCATGTGCTTAAGTCTATCTTTATTCAGCAAAACAGGTCCTCCATCCACTGCTGCATCAGTTAGCATCACTCAGGGATGCAAATTCCCTGAAAGGGAATTCACTTCCAGGAATGGTATCTTAATAGCAGAGAGCTTTGGATATAGAAAACTGACTCAGAGCTGCTGGGTACTTTGAGGACACGTACAGATGCCAGGTATCTCCCGTTCAGATAATACCTAGTAAAAGCACTGTACAAACAAGTATTTACTCAGTATTAAATCCTACCTGATGCATAACAGAATAACAACAGACTCACACTTATACAAACTAATCTTATAGAGAAAACACCATGCTTTGTATATACTGTTATTCTCAAGAAAAGTTACTTAAAGTGTATCAATAGGGCCTGACCCTATAACGAAATCTGCTTCAGGAAGATTCCTGAGCCTGCATATTGCCCCATGGATTCTCAGGGGGCTACAGAGGGGTGAAGTATTCCATGTGCATGATTCTCTCTGTGGGTCTGTGCAGGACCTTGTTCTCTTTAGTAATATAAGTAAAAAAGTAAAAGACCAACCAAGAGTCAGGATGGTGTCAACAGGCTCTGGAAACAAAGCACTGAGATAGCTTCACAAATTAGCTCCTTTAATGATTTATTTTCCTGAGAGTATCTTTAACAGCAAGACCTTTTATTCGGTCTATTAGATAGCTGAACTGCTCTCTTCAGACAGTTTCAAATTTGCCCGTTACTCTGAGCAATCAACCCCTTTGCTTTCTCCATTCTTTTCTTTTTTTTCCCTTGGCCTTTTTGTGAAAGAGACACCCAATTTCAAACCATTTAAAAAATATCAAAACCCTGGTGGAAAATAATTTGCAGCTGTGATAATATCACATTTTTAAAAATACCATAATATAGTTTTACTTTTAATAATAAAAGATAAAAAAGGGGAGTCTGTGAATAATTAGAGATTGCAGTCTGAAGCCAGTTACAGTCACTGCAATTGATAATAAACTTAAACCCCCTTGAGAGCAGGTAAATGCTTTGCAACCCTGACCCCCTTGCTCTCACATTACTTAACAACCCTGCAGTTCCAGCATTACATCACCATTCAAGCGATTGGTTCCTGCATTTTAACTCTCTCCCTGTCTCCTCTGATTAGCAGCAACACAGTGATGGGGGGGGGACGGACTTCTTTCAAGTTTGCTGCTCCTTGCTTGGGTTTGCTTTGGTTTAAAACCAGCTTCTGCTCCAAGAGTCCAGGTTACATGCACCAGAAAACAATCTCTATGGAAGTGGAAAAGAGAGCAGAAAAAGGGGATCAAAGAGGGAAGGAGAAGGACGAGAAGATGGCAAAAAAAAAGTATACAGAAATCAGAAAAGGAAAAGAAAATTAAAAACAAACCTCATGGACATCACTGAGCCTGAATTCCCTGCTGAGGTGCAGAACATGAGAGCCCTGGAATGAGCGTATGTAGAACTTGAGCCAAAGCTTAACTAGCCTGAGTGAGTCATATCCTTCCCATTTGATTCCAGTCCAAATGATGATGTAATGCTCTGGCCCTCTCTCTCTCTCTCTCTCTCTCTCTAGTGCAATTGCCATTGGAAACGGGTAAACAGAGAAAGAAACAGTGCCGCCTCAGAGTGGCCTGAGCAGCTGCCTGCGAGATCAGAGTAAAACCCAGGGAATGGGGCTGTCAGTGATTTACTGGTTTTGATCAGAAGATATTACATGCATACACACACACTCACACAAATGCCCATATGTTTTAGGACCTCAAGGCGGAGAAAGAACAATTGGGAAACTCAAAGGGAGGGGTCTAAAAAGACAAGGAGATGAGGGAAGCAGAGGAAAAAATGCTTTGTGTATGTTATATTGTGGGGGTGGGTGGGAATAAATAAATCAAACATTATAGTGTATGGGTTTGGTTCACATTAAGCAGATTTTCAGTTTCATCAAACTGGTATATAGCAATATTGCAATCAGGCAAAAAGGTCTTGCAGGACAACCATGGAGTTGTCAGGTGAACTGGTTTGTGCAGATGCCTTCTATCCATAGAACGGTGGGCTCTTCTTTATCTGCACAGCCCCTCCCTCCCCAAGAGCAACCAATCAAACTCTACAGCACTCTCCAGTAACTGATCAAATCATTGCAACACTGCTATTGTTCAACCTTACATTTAAAAAAGATTCTTCAGGTGAATTATAAGTTTATGTTTATACGTTTAAGAAATGTTTCTTACACTTAAAATGAGGAGTATAAGTGGGCCCAGTAATAATTGGTCAAAATAGAAGAAATGTTTCATGTGTGTCCAAGTGGTGTGTCCAAGAGCCATGGTGGTTTGAGCCACTGCTGTTGAATATTTTATATTTATAAGTCTTTTCAGTTTAATATCTATACTAAATAGGGCTGAAATATACCTTGTGGCTATCTGGAAAGCTTACTGTCAAAGAGGTTTCTTTTCCTGTTCACCATTCACAATGGATTTGTATCAGTGCACCAAATACTCAGTTCCTTTATAGACATTAAAAACCTTTACTAACTCTCCATATTGCCAGGCCCATCACACTATTTCCATACTAATAACTTCACTAGACTGGTTGGAGAACATTTTAGTTTTACAAACGGCCTCCAAATCTTCCATGAGGGCTGATGAAAAACCAGAGCCATGATGATATTTTTTTTCCTTACAATGATTTAATTTTAGGAAGGAATTATTAGCAAAAGTAATTATTTTACTCTAGGAGCATTTTGGCTTTTTTATCATTGAAAAGATAATTGCAACAGCAATGCTTCATATGTAGAAAGCACTAAATAGTACTAAACTGCAAAATTTTCCCAGGATGTTGTCACAGTTATCATGCCCTTAAAGATAAATACTTCCAAGGGTCAAAGCTGCTAATTTCAGCCTAGTTGGTTTTAGTCTTGAATTCAAATAATTCATCTTTAGCATATATCACTATGAAGGGGGGCGGGAAAGCTAGGGGTTTGTCCCATTCGATTAAAAAAGCAGTTCCTCCAGCAGACTGCCCTCTTTGTGACATCTCCAATTGCTATTGATGCTGCAGCCACTCAGAGTGACACTTTTATCAAGCAAGGCAGCTTGGAATTAGAGGTGATCGGCCATAATTATTACTGGCGCCACTAAAGCCTGTGGCTTGACAGCATCAGATGTGGTGGTTATAAAGTTTGGTCCGTTGTGTCAATGGCCTGTATAACTCATTTATGTCTGAATTACCAGCTATTGATTTTTTGTCTTCTGTAACATAATAAAATAGAAGTTAGATCATTCCTAAAGCTTTCTTTTAATTCAAGGCCTTGTCACCTTCCTTACTTTAATCCTAATCCTTTTCTTCTTTTAAAAAAATGCTATTTATTATACTTTTCTGTGAAAGTGGAACAGCATCTCTTCCCTTTCTTCCTTCTCTCCCCACCCATACCTTTTACCTATTTGTGTCTGTGTTTTGGATATTTGCAACCCTGAGATGCATGACTTAACCTCATCAGCTGCCTGTCCATTAGGCCGCTGTGATTGCTATAAACTTTTGATGGACCCAAGGCAAAACTCTTGCTCAGAGTACCCCTGAGGTGAAGGTATGGTATAGACACAAATTATGAGGCTCAGGCCCATTTTTACTGGGAGGGAAGTGCCACACAAGCAAATCTTTCCAGACAGAAGAAGTATTTGGTTGAGGAAATTAGGTACTCTGTGCCTTTACATATGCATACGTTATCTGCATATATCTCTCGGCATTCTCATAGATTTCATTCCAATAAGTAGACTCAACTGACTCCGCTGGAATTACTCACAGGAGTAAGGTCTGCTACCCACTAGATTAATTATTGTGGCAAGTAACTCCAAAAGAAATTCTGTTTGCCCAAACTAAGTGCAGCCCCACATTCCACTCTATGGCTATCTTTTTCAACTACAGGGGGATGGAAGTGACAGTATTGGTATGTTAAGTGATCCATTAAGTTATTATTACTTACAGAAATATTGTCTCAGAAGGAAGAAGTATTTTGAAAACAGTATCCTTTTTAAAGAAACAGAGGTTAGTTCAAACAGATTCTCTCGAATTAAAAGCTTTTTTCTCCCCAAAATGAACAAGGCAAGCACATGATGAAACCAATGTTGTTTTAAGATGCATTTATCATTCAAAGTCTCATCTCAAGAGATAAACTTTTTTAAAACAAAGCTCATGCTTCGAAAGAGTTTTAAAACATATTTGCACTTGGTAACGGGAATGCAAAAGTTTCTTTCAACCCAGGTATTTTCAAGGCCTATTGATTTTTTTCCCTGGCAGGAAACACTGTTTTCCCATTTTCCTTCCTGTGACTGACCAGTTAATGATAAAGAATATCCTGTACCAAGAGGAAATTCCACTCGCATATAAGAGCTGCCCCTTTATCTGTTTATTCGTCTCTTTTCCTTCTCCCTCCCCTGTCTCCCTGCTATCCTTATATTTCCAGTGTTCAGACATACTCAAGAATAGGGCTGTTGTGATGCAGGCTGTGGGATGTTTTAATTCTAATGGGAGACTTCTTCAAAGTAGTGCCCTAGCCAATCCAGTTATGACTCTCGCTTAGCTGTCTAGTTCAGGAATGCTTACAACACCCTCCCTGCAGCATGTTTCATCCTTAGGGAAAGGGTGGTCGGGCACAACACAGATGTTTGGTGTAACAAAACCTCAGAAATTAACTGTTCCTACTGAAAGTTTCCACTCTGAACAACTAGAGATATCTGATTTTTGAAAGTTCAAACCTCAGAGAACACTAGAATAATCTCAAAAGGAGCAATATTATAACAAGGAATTGCACAGCCTGAAATTGTTTAGTGTGTGAAAAAAAGCTGGGAATGTGGCTGGTTTTATAGACATATTATACATGCACACCGATACAATCTATGAGTCTGATACTGTGCATACTGAAATCAGTGGCAGTGGGTATGGACTTATCTAGAGTGTAAAACTGCACCTATTGTTTATTTTGTCTGCACTACTTAACTTTTTTATGGGCTTGATTAAGGAAAGTATTCTCAAATAATTATTCTACATTGAGGAACGTCTCATTTTCATCCAGACATTATTTTTTCACTTTTAACCCAGGATTCTTAGAGTCCCTGTGGAATTAAAGAGGCCAGATAAATTCAGGGTTAAATAAGCTTTAATGACTATCACATGTACAGAGCCTTAAACCCAGTATTAAATTATTTTTTTTTAAAGTGGCATCTCTTCCTTTTTTAATTTAAAATAACCATCCAGGTGGTTTCCTAAGGATTTCTTTGCAAATTGCTTCCAGTGAACCTTTTCGGTCACAGAGCACTGAAAACCCATGTGGTGTTATTCAGCGTTCACTTCGACTTGGGTGTCCTATGTTTTTATAGTGGACAGAGTCTTAGGGATTTGTCTACTCAAATGCCTATGCTTAAGGGTTCGATTCTGTGAGGTGCAAGGCACTCTGGCCCGCTTCCAATAAGGATCTAAGCATTTACTTAACTTAAACCATGAGTGGATGGATTGACTTCAGTTCTTTTACTCACATGCTTAGCAAGTTAAGCACTGTGGTTGATACTGGACGTGTCTACACATGCATTTAATCCGGGATCAGTTTACTCACAAGTAAACACTCCTGGGCAGGCGTCTACACAAGCAGGGAAGTGGGAGCAGATTTGCTGCTAATGGCAACAAGCTGTTCCTGCTTCCTGGGAGCCTACAATGGGCCCTGCCACCATCAGGGGGAGCTCTAGAACCCCCCTGAGTGCTAGCCCAAGAGCCAGCAGGAAGCACTGAGCCAAGAGACAGCTGTCTCCAGGCTGGAGCTAGGACATTACACCCTGCCCCCTAGCTGCCCCACCAGCAGAAAAGGGCAGGGGCTGGGACCTACCCCACCTTTGCAGTTCTTTCCTAGCCCAAAGCCTTGATCACCCAATCAGGGCATGGGGCTGGGACCTACCCCTCACCAGAACAGTTCCCAGCCCCCCATCTGCAATTACAGGGTGGAGGATGGGGAGCTATTCCCTGCTCAGCTCCATGAGCATGAAGCTGGGTAAAGAACAAATTGGGCAGCCTTTTCCCTGCTCAACTGTGTGAGCACAAAGCTGGGTTGAGAAAACACTGGGAGCCCATTTCCCACTCAGCTTTGCAAGTGCAGACCTGAGTGGAGAATAAGCTCCCCCACCTTTTCCCCACCCAGCTCCACAATCACAGAGCTGGGCAAGGAACACGTATTCCAGCCCCTGCCAGAAAGGAGCTCCCAGCATCAGCTCCACATTGTGGAGCTGATGTTAGGAGATCTTTATCTCCCAGCATCAGCTCCATGGTCACAGGCTGGCACTGGGAGACCCTCACCCCCCAGCCCAAGCTCCATGGTTTTAGGGCTGGCACTGGTGCTGGGACCGGGGTGGGGGGCAGAGCTTGGAGCTCCCTGCTGCTGGATCAGAAGGACATAGTCCCTGCCCAGGTTGCAGCAGCAACCTGGGGGCAGGGAGCAATCTCTGGCCCCCTGATGGATGGCTGACCAAGAGCAAGTTTGCTCCCAGCCAGGCGTCTATACGAATGCTACTGTGTTGTTACTAACTGAAAGTAAATTTGCTACTTGTATTTGCAGGTAGCAAATTTACTTGCAATTAGTGAGGTTTACTCTGTAGTACGCACGTGTTTACTGCTTAGTAAACTATGCTACTTTGCTGTTAAACGTCTTGTTTAGATGAGCCCACTGAGTTGGCAAAAGACCCTGTGTGTTTTAGCTCTATCAAGACCCAGTAACATAACAAAAGGCGGGAGAATGAAGCACCAGGCCCAGGAACTCGTTTAGAGGGGATGATATAATGGTGGCCTTTAGGTGGGCTGTGTTTGGGGAGCCAGTGCCACAGCAGCTGCAGCCTGGGTGTGGAGAGAACATAGCATGGCAGCAGCCACTGGTGTCAGGTAAGACTCTCCATTGCTTGGCACCTGCCCACAGCTCTCCAGCGTCTCTGGCCAGGGTCCAAAATATAGAATAAAACAAACAAACACACAAACAAAAATGCTAATTAGATTTCTGCTGAGACTTTTTGATTTTCATTGAAACTTAGGCTCCTAAGTTACCTAAAGGATTCTACCCTCTTTTACTAAATAATGGTTAGAAAATTCAGTTCTTTGAAATATTGGTTTCTAAGAAAAGTAAGAACATACATCCCCATGAATTTTCTGAATTGTGAAATAGAAGGGCTAGAAATATCCTTTGCAGGAACTGCCCAAAACCTTTCAAGAGATAAGCATTGCAGGAAATTGGTTTGGATAAAATCTAAGCAAAATACTTGAAACACTGATTTATTTCTTTCCCTCTCGTACTTTCTCTCACACACACACATACACTTATACACACACACAATTTTAGGTCACAAGTACCACAAATTATTGAAGGAAAACAGTTGTTGAAAAAGATGAAGGGTTAGAGACTTATGTCCCTTAATAGCTTATGTGTACAACAGACTTGAATGGCCATACAACTTCCCACAACTTTTCATCAATGATTCCAAATCTGGACCTAAAAGAACTATCCTACATCCCTAGAGGTTATTAAGCCTCCTTCCCCATTTCATCGTTGACCTTTCAAGTGAGATTGTTAAGCCACTTAAATGCCAGTTGTGATACTAGCTTTGTGATGTGGATATTTAACCATTAGGAAATTAAATGAAACATCATCTACTTGTTATATACAGGCCAAATAGCCTTGGGCCAGCTATGAGCTGGTGACCTGGAAGTGAAGAGCTCTGTATCCAATTACCTATCACTGAGTCACCCAGAGTGAAGAGCCAGATATTTTATTATAGCTGTAAACCACTAAGGCCTACAACAAATAATGTGGCAGCTTATGTAGAATAATAAATAATGCTTTACCATTATTTTAGGACTTTTCACCCTGAAGGATCCCAAAGCACCTCAAAAGCTATGGATACAAAACAGAGAACTGAAATGACCACTGACATGGGAAGTGACACAGGAAGAGTCTGACCAGTGACAAAAATCAACACCCACAATTATTAAAAAAAAAAAAAATGCATGCAATCTTTAAGGTTTGAAAAGAACAACCCTAATTGTTTCCTCACTTGCACCAATGTAATTCCGTTTGTTTCAATGTAGTTACCTTCAGTCATTTACATCAGTGTACCCAGACTAAATTGAATGACAGCCATAATCATTTTTATTCTCACTAAAGAAAACTTTCACCATTTTTACCCCTTGATAGTTCTATCTTAATTTCAGACTAGAATAAGATTGAAATATTTGATATCTCTAATTTTATACATACTAAGCATCTCAATCTTGTCCTAGTGTGAAACTGCAGGAGTTCATTTAAAGATCAGGATAAGATTGATACAAAAATCTCAATCTTCTTTCTGTTAAGAAGAGGAAAATAGGATCTATTTCCACAGCCTCTGATCTTCTGACAAAAGGAGAAGTGACCTCAAATTAAGAGTGCAAAAGTAGATTATCCCCTGCTATAAGGCAAGCTGTGTTGGGGAGTAGGACACAGTGACTGGTAATACCCATGCAAAGCTCTGAGGTTCCATTTCTGTTGGGAAAAACTTTCATACTGTAGATTCAAGGTAACATGTAGTGAAAATACATGTTTGCTTGCATCTGAATATGTCCTGCTTTGTTAGTAAATCAACTGGTGTTTCATTACTTCTGCATGAAAATCAATGACTATCCTCATATCCTGGATTCCAGTCTGGGCAAGTTAACCCTGGTATCTATTCCAAGCATAGCCAGCCAAGTAAAGTAGTTTTCAAGTATATCTGATAAAGACAAGAGATCAAAGAATTGTATTTGTTTTTTTAAAACTATGCTTCAAAATTATTAATATGGTTTCTATATAGGAATGTTTTCTTGTAAGAGAACTGTAATGAAGCCATAATCCCTTACTTTTAAGGAATTCTACTGAAGTCAGTGCTTTCCATTGTAATGGGGGATTAAGGCCCAGGTTGGTTTTTAAAATTTAAATTATGTGGTAGATAAAACAAAAAGCTGCTAAATGGTTGAATACACTTTATTTTAATTGGAAAAGGTACCATTTTCCTTACTGCTTTTTAAAATGGGGCTTAAAAAGGAAACCTGGTCACTATGTACAGTTCTTTGTGGTACATTTTGCTGGTATTTCCATATTAAAATTATTCAATCCTGTGGGAATTATACTAGTGACCTTTTTTTTTTAAAACTGAGGAGAGTTCCACTGGCACTAATTGATATATTTGGGATTTATGTACTTCATTTAGACTTCCACCATTTTTACCCTGAGAATGAATAACATGTAAAAATATTTTTAAAAACACAAATCTCCCAGGGCTCTAAAATGAAATGATATGAGCTTTGATAAGAAAGAAAATGAAACTGAAAACAGCTAGCCATGTTTTAGTTTCCAATCCCACTTCCACATTTTACTGTACAATGGGTGTATTTATTTATATCAGATCTCATGAATGAAAAGGGAAGCCATTCCATTCCTGTGCCAGTTACTTTTAAATAGTTGGTAAAAAACCTATCACTAGAGCATATGTACAGATGCAAACCTACAGGATATGAGCACATAAAATAAACATAGGAACAAACAGTGCCCTGTAGTTGTTCTCTTTGTCTGGTGATGACCCACAGCATGAATACTTCCATGTCACTCCCATATTTCCTCACACTCAGTGAGTGTACTGATCATTTGGTTCAATAAATGCCAGGAATACAGTAAACAAGAAGAACTAACGACAATGAAATTTACTGTGGAGCAGTAGTCTCCTGGTCTCTCTAACTACTACTACCTAACAGAGGGACAATCTTCCAATTCCCAGCTCTCTCAGTCTCCTGTTAGGGAGCATCTGTAAGTTATAACTTTTATCCCTACAATGAGATCCCCTATTTCCAGTGGTGAGGTCAAATGGCATTACTCATGTCCCTTTCTGTATGCATTGCATATGAAAAGTGCTCCAGAATAGGTTTCCTTTGTGCTTTACAGACAAGGTAAACATATTTACATTTCCTTTAAAAATGCACCACAGTGATTTCGCCTCAAAAAAATATCTAAAATTGAGATAGTATCAATGAAACAAAAGTGTATTAAAAAAAATAAAAATTATATTAAAACAAGATAGATAAATCACTTAACACATGTAGCCTGAAACTCTTCAGGAGTTCATCTCAAGCCCAAGGTTCCCTTTGACATTAATGGCTTTGGATTGGGCACAGCTACACTGTTGTTACAGAAACTAAAGCATCTCACATTTTTCAGCTTCCCCTCTTCTCAGTTTGTCCTGTGCATGCTTGTCTTTTCTGTAAGACAGCATCTCAGAAACTAAAGCTATGTACAGATGTTCATTTCTACTGGAAGAAACTTCTTTTGATAGAAAAATAGCTTGGTGAGCCAAGGGGCACTAGGGGACTCTCCTGTCCCACCCTTAGGGAAGCCCCTTAATTGACAGTTTGCCCTTTCCCCTACCTGGGAAAAGGGCAGGTTTTCAAGTAGCAAATAGCAGCCACTGAAAAGCAGTAGGTGCTACATACAGCCCTAGGAGGGTTTCAACCCTGGAGGAATGCCTCCTCCCATACCATCAATCAGATGGTTGGCAGGAAACAGGCATCCTCCCATGGTGGGAACCCTTCTAGTTCACCCCTGGAGCAGAATAGCCTCATTCCTTGCACTCCTTTAGCTTGACATGAAAGGGTATGAGGAAGAAGGAGGAGAAGATGGGGAGAAGCAGTCAGCCACCACTCCAGGGGCCTTACCACAAGAGAATGAGTCTTCCTCTCCCCATAGTGCTTCAAGCTGATCCAGGGTAGTGTGGGGGTGAGGTAGAAACATTTCATTGTGGTAGCAAGGCTCCTGCCATCGCACAGAATCTGATTTACCTGGTACTACTCCAGATCAGCTAAGCAGCAAGAGGAAGCCATGGGGGTTTGGAAAAAGTGGCTCCTGGCCCCTCTGGCTTTTACACTGTCTCCCCTGTCACTCAGCTAAGCAATAGCGGTATACAAGGGGAAGCTAGAGCAGTAGCAGCCAGCTGCACCAGCTTCTCAGTTGTTAATTTTACCCCTCAGCAGAGCATCAGGGAGAGGCAAGGGGAAGGCAGAGGGGCTGAGCACTGGGTTTACAAGCCCAGTTTGCCTCCCCTACCACTCAGATGAATGGGGAGAGGAACAAGGGGAAGCAGGCAGGCATCAGTGTTTCCTGTGCCTAGCTTCTGGGGAGTCTTTACATATGCTCTGAAGGTAGAAGGGGTGCTTTAATTAGAGCGGCTCTGAGAGCCGCTCTAATTAAAATGTTTGCAGCGTCTTGTGTATTCAGCATCCCATGCTACAAAATAGTGGTGGGGGTGCTTTAACTAAAGTTTATTCAATTACCTTTAGTTAAAGCACCCCTACCCCCATTTTGAAGCACGGGGATACTGAATCATAGTATCTAGGATCAGAAGGGGCCTAGAGCAGGCCATCTACTCTGACCCCCCGCCAATGGCAGGAAACGAGTGCCAGGGTCACAGGACCCCAGCCAAGTATCTATCTAATCTACTCTTAAAGACGCCCAAGGTAGGAGCAAGAACAACTTCCCTAGGAAGCTGGTTCCACATCCTAGCCACCCTAACTGTGAAGTAG
>JAGPOW010000261.1:202458169-202470947 GCA_030014935.1 Caiman crocodilus
CACCTTTGCCCCTCTTGTATCGGGTAGGAACGGTCGCCCCTTGGGCATGGAGGATCGTCTCCTTAAGGAGTGCCCACCCTTCGTGAACGCCCATGTCCTAATACATTAGATGTGGAGGCTGCCGGAGCATGCTAATAAGCACACTTCACCAGACTCAATTAATTGAGTCTGCTCCAATGCATTGTAATGGCAGCATGTCAGAGCAGCATTCCCACATGTCTACAGGTACCCCGGTGTCTGGGAGCTGAGTAGCAGCAATGTCACAATATCATGGCAATGCCCCTGTCTGCTTCTCATACTGGGAACTCCAGTGTAAGTAGCAAACAGGGGGCTGGAGCTGCTTCTTTTCTCCCCTCCCATCATGAACAACACATGCCTCCTGAGCCCGGGGGATAGGGACATGGTGACCAGGAGGCAGCAGTGGTGGTGGTGGCGGGGGTGTGGCAGCAGCAAGTGGCCTGCAGGTGGCCATAGTGGTGTTGGCAGCAAGGGCAGGCTGAGTAGGGACCACCTGCAGACAGCCTCAGTGGTGTTGGTGGGGGGGGAGGCGAGTGAGGACCACTCATAGGCACTGTTCGTACTGTCAGTGGTGGCGAGCAGCAACTGCCCACAACCACCAGCAATCACATCAGCAGTGGGGTGGTGGGGGGAGCTTTACCAGCGGCCTATCTCAGGGTGGGCATGTGCCACCCCATAGTCCCCTATGCTTCATTTACACCTTCCATCTACGGGAACACAGAGCAGCTGCCCCCCTGTCTCTTTTCCAGACCAGGATGATCCCAGTCTCTGACAAGTATAGGAGTGGAGCTCCACTCCTTCTGGGCCCCAGGAGGAGTTAGGATGAGGGAAAGCATGCAGACATTCAGCCTTCGGTGAAAAACTCCCAGAAGCAATTTAACCATGGTTGTTCCCAGATTATTTTAATCCCACGCCAACCATGCTTGCTCTGGGAAAAGAAGCTTGAACTTGAGTTGGCAAGGCAATCAATTAACTGGTCAAGTATTGTCAATTGACAGGTCAACTGACTGCATATTTTTGACGGGTAAAATATTACAGCAGTTTTACAAAAAAAATACTTTTTTGTAGTTTTCTTGGCAGAAATATTATAAATTTTATTATTTTTTACACATTTCTTAATGAACAAAATGTGCTTTTTCTATGTATTATTTGGACCTACTGGCAATTTTTTTTTTTATATAATTTTTGACCAATATTCGACCAAACTTTTAACTGGTCAAAAATCCAGCCCTATCTTGAATATTTCCATGCTTTTGTTTTCTACCTGGAGAATGATGATTCTTCTGATCATAACTGAATGTGTGTGTGTGGTGTAAGCCTCATATCATCTGCCTTCCACTTCTGTCCATTAATTATGCCTTTTATTCTACACTTACCTGCCCATACAACCTTAGCATTTGCTTCACAAACGTATTTCTATGGATGTCCCCCCCAAACAGAGCTTGGACTATAACCTTCTCCAAATGTTATTTGTGACTTCAAATAAAGTTTGTTCTTTTTTTTTGTGGGTCACCATGAAATGTGCCTTGCTTACAGTGGGTATTCCAGCAGCAGTGCAATAGTAATCATGTATACTCTCAAGTACTGACACAATATAATTCAGTATTTCATGGTTTGGACCAATACAGCTTGCCACAGTGTAAAACCATAGGGTAAATTGTACTGAAGCAAATCTCTCCTTATGGGTGGAAAGCTGTCTCTACACCAGCTGTTTATACCAGGCCAGCTGTATCAGTGACTGAAAATGCTTTGCGAAAATGTCTTCAGAAAGTCTCTTGGAAGACCCCAGCTTTATTTCCAAATAGGCACATCTGGAACCAGTTTAAGGAAAAGTGTGATTTTGCACTGATTTCGCTAAATCTGGGGGACTTGGGGGTGTTTTTAGGAAACAGGTAGAAAGGAAAGAAGAAAGGGAAGATAAATCTTTAAAAACAGGGACAAACTAATCCAGCATAAACCAGATTTAAAATTGATGCAAGAGAGCTGTGGCAGTATAACCAAAGCTATAATGATACCATCAAACTGATTTAATTTCTATGCAGAATCCCGTTAGAATCATGGAATCAAAGATTAGTAGGGCTGGAAGTGAAATCAGGAGATCATTTAGTTCAACACCCTGGATCAAGGCTGGATCATCCCTCCCTAAACCAACTCAAGTATTTGTCTAACCTGCTCTTAAAATTTCCAAGAATGTAGATTCCACAACCTCCTCCAGATAGCCTGTTCCAATGTTTATCCACCCCCAGTGAAAAAATTCTTCCTTACAGCCAGTCATTCCCCAGTCTGAATTTGTGAATGTAATTGTTTCATCCTAAATTCAAGGTTTGCACATGTCCTTTTTGAGTACAAGTCAACTGACTGTTGGACCATTTCCCTGGCTTATTGGTACTACCTATCCACTTAGTCCACAAGCAAATCTGAGAAAGTAGATTTGACCTGATAGCAGGAGCAGAAGGTAGAAGGCAGTTACATACATACTGCCTTCTACTCCACCCATGCTGGAAACAAATTCCAAAATTAAGGACCCTTCACTGAAAAGTCCTGGTGGCAGCCTCCCTCATTTAATACTAGGTTATGGATGTGAACTTCCCCACTAAATTTAAAGATATTTGTATCCAGATTTTTGGAACTCTTAGTAGATCTTTTTTCTTTTAACTCTCTTCCTCATACTGAACTAAATTAATATCCCTCATCAGTCTTTTGGTTAGACCAGCCCATGCCTGATGATGGGATAGAAGTTCCTTATTTAAAATGGCAGGAGGTAACAGATTATTATTATTTAATATTTTTTTTCCTATTTTGCTACTGATGCTTCCAATTTTTATGACTAATTTCCTAGGAATGGAAATTCTGATTCAAAAAAATAACACCTACACAAGGGGTTGACAAGGGTATGTAGACCTTACTTTACCTGTTTTTAACATACAGACGAACCAAAATGTTTATATATCTACTTAAAAAAAAAATGAGTGCCTGGCAACATGAATCTTTAATATTTGTTAAAAATTGATTCTGGTAAGAAAAATTCAGCCAGACACTTAAGCATGTGCTAAACTGTTTCACTTAAGATCAAATACGTGCTTAAGTAACTTGTTGAATGTGAGTCTAACTTTCATTTTCCTAATATCTCTGGGTAGCTTCCCAATCCAAGCTGCAGTTTTAGTCTAGCATACAGTTGCCAAAAGCTTGTACAGATAGAACACTTACTAACATGAATGACAATGAAGGAGAAAATTCCTAGTACCTTAATAGACCTTTATTTAAGCAATGATGTACTGAAAAACTAGAACTTTCTTTAACAGTCACATAAACAAGCATTTAAACTGATTTTAAAAATAAAATAAGAAATATTCTAATCACCAATTTAAATAAAAAAATTAAGCTTCCAGTTGTCTACTGATAACAGCAATTTATCACCCATCAGAAGAATTAAGCATCTGTATCCCATAGAATGTAGAAACCCTCAGCAGCACTGGCATACCATTCTACTTTAATTACATTCATTACTAAGGAGGGATCATTATGCAGAACTTTGTCACTAAGAGGGATTTCAGGAATGCCACAGTAAAAATGGATGGTTTGTTTACTTGATTGATGGCATGATCGGTGATGTCAATTCTGTCTGCTGTTACTTTCACAGGAAATTATTTCAGGGGCTCCACTCTTGGGTGTTACTTTAACATCCAGCATCCACCTCACTATAAATCCATGTGAGTTATTTATGTGGTGGCCTATATGCATCAGCCTCTACACCATGTAGAGGAACAAGCTATGAGTTCCACAAAATTCTTCATTGCGTGCAACATTTAGGTTGCAAAATACAAAAATTTCAACTGTTATGATCTTGTGTCTGTTTCTAAATCCTGGGCTGAGACAAGCAATTAATGTCAGGCTCAGCAAGAGTAAAATGAAAGTGATCAAACTCATATATTTTTTAAATTTATACGCACATGTTTGACTAGCTTTAAATGTTAAACCACCCAATTACATCATACTACACAGTAAAAATGACTCCAGTGTAACCAAGGAAACTGTTTTTACTAAATAAGAACAGAGTCCTTTCATTTAATCTAAATTCACACAAGACAGAAATGTAGTTTAATCTCACTTCACAGAAAACTCCTGCTGTAATCCCATGGTGGCTGCTGGGATTGGCTAGGATGTTCTTCTTGTCAGATTCTGGGCAAAGCACTCTGGGGACTACAACAAGGCTTTCCCATATGAGGGCCCCTTGCCTTTGGAATTTGCTATCCTTGGTGGGCTGCCAGAAGCCTCAAATTTGGCAAGCTTCAGAGCACAATTTGAGGCTCATTTATTCTGTTTAATATTGATTCATTATCTTTTATCTTTTCTTTTTGGGATTTTGGTTCAATTTGTTTTCATTTTATTCAGTTCACTTTAATTTTGTTTCAGTTGCCATTTTAGGTTGTTATTATTTTTTGTGCCATGCAACTAGGGAGATTTTACATTTCTGTACATTTGCACACACATTTGTATATACCTGTACCTTTTACACACACTTAAATTGAATACCATGTCTATATGCCTACATGATTTTCATTCAATCACCTGTCATTAATTCTTCATAGACTTATGAAAAGATTCACATTTTAGGCTGACATTTTGTAGACTTGGTCTCTCAAAATTAGCAAACATCTAAAAAAAATTTTTTCCTAATACATTTTATCCTTTTTTGAGAAGGGCAGTGAAAAAAATATATACTTTTCATAGTTGTGAGCAATATTTTTTACTTTATTTTAAAGTGCTGCACACAGTAAAAAACTGTGGGAATTAAAAAAGTTAAAAACCTTGTCATGAAAAGAATACACGATAAAAAAAAATGCTTTCATTTTGTTTGGATGGAACTTTGAACCTTCAAAATTCTGTTCTCTCTGTGCACAGTATGTATTCCACATGTTTTCTCACTAGTGTTATAAAACACGAAGCAAAGGAAGGCAATGCACGTTCCTTTTGGCTAACTTCGCTGCCCACAAAAAAAAGCACAGGAGGTAAGGGAATGGTGTGTTTGGTATAAACGGGTTGTGGACTCCCATAATCTACTATGTTTGGAGGGAGACCTGTGTTGAAACCCTATGGAATCTTAACTTGTAAGCTTCCCACTTATGCAGTGAACACCATGACTATATGAATAATTATTTCGTGCAGCAGTTGAATTAAAATAATAGTAAAAAAATGGTTTGATCTAAACTAAAAAAACTTTTTTTGCAGTCTTCTCAGCAAAATAAAAAAAAGAAAAATCATTTTGAAGGCAATATTTAATTTACCCCCAACATTTTGTTTTTGGCAGTTGTAGGAACAGTGAAAGAAATGAAGGGTTAGATTTTCCCATAGGACAAAAAGGTAGTGCTAGTGGTGGTAGACCACCTTCTTTATTCAGTGACTCGGATATAGCAGATCCAGGCTCAAAATCCGTCTCCTCTTCCTGAGGGAATTCACACTCCCATATCCTACCTCTCAGTGCCCAAACTGTATGGTAGGTCTATGTGAAATAGATAGTATTCGCTTGGGATTTGGCCGACTTGGGGGACAGCGATTCGATTCAGTGAGTCAAATCACTGTCCTGAAGTGATTAGGTCAAATCTGATTCAGAAATTCAGCTGCAGCACTCTCAATGGCTGCCCCATGTGCCTCAGCTGCCGACTCTTTAGAAAAAAAGCAAAAAAAAAAAAACCTGCATTCACCGGCTGCTGCTAGGCAGTGTGGGGGTGGTGATGCCACTGCCCCGCACTGCCCTATGCCATGTGGGGAGGATCTGCCTGTTCTCCCATCCCCCATTCCCCTATGGCTGCCCTGCCTGCTCACCCCAGCTCCTGGCCCTTAAAAAAAAAAAAAAAAAAAGGCTTGACTCACCGGCTGCTACCAGGTCAGGGTGGGGGGTGATCCCCACTGTTGTCCGCTGTCCTGTGCTGTGTGGAGGGCTCTGCCACAAGCCCCCAGAAGTCCTGTGGCTGCTGTAGCAGCCAGTGAGTGGAGGCTTTTTTTTGTTTTGTTTTTTTAAGGGCCAGGAGCTGAGGCTGGGCAGGATAGCCATGGGGGGTGGGGGCTGGGAGAGTAGGAGGTGTTAGGGGTGCTTCAGGGAACTGGAGGAGCAGGCAGGGGATAGAGCCTGTTAGGGGTCCCTCCATGGCCCCCTCCTCCCTCCTACAACCCTCCCTCCTTTACCCCCTATTTAACAGTATGGAGACCACATCCAGTTCCCTGCTGCAGTGAATAGGGACTGCCCAAATTGTTGAAGCTTTCCAAATCTTTTCTGAATCAATTCAGAGAGTTTCAAATCAATTCAGACCTTTCAACTGGTCTCCTGATTTGATTCAGATTCGGAGATTTGGCCACCAAATTGGGCTAAATCTCCTCCGAATCAAATCAGCAACCGAACCTTTACACAGCCCTATTGTACGGTACTCTGGGATGGCTTATCAATCTCCCCCATTGCACTGTTCCACTATCTATAAAATGTAAATATTCCCTGAAGTAAGGAATGGATTCCAATTACCCTACCTTCCATGTGAGCATCCTAATCATTAAGTTAGAGTCTTTCTGTTTTTCTCAATGACTATTTAAGCATTTTATATAAAGCAGAATTGCTTCAACATGAGGGTAGGATGGCAACAGGGATTGATGGAGGTCAATGTAAAAAAAAAAAAATCTATAGACTAGTAGTTAGGACAGTTACCTGGGAGATGGGAAACTTGAGTTCCATTTTTCGCTTTGAGCCCTGATTAGATCCTCTGATTCCCTCTGATTCAGGGCAGGGAATTGAGCTAAGTCTCCAGACTCTTAAGTGACTGTGTTAGTCATTGAGATAGGCAAAAGAGGTTACCAACATCACTACCATACCCTCTTCTTCTGTAAAAAACTAGCCCTAAAACTAATTTCCCAGAACAAAATATTTGGAACATTCTATCTGAATTCATGATAATTTTGGGACACCTAAACCCAGCCAGTAAACCCTTTGCTGGAAAGTAGTTGACCAGTTGTACCAAATACATAACCTGGGGGAAATGGCCAAAAATGGCTTTAAGATATGCTTATGTCCTTTTGTGTGTGGAGAAGCCAATGAGGCTTGGCATTTTTACAGATGATAAACTTATTTATGGAAGCACCCAGAGGGCTGCCTATGGGCTACTCCACAACATGAAGCAAAACAATATCTCTGTAGTTCAATGCTATAGTCTCTGCTAATGCCTGGCATCTTCCCACACCTGGCATACTAAGTTGGATGGGGATTGTCAGGGGGAGCAGAGCATAACTTTGGGCAGCTCTGGGCAATACAGGCAGTCCTCAGACTTATGACGCAATTGGTTCCTGAAAACCACACCTTAAGTTGAAACATCTTAAATCGGAACCAATTTTTCCATAGGAACAGTATTATAAATGGGGGATTGGTTCCTTTACAATGCTCAATACAGCTGCATCCAGCTGTTAAGTCCATTGTGGTGGAAGGGGCGTGGGAAAGAAGGGGTGTAAGGAGACACATCAATGCCCCCCATGGTGAGGAAGGGACTGGGACTGGGGCTGGGGTAAGCGCTGTCCAGCTGGAGCTGGGTGGGTGCGGGACTGAGCTGTGGCTCATCATGGGGGTGCAGGGAGGGATGGGGCGGTGGCTCCTGCCACTGCGCGCCACTTGTCTGGCAGCTTGGTCGGCGGTTACAGCTGCTGCTCCCACCACTTCTCTGGGAGGGCATGGGGGGGTGCGGTGTGCCTCCAGATCTGCACCAGACAGGTTGGGGCTGCGCCAAGCTGTGCTCTGGGCTGGTGGCAGCGGTGCTGGGAGCAGAAGCTTTGCCTTCCCACCACTCACCCAGCTTGGGCAGGGCAGGCCTGGGACAGTTACTGCTATGCCTCTGGAGATGTGATACGCAGTGGTGGGAGCTGCCCTGCACTCCCTGAACCCCTGGATGAGCCACGGCTCTGTCCCATGCCTGCCCTGCCCTGTCTGGTTGAGCAGCAGATGACATGGGGGAGCGTGTGCCCTCAGATCAGGGCTAGGTGGGTGGCAGAGCGTGGGCTATTAGGGTGCTGCAGTCGCCCAAAAATTCACCATAGCCCAAGCCGCCCACTCAGGGCACAGCCCAGTGCAGTCCCAGCCCTGCCCACCCATGCAGATCCGGGGGCACATGCTGCCCCCGGCCCCTGTGCCCTCCCAGACAAGTAGTGGGAGCAGTGGCGGGAACTGCCAGATGAGCTGTCAAATGAACAGCTGCCCCCTGCCTCCCCATGCCCCCGATGAGCTATAGCCCATTCCTGCACCTGCCCCGGGGCTGGGCACTGCTTGCCCCAGCCCCAGTCCCTCCCTCACCACAAGATCCTTGATCTGCACCCCCCCCCGGACATACCTTTCCTCCCCCTCCCCTTCCACCACAACAGACTTACCAGCTTGACACAGCTGTAGCAACCATCATGAAGTTAAAATCCTTGTCAGAACATTGAAACAGGGTGTCAATTTATAAATGTCGTAAGTGACGTTCGTTGTAACTTGGAAAGTCATAAGTCAAGGACTGCCTGTATTAATATTGATACTGCTCTCCCTTGGGTGGCTGTAGGGCTTGTACCTACATACCAGAGTGAATTAAAAGGGCCACAGGCAAATGGAGAATTTTTTCCCTCTGCATATCTCCATACTTTATACGTAAGTGACCCATACTGTCAGAGTTCTTTACCATATACATCATGCTTTCTAGCCCATCAGGAACAGCTGCTAAAATTATTTCCATGTCCATCAATCTGACCTTACCTACCACATCAACCTTATCCATCCAGTTTTAAATTACAGCCATTCTATCACAGTCTACATTTCTGATTTAACTTTTTCATCCTATCCTTGCCCACCAATCTTCTTCCCTGCACCAAACATGAAACTCTCCTCCTCCTCTTGCATGAAATCAAAACTTTCACCTCAGCTCAGCCACTCTCTCTCATAGCACTCCTTTATTTCACAATACCTACAAATAATGAATCAACAGTAGAAAAACCAACATAAAACCAACACATCCTTTCTTAACACACATGCATTGCTATATTTTTCAATCCTTGTAATTCATTACTAAGCATATTTTCATTCAACTATGGTTTTATCCCCTTCAAATAAATCTGGTCTTGCTCAATAATTCTACTAAAGAAATTCTACTATTGGGAAATAGCAAGAACAACTAGTAAATATATGAGGCCACTTAAAAACTCAGTTGAGCATCACCCAGAAAAGATGGTTCTGGGTGGGAAACAGATAAAAGTGACAAAGGAAATATATATAATTTAAAAACCCTTCTTTTTATGTACATGGCCATACTCTTAATGAATGAGGAAAGAAATATGCAAAGACATAGGATTTATAACCCAAACCATTGCTAAAAATGTTTTTCAAACATTTACCACAAGGTGCCAGTAATTCTTTAATGCTTTTTTATTTCTTATTTCTATGGCATACATTCAAAATGGTACTGTAATCAGAACTAAGATTTCAGGTGGGGAATTGAAAAGAGCAAAGTGTCAGGATCAGAGGAAAAGTGAAGAAATCAGGGTCCTAGTATCATGAAAATGTCTTAGTAGTAAAGATGAACAGAAAAAAATATCAGGACTTATCTAAAGACAATTTTAAACTGGTATAAACGTGATGCTTTGGAGTGTGTTGTTTTTTTTTAAATAGGTATAGACTCTAGGATAGACCTATCTGCTAGCAAGGACCCTTATTCCTCTTCTATCTTCCCTTGCAAAAATAAGCTATATTGTAAAAATACCTTTATACCAGTATAATTCCACCTGTATTATGGGATATACAACTGTTACCAAATTGATATAATTGAAGCACTACAAGTTGCACATGTAAACAAGACTTCAGAAACCCCTGTCTAGACTCAGAAAATGAGGTGGTGTTTTGAAAGGTGCTAATTAGCAGCAGTTAAATTATATTGTTTTTCAAGTTTGTTTAGCAACTACAGTAAACAAATACATTTATACTTAAAACTGTGCTAGCTAGACATGGTCAGTCCCTGTGCTCACTGCTAATTAATTTAAGCAGCATGTCAGTTAAGATTTACTAGCACTTGTTTATTAATGTCAAAAGCTGATTTTCAACAGCTACATCAAAATATCTCAGTCCTAAAACACCAAGCCTTAGAAAAGTTGCCTTTCCACCCTGTTTTATTACATTTTTAAACACATACTTGTAACCTGAAGTTCCTGGACAAGTGGTCAAACTATTCAATTGTATTATGTACACTCTGGTTATTAAGTCTTAATAAAAGTATTTTTTTTCCTGCAGCTCTGTTCGGTATAAAAGGATCACAAAGCAATTTACAAACAATATATGTAGTAGCATTAACTCAAGGCATTGAATGCAGCATGGTCTCCCTTCATAGATATATATAACTAAATATCCCCACTGAGTAATATGGCTCACAGCCATAACAACCCCAAGCTGTGATCTGGTCTATTTTCATAAGCTACATAGGGTTGGTTTTGGCTAAACTTAATTGGAATTCCTCCAGGGAAATCCCAGGGTGCTGCAAGAAATGGTTCTGGTGATTCAAAAGATGGCACACTTCCCTTCGAGTCAGCGTTCAACCAAAAGCTACAAGGGAAACATTGGTAGGTACAACATAATTAACCCACTGGGATTTAGGGCAGGACGACATGGTTAAGACCAGTCATTCATCATGATTTGTAAGAGATCCTAAGGTTTTTGCATTAAAAAAAGTCATAGCAGTTGGTAGTCGCCTACAGAGTTCCTTTAGTTCTCACTTTAAAAGAATCAATGCCTGTTTAAGTGACCAAATACAGGCTTAGTTGATAAGGATGCAAGGTATATTAATTATTCAAGGATCTAGTCACTTTAGCCATGGCTCTGCAAAGGACTTTAATATGTTATTATGTCCCCTGTTGTGCTGAATTCATGCTGATTTAAATAAATACCTAACCAAACTGAGATCATAATATACATCTGTGAGGAAAGTGCCCAATGAAACATCTCCAATATGTTTTGTGACATAAAAAGGCATCTTTCAAGATTAAAGCCAACACATCTTTTAGAAAACCTCTTTCAGCTTCTCAGTATAGATTTAAAACTAGACTAAATAACTACAGGCACAAACTGCAACAGTGATATTCAACCAGGACTCTAGGGTGCTTTGGGGTTCTTTCAAGGATGCTGCAGGGTGCCATGAAAGGTTAGCACTGTTAGGTAAATGTGATTCACAAGATAAACCCCAGAGGTTGTGTCCAGAGAAGCAGGGGCATACACTTGCAGTGAAATCAATCAATCAATCAATTTATTATTAAAGGATTCTGACCAGAAGCCATGCTCCCACAAACAATGTCACAGACATACAACCATAATATAAATGTAAACAAAAATAACAGAAATGCAAATATAATAATAAAATAGGGCCAACCATTATAAAAACATTATTCCTACTCATAGAATTAACATAATCAAGTACAACAATATGGTGATAAATCAGATCATGAATCTATAAAAATGTTGTGCATAAGTCCACACTTAACACAGTAAAAAACAAATATAGTGATAAAGTTTAAAGGATGTTTAGCTATGATTGCTTCAGCCTTATAACCAAAAAATGCAAGATTATTTACTAAATATGAATCTGTTTGTTGGAGGAGCCATATTAATTTCTCTCTATTTGAGAAGTATGTCAATTTCTGCAAGAACGGTGAAAAATACTTTCTCCTTATGTCGTTATATAGAGAATGTTCTAAAACATAATGAATAGTGTCTTCAAAAACTCCTAGACAGTCTGGGCAACGTTTTTTAGCCCTTGGAATGGGAAGTATATGTACAACTAAAACTGCCATGGGCAGTCCTGAGTCTAGTAAAAGAGGTGTGCCCTTTATTGTTGAGATCCAACTGTAAATACCTTACTCCCCACCCCCACCTCCAATCTAATTTCCAAAGAATATACAGAGGGGTCATGCAAGTAGCCCTGGCCACTGCAAAATCATTTTGCCTGGCAATATCTTGGAACCTCTGGAAAAATCAGACCTTTTCTATGGGGGAGAAGGGTCTTTCATTGTCTTTGACATAGTGTCCCATCCTGGAAAATGCAAAAGTGCAGGAAAGAAAAGCTACCTAGGGAGACTGAAGAAAAGGGGGATTACTGATATCTTCTATATAGAACAATTGAGCAAGCGAGACAGTAGAAGAGGCAGGATTTTAAAGCAGAATCCTGCCATTCTAATAGTAATATTTGTTAAAATGGAACCTAGTCCTGTCTCTAATCTCAAGAAGGATGCAGGAGTTGAAAGAGAAAGACCCATAAGAGCCCTGAGAAATATATTCTGAGTTGTCTACATCATTACTAGCTGCATAGCCCCATACTGCAGCGCCATACAGGATCTGTGGCACAACTTTGGCTTTATATGATAATATGGGAGCTTGGACTGATTGTCTTGCTGTGGTCTCATAAAATTTCTTTATAGACACTTGCAGTGGCATAAATTGCCTCTGTGCATTCTCCCACACATGTACTTCAATGTGGGACAAATTGATCCACATTGGCCAACTGCCCTTGCCCAGCTCCTCAACCAAGGACAGCTGGATACTGGGGCCAGCACTGGTGCTGATTATAGAAGTTTTGGTGGCCTGAAGCAGCAGGGGCACAGGTTGGGCAGAATGCAGGCCTAGCTCACAGCCAGAATATTGCTCTGGACAGCCTGGCCTCTGTGCATGCCAGAACATGCTTGATGTGCTCTCACTGCACCACTTTTTGTTCCTTTTTTTTTTTTT
>JAGPOW010000261.1:202471047-202526906 GCA_030014935.1 Caiman crocodilus
TTTTTTTTTTTTTCCTTTTGCTATCATGAAATCCCAGTAGCAAATTTTGGCCCCATACTGCAAATTTGCAGACCAGGACACCTTTTAACATGCACCATGTGTGGTTTGTGGTGGTTTGCAGCCAAACAAGCCACACACTCCTGCATGTCTGGTTGCAGCCATAGTACTAAAAATATTCTAAC
Organism: Caiman crocodilus; assembly: GCA_030014935.1. Taxonomy (NCBI): domain Eukaryota; kingdom Metazoa; phylum Chordata; order Crocodylia; family Alligatoridae; genus Caiman; species Caiman crocodilus. The sequence continues at coordinate 202,471,230 of JAGPOW010000261.1, forward strand.
CTGTTGCAGTCTTTTTGAGTTCTTTGCACCAGAATTACTTTATTAGTCAAAAAATGAGTGAAAATGTACAGCTAACATTTTCTGAGGGGTGCCTTGAATCTAGAAATGTTGAGAACCACTATACTGGAACAATTCTTGTGACTATTCTGTAATAGTCATTGTACTAGTATAAGAATATAAACAAATGTACCATTTCTCACCAGAGAAAGCCTTTTGTCTCAGGATCCTACAGATGTACATATTCATTGCCCCACTTCAGGTACCTATGCAGCATGCAGGATAAAACATGCTAACACTTTTTCACAGGACAGTATGGTGTGCATCTATAACATTACTAGGACACATTCTAGGCTGTGTGCCTTCACTGACCACCTACTAGCAGAAGAGCAGCAATGCAGGTTAATCTGGGGTCCAGGACAATCAGAACCTCCTCAAAAACAGAAGGCTGTTTAAAGCCTAATAGCAGCATCCACAGACTTCAATACAGATTACGATCCTATTGCATGAGATACTTCAAACACTTGGAAAAGTCAGTCCGTGTCCCATAGAGCTTATTACTTCCAAAAAAATCCAGCAATTCACAAGTTTAAACAGGAGAAAAATTAGCTTACATTTACTGGGTTAAAACATATCACTTTGTAAATTACATACCGAGGTTACCTAAATGTTTTAAACATGCCACCATCTCTCTTTCCATTAGCATGCAGAGACAACAAGATAGACTGTTCCTCAGTATTGCAAGGGGATGCAAGGTGTTTCTTACTGCAGTGGGCCAATTTCAGGCCCACACCATAGTTTAAAATTGTGGACAATGTGTTGCACTTGACACACATCTTCAGAGAGCCTCTTTGCTGCCAAGATCTTTTATACCCCAAGGAAGAAGGATAAAAAACTAATACAATTCAACAGTGAGTATAAACTACAGGGAACATATTGTTATAGACTGGAGGCTGAACAAAGTTGAAACAGGTGCATTTAACTACCACCTTTCATTTAAGATAAATATAAAAGGATGGATAGGCATGTGTTTCTGCTTAAAATGAAGGCAAATGGAAGATTCTTCAGTATCTTGAATTCTCTGGGAGAAGCAGCTTGGCTGAGCGTTGTTTTTAGAAGGGGTGTATATGGGTGAATGAGAGTCATTACAGGTGGAAAAACAGAGGTAGTAAACAGAAACAGAAGAAAACTTAAATACAGCCTGAGCGCCCTTAGCCTGTGATCTTGACAAAAGGCTTTTGGGTCAAAAAGGCTGGATGACTGGGCTTTAGAGCTACACTCTTGTAAATAAACAGAATTGCATTCACCTCTTGTCCCAACTATAACGTAATTTAAGATAGCCCCTTGGGTCCAAGGCATACGTGAATGTTAATAACCTTAATTTCTTAAAATTAAAATTAGCCCTTTCAACGATTACACCAGACAGATTCACAATTATCTAAATTTTGCCAGTTGCCTGTGTCATTTTGCATTTGTGGTGCCCAGAATTTATAGAAAACAGCTTCCAGGAAGAATGATTGCTTTATTCTTCATTTATTTCTCTATTTTTTTTTTCATGATTCAGGCAGAATTGTAATCTCTATTCTCTACCCAGAAATAATCCAGTAAAATTAAGCTCTTAATAAAATGCTCACAAAATCAGAAACCTAAAGAAAGAAATGCCTCTCTTCATTTTACCTAGACAGTTTGATATTTCAATAATTGCAGCATATGAACAGCTGTAGGAAAACTGACATTAAAAAAATAACCAACTCAGAAATATGGTCCATGAACAACATCTTTAAGTTCTTAGGTTTTATTAGTAATTTGGATTCATTACCGTTTTGTGGAGGAAGGAAGGGAGGTAGATGTTCCTACAAGTTGTTTCTTTAAATTTATTAAGCAGAGTTTTCCAGCACAGTTTAATGTTAACACTACTCAATCCTCAAAGCTTCATTCTGGGTGAGATGTCACCATTTTTTCCTTCACAAAAATTCATGGTCTGACAGAAGAGGCCAAGACAGATATTTTAGGGATCTTCCATTTGAAAATAAGATAACCTCCTTTCACCCAAATGCATTTTCTGATCTTGTATTTTCTTGCAGGCTGAGGTTAGGCTGTAGTTTGGCTCATGGCTACTGCACTGTTACTACACTTTTGAATTATGACAGTCTGAAAGAGTGCTGTAGTATTTAATAGCTTGAGATCACAGACTCTCCTGACACAATACTTAACCAGGTTCTGTCTTTTTCTCAGTGCAGTCATTATTTGTACATGTTCTATGACATTTAGGGAGAATATGTTATCAGTAAAACTCTTTTCATTTGCTGTTTGCTCTTTTACTGTATTTATCTTTCCCACCCGACAGTTTCTCAACTGAGCTGTCAATTTAATCAAAAAAGAGCATTAACCCAGATTTAGAAGGCCTTGTTCACTAATCTTTTAGAAATCCTGAGGTGTCTTTTAAGATTTAAAACAAACAATACCCATTGGAAATGACTTATGTTCTGAAGCTCAGTAAACCCCAGGAATAAACATTAAAACACCCCACCATTTTCTGTTCAAGCTTCTTTAGATTCAACTATTCAGACAACCGGGTAGATAAGGAAAGGTGATGAGTGTTCAGAAAAATTATGTACAAAAACACATATGTAGTGGGTTTTTTGGTAAGAAGTATCAGAAGAGTAGTATCTGACTGCAACCATGTTTGAGCTTTTGGGAACAGTACTGCTGGGAAGAAAATTGATAAGAGAGCTACTAGAGGCAGGAACCAAGATGCATTTCTCTTTTAATCTTACAGACTTAAAATCCACAGTCTACCATCTTAGACTTCGTGACAGGGGACCATCCCAGGGCTGGGTCTCAGTGTTGGCCCACGTACCTATCTACGGCAGCCTGCCCTGTTTTTCCTGCCACATCTTGTTGTTTTAAAACTGTATAAAAATATGGCTCTGATGCCTAGGGCATTATACATGGCTCAGACCTTCCCCATACTGTGTCCTATGCCTCGTGGATGGCATCCAGCTTCAATACTAGGCCAAAGGCCCACACTACCTACAATGACTCCCCCAGCTCCCTTGCTGAGCTGCACTCAGCTTCAGGCCCAAATCTGGCCTCAGGAATCCAGTGACTAACCTTGGTCTCTATGTCCCCTCACTGGGGCCTCCATCTTATGCCTTCTCACTAGGGCCATGAACTACCTACTAGACTCTTTGGGGCTGGCCTGTCTGCAGTCCTTCAGGTCACTCCTGCAGCCCTACCCTTTGTACCCCTGTGCAGCCCTTCAGGCCCACCTACTGAAACCCTATTCTGCACCCACCTAGCACAGTCCTTCTGGTTCTCCATGCACACCCAAGTCTGCATAGCCTACTTCGTTCACTACGCCCCCTCACTGTGGCCACTGGAGTATTCAATTCCATGGAGGTCAGGTGCCTTTCTCTAGAGATGCCTGGCCCCCCTTGCCTATCCCTAAAGCTGGGTTTCCCACCAGGTTGTGGGGGCTGAGGCTATAAGGCAGAAGAGTAGAATGAGGTTTTGTGAATTGGTTGATATGAATTCACATTTTCCTAAACTGGAAAAAATCATCAAGGTACTTAAATGCATCATATATTTATGTATATCATACAGGAAAAAAATCTCCTGATAATCTAAATTAATTCTAAATACTCAACAAATATCAGGGTGCATCTACACAAGATGCATTAATGAGCATTAGTCTAATTTAATGCACTTTATTGGTGCACATCTACATGTGCATGCCTTAAATGAGCATTAAAAATGGCAAAATGAGGCTAACTGCACCTAAATTTGATACCTGCAAGTGCAAGTGCAGGTATCAAATTTAGGCATGATTAGTTAAAGTGCACTAATGCACATGTAGATGCAACCTGGCACTAACTTCAGTGCTGAGTCTGCCCAGCCACTAGGGGCATGTGGCAGGGTTGCAAGGACTTGTAACTAAATTTAGTGCCAAGTCTCTGGACACGTAGACACCTGCCAAAAATTGCTTAATGCACATTGCATTTCATAGAATCATAGAAGAAGGGTTGGAAGGGACCTTGCAGACCTTCTAGTCCGACCCCCTGCCCTGGGCAGGAGAGAAAACTGGGCTCAAAATTACCCCAGCCAGGTAAACGTCGAGCCTCCTCTTAAAGACCCCCAGGGTAGGAAGCAGCACCACTTCCCTTGGAAGTTGGTTCCAGATCCTAGCCGCCCTAACTGTGAAGTAGTGCCCTCTAATGTCTAGTCTAAACCTACTCTCTAGCAACTTATGGCCATTATTCCTTGTTACTCTGGGAGGTGCTCAGGGGAACAAGGTCTCTCCAAAACCCTGCTGGTCCCCTCTAGTAAGTTATAGACAGCCACCAGGTCCTCCCTCAGCCTTCTCTTGTGAAGGATGAACACATTAAGATCCCATAGCCTCTCCTCATAGAGTCTGCGCTGCTGTCCCCGAATCATGTGAGTGGCCCTTCTCTGGACTCTCTCAATGCTGTCTACATCCCTCCTGAAGTGCGGCGCACAGAACTGGATGCAGTACTCCAACTGCCGCCTGACCAGTGTCACATAGAGGGGGAGGATCACCTCCTTGGCCCTGCTTCTGATGTATCTGTGGATGCAGGACAAGGTACGGTTAAACCTACTGACTGTGTTCTCATGTTGTCAGCCCATGTTCATCTTGGAGTCAATGACTCTGAGATCTCTTTCTGCCACTGTGCTTTTGAAAAGAGAGTTCCCCAGCCTATAGCTGTGCTTAAATGCATGTGTAGATATGCCCTCACTGCAGCAACACATCTTGAGGCTACCAATTTATCTCATAAATTATACAGGATTAGGCTTGATCAAGGAGACCAATAAGGAAAAAGAAGTAGAAAGTGGAGGTGGTCATGCAGTGAGTAATATTTATCTATTTGAATCAGTTCTGAACCAGTACCCTGTTATGGCTTTAGAACATTACGTTGCTAGCAGCTCAAAATTACTTCGTAGTTTCCTTTTATATAATGCTATTATCTGCTCCAAATTATTGCATAGCATATGGCTGCTTGCCTTTTAATGCCTAAAATGATGTATCCTACATATTTATAGGAGGTAAATTGTTTCAGTTTTTGGGAAAAGAACTCTTAGTACATTTATTATTACCTTCCTAAATTTCCAAAGTTGTCTTTTCTATACTCATCCATCCTTGGATTATGCATAACTTATCAAACGGAGGACAGTTACTCCTGTGATGCCAGGAATAGTCACTTCTATATTAGACAAAGATATAAAGGATCTGACATAATCCTACTGTTTAACCACTGCCTACATTTACCGGCAGTTGGAAAGCATGTTTCAAAGAGGTCTTCCCAACACCTCTGCCTCATTCACTTGACTTGTAGCTCTCTAGCTATGCTGCAGATAAGAAAATGAAAGACTTTACCTGGCGTCAAATTCAAAACGTTGTACTATAGACCATTGTATTCCTTAACTGCCCTCCTAATGTGTATTTTCCCTCCATTACTACTGAAGCAGTTTCTACTTCTCTAATAATCTGGGGCTTTAATGATCATGCTCAAAACTGCCCTAATATCACTTGTGCTCTCACCTTTTAAAATAGTGTTAGTTCTTGGTCCCTGGCAACACAGCAGTATTTTAACTCAAAGTTCCATGCAATAAATAGTTCAGATTTCCTTTATAAAAAATAACACATACACATAACAACATTCTGTGGGTACAGAACAGGTTTATCCATCTAGCAGTTTTACATATTCCACTGTTATTCATTTAAGGCCAACAAAGTAGTCCTCAGGGGATGGCATGCACAAGCATAACATTATAAGTGTTAATAGGAAACGGATCTGAACAAAGAACCGCACTTCCCTATTATATTGTGTTTCTGCTTTAGTACAACATGTCAGCTTCCTTCACAGCTGGCTAGTTTGCCTGTTGTTTCAGGGGACAGCTATCATTTGTAAACCTTCTTTTTCTCAGTCCAATTTACCTACCAGTTGTGCGTGCACTTTTTATTACAATTTTATAGCATGCTTTAGAATCATGCAACAAAATGGCTTGAACTACAAAAAAAAAAAATGCAAAAAAGTAGTAATATATGCTACTGGCCTGAAAAGGAGAGCAAAAAGTAATTGTTCCATCAGTGTAATTAAATGGCCGAAACCAAATTAACTATCTGTTCATTAATATAAAAAAAATACCAGTGAAAAGTGGAAAGTAATTTCTTGCATTTTGTGACTGCTTTAATAAAGAATTACATTCTGTTTTTATGAGTTCTCCAAGTAATTTCCTCCCTCCAGACATGCATGCAATTTATCCTAAGGGACAGATTTACTACTCCCACTGGAGAAAGAAAGAAAGAAAGTCAGAAGCAAGTGAGTTGCCTGTAAAAAGGGGAGTGGCCACACTGGCAAAATCTTCTAGGACAACTTTTTCAGAGCTAAACTTGACATTTATTTCTACATGCCTGAGTTGCTTATACAGTTTTGTGTATGATCATTTGTGCATACAATGATGGAATTTATACATGCAAACACTTTTCTTTATTTTGCATATTAAAATGCAATTTCTGATTTAGTGAACAAATATATAGAGGCTATAACCTTAACATTCATCTGGCACTGTTTAGATTAAAATTAGACAGCCATTTATTTTTTTTACTTGAAAAAGTTCTTATATTTGCTAATTATTAAAGGAATAGGACCCACACCTTTCCACCATTTTTTCTCCATAATATATTGCCCCATGAAGTTAGAATGTCCCATGTATGTTATCATGCCAACCTTCTCATTACAAACATATATTAAGGGTAATATATATATATTAAGACACAAATATTAAGAGTAATAGACATTTTAGTAGCAACAGCCACAACATCTTTATTGAGGTTTAACTGACTTAAAGATTCAAACACTGAAACATACCACCACTGTGCATCCTAAAGTGTTTTACTTTTGTCTCCAGAGAGTTTCTCTTACTGTAGGAAAGATCCCCATAAAATGTACATTCATCCACAGAAATACCAACTTTATTACTATTTAAAAGCAATTCATCTTAAATTTTTGAAGCCTTAAAGTAATAGCAAAGCCTCCAACAAGTGGTGAGTTAAGGAGTTCTTATCTTGGTCTCAGAAACCAAGGTTTTTAAGAAAAATCACTAACTGTGTACTCCTGCTGGTAGGCACTTAACCAAGAACTGTAGTTCAAGACTCAAGAGTGAAAATTCTGAGGTGGACCTATATTTTTATACTTTATTGCCTGGCTAAATATCAAAAGCTTACTAAATAAGTTTTAAAAATAGAAAAATGTTTCTAAAGATTCTATTCTATGCAATAAGATATAGCTTAAGTGGGGAATAGTCATATGCATATCTAAAATGGGATCTAACTAGCACAAAATGGCTAAATGTACTTTGAGAAAATTTTAGTTTACTTCTCTTAACCTTTTGGAACTTTCTAAAATTATTCTTACCTTCAACATTCTTTTGCTCATTTCCTCTGTCTCTTCATCTTACCCAAAGTTGGTCAAGTGAATGTAAGCAAATTAAGCAGCTTACTAGAGAAGTATCCTCAATTCTTTTAAGTGAAATTTCAAGGGACCTGCGATCTCAACATGCATTCAAGTAGAGAAAGGCCTAAACAAAACCCTCAATAACATCTGAATATCATGAATTTGGGAGAAGTCTGAATCCTAACTTGACAGTAAATGTCTATGTTTATAATATTTATATGTTTACTGATTGTAAAATAATGGTACAGTAGGCCAACAATACCAACAGTGAAACTCCATGATAACCTACTTCTGTATAGTCATCTTTTTGCTTTACGCTAGGACTGTGTGAATCTTGGGGCGCCGATTCGATTCAGAGGAGATTCGGCCCGATTCAGTGGCTGAACCTCCAAATCTGAATCGAATCGGGGACCAATAAGAAGATCTGAATTGATTCAAAGCTCTCTGAATCAATTCAGAAAAGATTTGGAGAGCTTAAATGATGTGGGCGGTCCCTGCCCACTACATCAGGGACCTGGAGCTGGACTCGGAGCTAGTAAATAGGGGATGGGGAGGCTGGAGGGGACTATGGGGACTATGAAGACCTGCTCCCCAAGCCCTCTCAAGCACCCTTAACCCCCACCCACTCCTCCAGTCCCCTCCATGGCTGCCCCACCCAGCCCCAGCTTCCAGCCCTTAAAAAAAAAGCCCCCACTCACCAGGTGCTGCCAGGTGCGGGGGGGCAATCCATGCTGGTCCCCACTGCCCCATGCTGCATGGGGGGGCTCTGCCATGGGCCCCCTGACCTCCCCCCTGTTCTCATGGCTGCCCTGCCTGCTCCAGCTCTGGCCCTTTAAGGAAAAAAAAAAACCCACAAAAAACTCCCAAACTAACCAGCTCCTGCAGTAGCCTCAAGGGACTTGTGCAGAGCCCCACACACAGTGTAGGGCAGTGGGAATTGCCACCCCACAGGGCAGAAGCTGGTGAGTTCAGAGGTTTTTTTGTTTTCTTAAAGACCTGGAGCTGGGGCAGACAGGGAGGTCAGAGGCTCATGAAAACATATTCTTGTGAGCAATGCACAAGTGTATTTCAGCAGTACCGGCTGGGATTTTCTAAAAAGCCTCCTTTGAAAATCCAAGCAATAACCCATATATTTAAAAAGCCTCCTAATTATTCCCAGTTGTTTGTTTGCTTTGTGCCAAGCACTGCTTATCATGCAGGGTCTGTAGGACAGAGATGGTCCATACTTTGCATCTTGTAATCATTGAATACTCTTTTGGTGCTTAACTAATAATAAATTATAATAAGCACAGAATTAACAAAGTATTTAAATGAAGCTGTAGTGCTTTACTGTACATTAGTGGCATGTCTACAAGAAACACTGACATCATGCAGTAACTGAATAATACTGCACAGTAGTGCATCACAGCACTAACAGTGCTAATATGCTACTGCACAGTATTATTAGAGGACTGCACAGTAGTATCATTTAAAAGGCATTCATCAAAGCCACTGCACAGTAACTCCAGTTACTGTGCATTTATTTATTACTTGCTAATACAAGTACTAATACAATACTGTACAAATAAATTCATAGTAACCACTGCACAGTTGCATCTCATGTATGTGTGCCCCCTGTGTACTGCTGTTAAGTTTTGGTCTTTGAAGCATATTCAAAATTTCAGTAAACATGGTATGTGCTTATATACAGATATCATGTAATAAAAACATAAGCACATTCAGATAAAATTTGTTTTTTACTATTTCTCAGTAATGTAGTAGCTGCCATCTCTGCCCCTCTTACCTCCAGTTGTGAGGCAGCTGTCAGTCTCTTCCCCTAACCTCCCCCTAACCCCAAACTCAAGACTGGATATGCCCTTAACATTACCTCTTGTTTTAATCAGCTTGGAGCATGAGAAACCCAGCTCGTGTCCTCTTGGGAGCACTATGAACTGCTGGTGGGCTAGTGGGCCAGACCTCATCTAGCTGTCTATTTGATACTGTCTCCTACATTTCTGTGCGAATTAGTGGAAACGTGCTTTTTTTGGTGGATGCTAGGGTTGTTCAGCACAGCTGTGAGATCTGAAAGATCCTTTATAAAAAAAAGAAAATCCAGACAGGATTAAAAAAAAAAATCAGCAGCAGAATGCAACAGAGTCAGAAACCAGTGTCAGTAAAAGGGCACATTTTAGGATTTAAAAATATTTAAAATTATTGAAATTAGCAGATAGATAAGCAGTATCCACTATTGTCACTTTGTTCTGTAAGCTGCTACATAAAGCTTAGATGTAGTAACTGAAATAGGACATACATTTAGAATCCTAGTATATGAGATAAGCAATATCTCCTGATACAGTGAAGTATGGGCTTGGACAAGTGCCTGCTGAGATGACGCCGAGCCAGAAAAATCGACAGCTCCTTGTATTATTTCATTAACAGTAATTACTGCCAGTGCTCAAGCTGCATATGCCACAGTCTCATCCATGTACTTTATTTTGTCTCTATTCATTAAAGAGGTGATAGGTGCAGAGTGAATGATGTCAGCAATAACTGATTTAAAAGCATGAGAAAGTCATAAGCCAGGCTATTATACCTGCTCAGTAAATGGCCTGGAAATTATAACTAGCAGTTGATCATTCTGCTCAATCAGTGTTCAGTGCGTGCAAACAAAGAGATTTACAAACACAATAAAGCAATAAAAACATCCCCCAGAATATTTCAATGAACAAGTTTATGACTGCACTAATGAACTCTGCCAGCATGTCTCTAACCAGCTGGTTTAAGATTGCTTATTGGTTCTGCTACATTACAAAAGTGACTGAGTGGCCACAATTTTGCAGAATGAATTATTCAAACAAACAAAAAAGCAAGTAAGAAAGAAAAAGAGCAGACTCCTAGATAGGTGTTAAAGATGCGATGGTAGGAGTTATGAAAGAAGGCTCTGTTTTAGGTCATTTCACCATTAATCTGACAAGCTGTATTTGAAGAGCAGTGTTCTAATGAAACCTGGTACTAGTCGCTTGGTGGTGTCTGGGAAAATGTTTGAGCTGCCAAATACGTTGCATTGCAATGGCTGGGAATCCTTTTAAGGAAGAAAGGGGTATGAATACATATCAATACAGGATATGTCCACACAAGCTTTTTGTGTGTTTGTAAATGAAAAGCCATGTCAGACAATGGCACCAAAGGGATCAGTTCACACACAATGAAGTCAAAGACAAAAATGCAATTTGTAGACTCAGCTTGAAAACTGAATAACTTAGGGGAATGTATGTATAATCCAGTCCGTGCTGAACCCAACCCTAGGCTCTGGCTATGCAAACCTTTCTCATTACAGAGGAGTACCTAACTTACAAGAGTTAATGTGCCTATACATGTGCTCCGACTCATTCTAATTAGAATGCGTTGGGCATATTTGAGTAACAGAGTTTGATCCACCTTCTAATTAAAATGCTCTAGCATTGCCACAGCATCATGTGTATAAACCCCTGTGAGTTTAAAAATGGCCACCAGGGTGCTTACTAGGAGTGTGCAAAATGGGCTGTATTTGATTCGGATTTGGCCCAAATCAGGGACAGTGATTCCATTCATTCATTCAGATCACTGTCCCAATTTGATTCAGCTGAATCCGAATCTGAAGATTGGATGCTAATTCAGAGAATCAGTAATTCGGCCATAGACACGGCTTTAAATGTTTTTTCTACATACCTCAAGGTACCAGGTGCAGCTCATGAACACTGCAATGGTGGGGTGGACAGTAGCATGGGGGTGCCCCCCGTGTGCTTCACAGCAAACCTGGAAGTGGATCTGAAGTACTTCCAGCCCACTTCCAGGTCCAATGGTGAGTGCACAGGGCGTCCCCCCATGCACCTCACCCCAGCTCAGCAATCAGCTGCAGGGGGACTTTGGATGCCTCCCTGAGACCCAGGAGGCACCAGTTGCCAAGCCAGGGAGTGAAGGGAGGGAGCCCTACATGCTCCCTGGTGGACCTGGAAATGAACCGGAAGTGCTTGTGGTCCACTTCCAGGTCCACTGCTGAGTGCGCTGGGGACCCCCCACCACACACACACGCTTGTGTGGGACGCTCCATCCCATGGAACCCAAGTATCTCCGCATTCATGAGCTACCTGATACCTGGAGGAATGTAAAAAAACATTTAAAGCTGTGTCTATGTCTGAATCATCAAATCTTTCGGAGAGATTCGGAATCGATTCAGACTCAACTCAGAGAGAATGAAGAGCCTCCTGATTCAATTTGGATTCATAGATCCATCCACTGAATCGGGCCAAATCTCCGCCGAACTGAATCAGTGACTGAAACTTCGCACAGCCCTACTGCTTACTAAAGCTCACAGAATGAGAAGCTGCTCTAATTAAAATGCCTCACTCCCACCCTCAAGCATGTGTATAGGCAGCCATAGTGCTTAGATCTGAAGTCCTAGATGGTGTACTTTTCAAAGGGGCCAATGATAATACACACAATTTATACATGTTTATCTTTCCAAGCTATCCTTGCATTATGGCTGGTTCCTTTATGGTACAGGAAGAGTTAGATCACTTCGTTCCTTGGGTTTTGTATTCTAAAGAGACTGTAGCTTCTGGAGGGATATGTAAAGTAGCTGTAAATTGCCTTGCTTGGCTAATGCAAGCTGAGTGTATCTAACAGTAAGGTTACTCAAATAGGCTGCAAAGTCCACTTAAGAAGGGAGGAAAATAGCCACGTATTTAATTATGCTAAGCAGTCTACTGCCACAACTGCTCTGCTAACAGTACTCACGTTAGGTAGTTTAAAGCCTAAACTGAAGGGCAGACATACTAGGCACATCTTCACAAGACATTCACTGCAGTTGCCTAATTAGGTCTGTAAAGTCTCAAGGCCTACCCGTGTGGCTCTGTTAGGCCTCAGGAAACTGATTAACTCTGCCATAGGTTAGTACTTGTAAACACAAGTGCTATCCTGTGATGACATTATTTAGTGTGCTACAACACGTGTAGATGCTGATGTGTCTGGTTGGGGTGGGAGAGTACTTCAGGGTAGGGGCTGCCTACTGATTAGCCTCACACTGGAGAGCCCTCATTCCCCAGCCAACCCCTCCACAGGATGTTGAGCCAGGGGGAGCAGCCCTGGACTGCAAAGAGCACCCAGTTACTAGAGTGATGTTAATGCAGTAGACAGCACTCCATTCCCCCCCCCCCCAAGTCAAAATTGACTCAATATCTCTGTTGTCAGTAGGGGGTTCCATGTTGCAGGACTTGTGGTCTGAAGGGGAATTAAGTAAGGAGTTCCATGCTGTACTACTTTTCACAGAAGTAAAGATTATAACCCATTTCTCTTAGTCATTCACTATATATACACTAGTCAGAATTGTGAAATCAGATGCCTGCCTCACAGATGTCTTTAGTACTACCCTAAATTGCATGGTACTACAATCTTCTGTTCAATGCAGTAGCCACCCATATGCCATTCAGCAATCAACTGATGAGTAGGTCTGGAGTTAAAGAGATACAATGAGGTCTGGACATCAGATGAAGTGATCAGCACTAACTTATTATGAAGTACTCTACAAGTAGCAGTATAGAAACAGCATGTGGCAGAGCCATGGCCAGCTCCAAGTACTTCAGGTTACTCTGCCTCAATCTGCCAAACTCTGAGGAAGGGAATGACAATGCCACCCTTTGACTGTTTTGCCTGGGCCTATATTCATCCCTACTAGCAAACATTTAGCCATCAACAGAATGTGACTCCACTTATGGAGCTGAAGGCAGCACAAGCCAAAAAACACAGTCAGCTGTACAATCTCATAGTTCAGGCACAGAAAAGAATGTAGCATAGAAATTTTGGTAGAAGCAATGTTGTACCCCACTCTAGAATTTGTCTTGACACCAGTGTAAATCCCCCACTCATATAAAAAAAAGTTTAATACTGAGCCAGGTAAAATTTGATTGTAATTAATTTTAGATATGTACTGGTAATAAAAAGTCTAAAATGTGTACCTCTTTTCAAACACAACTACAGTTAGCCTTTTAATCAGGAAACTATATTGGGTTATTCCAGTTTATAAACACAAAATGGTAGTAAAGTAAAAAACAAATTAAGCATGTGTTTGCACACACATTACTGTGAACATGACTTTATGTTAATGACAAGAACTTGCCAGGATTTCAAAATATCATCTCTTCCAAAACAGGTTATCCTTTCTTAGATTGGAGAGCCCTCATCTCTAGATTTTAAATGTGTAATAATTAATACAATTTATTACCTGATTCACACCATCTATTTTTATGAATAAACCTGTGTTCCTCAGATCATAGAAGGTAAAAAGCAATGCCTACATTTAGCTAACCTGCTATGGTCAGTTTCCAATTTTGCTTTCAAAGACGCATGTTTTTTACACAGGCATAAACAAAGATGCAACACAGGATAGAAAACCCTATATGGGGGTGATTTTGCCTATTCCACAAAGTTAAAGATAACCACCTCTAGTTTTTTTAGTTAATTTAGTTTTGCGTACACGTGAAATACTCGGAGGGGGGGGAGAGTGGATCTCAGCTAAGTGCTAAAATCAGTTTTTGTATAGTTGATATTGATTAAAACAGTTTATACAAAACTTCAGCTTTAACAAAATTTTAACCACTAATTTTTTAAATACCCATATTAGCCACCAAACTACTTTCTTTTAGTTACAGCTATGACAATGTTCAGAGGTTAAAATTAGCTGGTGGTTGTTTTCCCTAGTGTTCCCTAAATCAAAATGAAGTAAATTCTGTATTAAAAGTAAATATATATACACACTGGAACTAAATGGAATGAAAAGAATATGCATAAAATGAATGCAAAATGTGTTTATGACTTCACAAGATCTATGCATCATATATTTTCATGCAAATCAGACTTTATAGCATAGCTTGCTTTTTTTAATAAAGTAAAAAAAAAGAAAACGTACATAAACACCACAAATGATGTTTCGAATTAACTGGAATTACTGCTTTTGCTACTGTCAAGAGGAAAACAAATAAGGTTAAAATACTTTGTGTTTTCAGTCATTGCCCCCCTCCTCCCCTTTGAAACTGGTTTGATGCAAATGCTGCAGACTGCAGCACTAGTCTTGGAAACACTGGGCCTATCTACACAAGATGTTTATGGTGGAGCTGATTAATTAGCTCTGCAATAAAACATTATCATCTACAAATGTGACTCTATTAGGTGGCAGCAGACTAATAAATGCTGCCACAGGGTAGTCTGGTTAAACACAAGTACTACACTGTGGTGGTGGTGTTTTGTACAGCTCAGCATGTGTGTAGACAGTGATGGGGCTGGCTGGAGCATAAGGGTACTTCAGTGCTGGGGTAGCTGGCAGGCAACCCTGTGCTGAAACACCCTTGTGCCCCAGCCAGCCCCTCTGCAGCATGTGGAGCCTGGTTGGAGCAGCCTCAGACTGGCAGGCTCACCGTTGGGGTCTCTTGCCAGCTCGGACTGCTCCAACTGGGCTCCATGTGTTACACAAGAATACACTCTTGAGTATTATGCTCTGGAGTATTTTGCTCCTGGGTGCACATTCATATGAAGCAAAAGACTCTAGAGAAGTAAGCTCTGGAGTTTATTCATGAGCATTAACTGTATGTATAGGTGTGCCCACTGTAGCGTGGCCAACATAGAGGATACTCCAGTTTTCTGCTATTCGGTCCTCTGTTGATATGAAACTTGACATCTTTAAAGGCACCTGGTTTTATATAAATAGAGGACAGAGGACAACAGGACTGTTCTCTATGATGGCCACCCTAGCCCACTAACAGGCAGACTACTTGTGTAAATTGTACAACCAAAACTATTAAGTATATTTATGACAATTTCTAGGACTAACCTCATCAAGCCCAAGTCTATAATTTTACTCATAAGAAGCATTTAAACACTTGAGTAACACTTTACATTATGCAAAAGAGCAAAGAACAATGAGAAGAGCCTTTTGTTCATTACTGTGACTCAAGAAATTTGGCTGGCACATGCATATTTGTTATAAGATTTGTTTCCTATTTAATTTGCCAGGAGGTGCTAGCCCAGTTCTAGGTAATTCCTAGGAAAAATAAAATAAAATATTTATTCCCGCAACTAGTTCTTCTTGCACAATTCATACCATCGCTTAATCCAGGCCATTGTCATGACCCTTGAACAGAATTTTATGTCAGTCTTCCAGAACCAGGACCTTTGGCTCTTCAAGTGCATAGTTGCTGGCAACTTTCTGTGAGCCAAAGTAAAATGGAAACTTCAACATCAGAGCTATTAGGGTCTTGGTTTCACAAGCCCTTGCTACAACAGGACATGGTTTAAAGTCATGATCTATCTGTTAATGGTTTTGGTAACATAATAGCTGTATTCTATGAGAAAAACACAATTTATACTGCTTTTTATACATATCAGTTGTACTTCCATTGCTAGTCACAGGCAAAACATTTACTTGAGTGGAGCAGATTTAGGCCCAATTTTTCAAAGACTTCAGAAGTGCATTTTAGAAGTGCACAAAGAATGAAATCTAGCTAAAATCAGTGAGTTCTGCAAAATCTGCAGAACGTTTTTCCCAGTCATGTGGGGCTTGGACATTCCCAACTGAATTTGACAAAAAAAATCTTACAGAGTGTGTGTGTGTGCACGCGCTTGTGTGAGAGAGAGAGTGCGAGTATAACAGGGAAAATAACTTATTACAATAAATTAATAAACAATAATTATAAACAAATGAATGAATGTATGTTAAGAGAAGCTGAAAAAATTGCAACATCTTATCATTCTCACTATAATTGCAAAATGCACTAAAATAATTCTTTTTCCAAGTATATTTCTTGAAAAGCTATTTAACCATTAGTAGTTCTAAACAGGAAGTAAACATAGGGACCAAACCTTGCTTTTCTCTGAAAATCATTAAATAGTCCTCTCATCTAAAGCCAGGGCAGACTGGGGGGGGGGGAGGGGGAAGGTGCACCCCCTTTTGATTCCTGCTTCATCTAAAGTTTAAAACCAAAAACCTGGCAGTGGCACAAGTATTTCTAATCAGCTAGTGCTGAGGAAGTCAACTGATTTCATGGCTTCTTGTAAGCTACCCGATCCCTCCTAAATTTTTCATTCTGCAAGTATTAAGGACCCTCTTTCATTTTAAATGAACTTGATGTTCCACCAACCAAGCTAACCTTTGTTCAGCAATTCTTCTCTCTGTTAGCCAAGGTTCAGTGGAGCTTGTGGGGGCTAAGCCCCACTTAATTATGAGAACTCTCCCATAAGAGATGAGAGCCCCCAGCCCATCCTATGCCAGGCGGCGATAGCGGCAGCTCCTTCTGGCTTCTAGTTACCACTGCGGCAGACCACCATCCCCCACCCCATCAAGAGTCAGAGTGTAATTCGAACCCTGCGTTAGCTGCTCCTGATAATGAAGCTATTTCATAGCCCTGCAGATTGTTTTTAACTCATTCCAATTAAGTTATATTTGTTTATGCTTCAATCCTTAACAGAATGATATAGAGCCCTATGTCCCTAGCATCATAGTAAAGCTTCTAGTTTATTTTTAACTCAAGAGATGTGTTGTTTTATAGGTGATGAAGCATCTCACTATCTGCACCCCCATTTTCAAAATTCTAGATCCACCCATGTCTACAGTTGCAGATGGTGCCCAGTTTTACCAACAACAGCATGAGGACAAGCTTGAACCTTCCTTATTTGTTTGGTTTTTTTAAAGCTTTGAAAAACAGCCTTATACTCTCTGTGACTATCTGGATTTGGCAAGAGCAGGACAGTCAGAAGCCTGCTGCTGAAGTATCACCAAAACTTCTCTTTTCTACTTCCTTCCTGATCAGTGGACTGGATAGACCGCAAAATCACGTGAAAAAAGTTAAGTCCTTTGGGGTTGGCTGTTTAACTCTCCTCATCTTGATGTCCTGCCTTCTTCCCATCAAAGTAGCAATTTCAAAACAGAATAAGCCTTCCTCTTGCAAAAATGGTACTGTTTCCACGTGTACTTCAGCATCATGGTAAGGCAGCTTGCACAGGATGTTTTTTCCGGGGGACTCACTGCCTTTAATGACTCGATGGGTTTTGGGGAAACGTGCAACAGTATTACAGCTAGGACTAAATTCACTAAAGTTTAAATTTCCCCCGGTTAACTGACAGCCTGCTACAACAAAGTAAAATATTCAAGTGAAGATCAGAGAATGAATAGCATTAAACAAATTCTACTCTCTTAAACACCATTTGTCCCCAAAAATACAGCTGCACAGTGTGGGGTGGGGGGAAGATAGGAAGGATTTGCATTTCTCTTTCAAGTATGTCCCTTTTCAGGGGGTGCAGCATGCTGTCTCTTGTGGATGGGACTAGGCTACAGCTTTTCTCCCACTCAATCCCTTCTCCCCCCAACCGCAATAGAAGAGAGCATTCCTTGGGGGAAAAAGGAGCAAACAGGACTTGCATACCCCTAATTTTAGGGGCTACAATTGTATAGGAAGCAAAAAGAATGGGAAGGCTCCTTGGACCCTCCTGTATCACTGTGCATTCTTGTAAGGGTTGGCTTTAAATGAGACTTAATGAAGCATAAAAATAGAAGCTGATGCATAGCAGATACTGCTCTCTAACTACTAAAATTCCAGTGTGAAAAGAAAGAAGCAGCTGACATTGCTGAAGCTTTGCTGTATGGACTAGAGAAGGTGCTGGAATGTGAATCCAAGTGCTACTCCCTTGTATGACTTGTACATGAAAGGTACCAAGACCTCAGATGTACTCTTGTAAATAGCACTGAGGGGAGTGCAAAATGCTAATGATTTATAAAATTGTTTACAGGGATGTTCAGCCATATCAGTGGTACAATAATTCTTCTCCAAGGTGCTTCAAAGGATCTTCATATGAACTTCATATTTGCACAGAAATAAACCCGTAATTTCAAAATAAAAGTTAATGTGAAGGAACTGCACAAAAACAGCAACTGTAAAACGCTACACACACACACACATATTTATTATTATTAATATTATTATAGGTCTATAGAGGTAAGTATTTCCTCAAAGGCAAGTTGACTTAGGGGAGTTGCTTCAGACACAAATCAGTATGCTTATTATTTTTATTATGGTAACGTCAACAGAATACAACTGCGTTAAGAGCCCATTGTGCAGCTGCGAGGGAGACATTCCCAGCCTCCAATTTAAATTTAAAAGAAGCAGTCTAACTGTCCCAACCCTGAAGATTTCATTGTCTAAGAGCCAGAAATCAATAACAAATACCTTTGATTTAATATTAGGGTACGCATTGGATCTAAGGACACTTAAAAATACCTTCTTTACTTATTTAGTTTCATCTGAACCTTTAGAAAGAAGTATATTGTGGTTATGATT
The DNA here is from genome assembly GCA_030014935.1 of Caiman crocodilus. Lineage (NCBI taxonomy): Eukaryota > Metazoa > Chordata > Crocodylia > Alligatoridae > Caiman > Caiman crocodilus. The sequence continues at coordinate 202,490,041 of JAGPOW010000261.1, forward strand.
CTATTCCAGAAATATTAATGAAGGCATTCTTTGACACGGTATCTTGTCAGATAATTATTAATATACCACATACAGTCATAAGGCTGTCCTGATCAGCAATATAATGATTTCAGTTCTAGCTTGTTAGATATGGCAGCTATAAGTTGGGGAATAGGGTGTTAGTACATGCTTTGTATGCTGTTTAGATCATTTGGACTGAAGCTGTACATTATGAATACTATTATGAAGAAAGCTGCTAAAATATATTTAAAAGCTCCATTTTAAGGACAAACTGAACTTCCATCTAAAAATCTGTATTTCAGGGCCTAAAGGCTGTACTGCAAGTCTAAAAAAAAATCTCTCTCACAATTAAGCCAGCTTTTATAGCAACACAAAAAGCAGGAAACATAGAGCAGCTGATTTAAACTCTGGGATCTCAAAGTTCAAGAAAGATCACAATGTTTATGACAATAGCTGCTCTGAGCTGCTCATCCTTGAGTGACCAGAGGCTTAAAGCCCTTTCATGTCTGTGAGTCCAATGACCTTTTCTCTTCTATTGGCTTAGTTTTTACACTGAACAGGAGTTACCTAAGAGACCAGAAACAGAGGGAAAAAAGAATTGTAGGGCAACGGTATGAAGCAGAAAAACACTGAAAATGCACTAGTCTTGGGATATCTTTCATTTTTTTAAAAAGGGTTCCTTTTGCACTTCCACCAGTTCATATCACCTTGGATGTGATCATCACATCAGATCTCATGAAAGCAAACAGATGCACTCTGGAGTATAACAGGTGTCATAATGAGGGCCCAAGTCTTGCAGGAGATTACCTACTGAATTAATTGCAAGTGTCATGTGAGTGAGGACTAAGTATATATCTCAGGAAAAAATCTAATAGTATGTACTAGTCCCCTTCATCTTTTAAAGGAGACAGTGGGTGCATCTACACTAGATGCTTTACTGCACAATAGAACTAATTCCTGCAGAGTAAACATTTATATTTACACATACAGACACTTACTGAGCAATAATTGTCTCTAAGTGTGAGTAACTTTGCTACCTGCAAATGCAAGCAGCAAATTTACTTGTGATTAGTAACTGTGCAGTAGTGCACATGTAGACATCTGACCAGGAGCAAATGTGCTCCTGGCTGTCTTGGCAGCATGGGGCTGGAGGTTGCTTCCTGCTCCTGGGTGTTGCCTGCTGCCAATGTGGGCTCCACCACTGGAGTCCAGGTCAAAACAATGTCTCCCTGCTCCAGCAGTGGGGAGCTCCCAACCCCCACTCTGCGATTGCGGGGCCAGGAGATCTTCATCTCTCAGCCTGAGTCCTGCAGTCATCAGACCCAGGCATCAGATCCAGACAATTGTGGGACTCGGGCTGGGAGATCCCAGCTAAGGATCTCCCAGCCCAGGCCCTGCAACCACAGAGCTAGTGCTGGGAGATGATGATCTCTCAGTCACAGCTCCCTGATCATGGAGCGAGGTCTGGGAGCTCCCTGCTGCGGAGGCAGAGGGACATTGTTCCTGCCCAGTCTCCAGTGGCAGAGCCCGCCCCAGCAGCAGGCAGCAATGTTGCAGCACCTACCAGGAGATAGCCATCTCCTGACACCTGAGCTAGCACTCAGGGGGAGCCTAGGGGCTGGTTGCAGGGCTGTAGGGAGCAAGAGTAGTCTGCTGCTAGGAGCAGCAAATCTGCTCCCACATCCCTGCACATGTAGACATGTGCCCGGGAGAGTTTACTCTTGAGTAGTATACTCAAGAATAAACTGATCCTGGATTATTTGCATGTGTAGACGTGTTCAGTATGTCAGATAGCCAAAGCATGAGGGTCATGGCAATTTCAGCACAAGGGAGGTAAATTCACATCTGATTGGGAGATGTAATTGTTCCAATAGGATATAATTATTGTCTGGCTATTGAACAAGTTATTTGTTTCCATAATTGTTATAACTGGGTGACTGTCAAATCATCATAAAAGTTCCACATTCAGAAAAGCCCTTTGTAAACCAACTAGCAAAATAAAATTTCAGCATGACCTATAAAATGAAATTAAATAAAAAACACAAGTCAGTAAATACATGATCCTCTTGTGCCAAATTGTATGTTAGTATTAGTAACAGTTTCTCGCTTTCTGGAGTTTTAATTATGACTCAAGGGAATGGGAAAAAGAGAGGGTGGAGAGAATGTGAACTTTAATAGCATTGCTGGTTGCTGTCCCTACCTTTACTGTGGTTGAACTAAAAAAAACCCCCACAGGCTAAAATTCTTTACATTGCAAATAAAATAGTTTTCCCTGGTTTTTATCAGCCCAGGTCCACAAGGAACTGACAGCTAGTTTATGTCAATGAACAAGAGTTATTGTTTTCAGATTTTTTTTTGTTACAAAAAAATGGTGAGGAACTGAAAGCAAATGTTACTAATAGCAAACAGAAGGCTCCAAGATTGGGGTTCTAACCAGAATCCATTTTTGTGTGCATCACATGGTGCCTAAAGCTTTGCGGAAAATATAATTGTACTGTATTCTATCAAAGTCTTTCATGCAATGTCACAGATCTTTTAACTAACACCATAGGGTGCGCATAGATGAAATGGGGGCAATAAACTGAAGCAGTGGGGTATTAAACCCACTGATTCCATTTAGGGCCCTTTAAACCCCCATGTCTTGTACACACTCCACATTTACCTGTCTCTCTGGCAGTGGGGAAAGGAGGGTGAGCTGCCAGCAGGTGGAGCAGACCCTGGGCTGCAGGGAGGAGCTGGTGTTGCCCCTCCATGCCAACAGAGGCCCCTACCTAGGCTGCACCTGCCCACAGGCAACCAGCTCTGGCCATCCTGGGGGGGGCACTGCAGCCATGGAGAAAAGCATTGGGCCCCCATGCATTTCAAGCAGGCAGACTCCAGCAGGGGAAAAAAAAAAAAAGATCAGGCTTGCTGCTTTTTTATTTTTCCTTCTCTTGGGCAGAGCCTGCCTTCTCAGGCTGTTTCCTGCAGAGCCCCAAGCTGCACAGAGCCCAGCACTTCACTCTGCAGGTATAGGGGCAGCAAACTAAAACTCATTGTAGAGTTTTAGTTTGCTGCACTCCAAGTCATTTAAGATGTATTACACTGCCAAATTTCCTACAGTGGCTGGAATTAATGAACAATACACTGCAGAGGCATGCAAACACTGACACCATTAAAGCTGTGCACTAGCTTTTAGCTGATCACCACACCATTATAGCACACCATTAAGCTGTGCAATAGCTGTGCAATTTAGCCCAATTTAAGGTGTCGTGCACACATGCCCCTTGTTTCGTCTACACACAGCCATAGATATTCTGTGATTTAAACTGATTACTAAGGGAAGAATGGCAGTGAGGATTGGATAACCTCACTGAGATTTTGTTAATCCAGCCTTCCCAGGAGAATTTGTCAAGTTTGGAGAGTGGGCCCCTACCTGGAAGGGAATGTTTCTTTTTGTGGACACTACAATCATTGTCACTAAAAGGACTGAAACAGATGGACCAGGTATTATTGGTACTTATCTGCTTTGGTTAGCCTATGCTAGAAAACATGGCTGGATATAAATCAGACTTAGCTAAGCCTGATCTAAAGATGTAGGGTAACCATTTTAGCTAAATAATAACAAGTTGAATCATAACTTAGTCAGGAACTTGATAAAAATTCAAGCTAGAACTTATACCCTGGACCTCTACTAGTAAAAACAGTTAATTTTAGGGCAGGCTTACTTAAATAAATGGAACCTAAACAATCTTCTTCCTAGTCTAAACAATGCCATTAAACAGAAACATGTCCCTTCTTTGTCCCTTCCCTCCAGACCTACCATCCTTGAAAACTACATTGTTCCATCTGCCCTGAAGGATCTTCACATATGGCAAGGCTATCAAAAGTAAAGTGTCACACTACCTAATTTGATTGCACATCAAAACTGTTATAAAAGATCTGCTTTATAATTGGTTCCTTGGGAATTACCAAGCACTCAGCTCTTAATTTAACTAGATCAGTTTGAGTATATGGGTACACCAAAGAAGCCGTGCCTTCCTATTGCATTTCAGATGAAGTTGAGGAAAACAAAAAATCATTGGACCTGGGTACATCTGATTAGGTGTTCTGTGTTTCAAGTCCAATGACTTTAAACTTCATCCTGTTAGAAAAATGAACTGTAGATAGCACAAAGCATCAGAGATACGTTCTCACATCAGATCTTGAAACTGTGAGCAGTGTCTCCTGTTGGCTGATTGGCCTAAGAGTACTGATCTTGGTGAATGTCACATTTCCATCACGTTGGCTTATAAATGAGAAAAGTCATAATAGCTGTTGGTTGTGTGTTCTGTTTCACTCCATGAGATCTTATCGACCTGGTTAGAAGACTCACTAATGCTCTTTGCATGGATCTGAGCCAATTTTCCTTAACACAAGGTGGAAGCTGTTTATGATATCGTGTTTAAGAGGTTCAGGAGTCTACAGGATTTTTTATTTATCTCAAAACTTCACATAACAAAGGAAATATAGAGTGGATGGTTTAAACTAGAAGCAGGCCAAAACAAAATAAATGGTTTATTGTTTAAAAAATAATTTGGTATGGTTTCTCCGAGTGTAATGGTGGTGTTTTTAAATAGAAAGCATATCAAGTTTGGAGACTTTAGTGAATCTTGTATGCTTTCAAAGAATTGCTATTTTGATTTTCCAGAGTCCATGTCCAGCTATTACTAGAAAAAGGAATGAACCAGGCAGGTATTAAGAAATGAGGCAGGCAAGCCAGAATTGGAAAAGAAAGAACAAAAGACTGGAATGGATCATACATAATAGCACCAGGTGGATATTTTCTATGTGTTTGATGAAAACCCAAATTTTGTCCCAGGTATTTATTTCAAGGTTAGAGGAAAGAAAGAATACAATCCATTTTTCCAGGATACTCAAAAGCTACAAACTGGCAGAGAATGATTGAACACATACAACTCACACGTCTCATTTTGAATCTCTTGCAAAAGAATCTCTTTGCTCCCTCTTTTCCCTATCCAGTTGAATCTCCAAATCCTGCTGAGGGTGGCCAGCTTCAAGAATTAGCCTCTCAAGGCCCAAGTTAGAAGTTGAGTTACTTTCTCCAATACTGAGACTCTAAAACTTGTGAGAAACAACTATAGCTATTCTGTATTAATCAGTGACAGTTTTCTTCACTGCTACTCTGTAGATGACGCAGGGTTTTGGTAATTTTTCATCTCAGAGTAGTAATACTGGGAGAAGTGGCAATCTAAACATGAAGGAGGCAAAATAAGATGAGAGAGGATACAATTAGAGGGGAGAGATTTTTTAAAAGTATGGAATAGTTTTAGTAGCACAAGGCCTGCTGACTTTCAGTGGCAGACAAACTCCTAAATACCTTTGGCATTTTGGAAAATCCCAGAGTCAATTAAGGTTTTTGTCATTCTTACATGATACTTTGTTCACGGTTTCAGGTAAAATATCATCCAGTCTCCAAAATATACGTAAACTAGATCCAATCATAATTTCAAAGTTATGAAGTTAAATGAGTATTAAGATTATAAAAAGATGCAGTGTTAAAAAAAATGTTCAACAAATATTCTTTACCAGATGTAGTACAGCTGCTGAATTCAGATCTATGAGTGATCATGTCACTGAAATACATTAATTTATTATTGTCCTTACTGTTACATTTTTTGATTTATTGACCAAATCTGAAAATGTTTTTGCAATTGCAAAAAAATGTCCTTGTTTCCTTATTTCCTTCAAAAGGGCAGTGGAGAATGGTCTAAGATCAAAACGTGTCATTTTTATGAACATTAGAGAGAGAGAGACTAAAAGTCTAATGTGACTAGAAATATTTCTATTAATTTAATTCAAATTTTCTGTCAATCATGAAACCTAGAATATGAGACTGACTATGGGAAAAATCCTGAAGTCCTCATTCAAGTATCCCATATGGTCCAGTGGGAAAATTGAAAGGGCATTTCAGAATTTGCCCTTAAAGGGTAAATAGAAAATTAATTCAACAAATTTAATTTCAAAAGCCCTAGGTAAATTAAATATAAAGAATAAAATGTATTTTATAGATGCTGAAAAGCAATTTATAGTTTTATATAGAAATCTACTAGTTTAAACACACACCCTAACATATTGCTAGTTACAAAACTAAAAACTAAATATTTTCCTTTTTAAAATAATCTCAGCAGTATCTCTTCTATTTAGGTGATCACTCCTGTTTATTACTGTTCATCTGAAAGCAACATGTTTCAGTGTAAGTGAAAATGTCAGTGTCTGGCATGGTGGATCAAAGTGTTGCCTTTATACATGTGTCTTCTTATCTGGGTTTCCAATTTGAAATGGAACAGAAGGAGTGAGAACTCAGTTTCAAACAGATGTTGTAAAATGTCTAGTGGGAACAAACTCCTTTCAAAAGTAGAGTCACATTTTGTGGAATAGCATCTGTTAAGTTTCATTTGAAAATCTCCAAGTGAGAGAACCAGAATGCAGGGGGAGGAAAAAGAGAGAGAGAAGTTCTGTAGACCCTCCTGTCTGATTAAGTTAGTTTTCAGCCAGCTTTGTAATGTTCACTGGAGAAAATGATTATCTACTTGCAAACAAATTTTTTTTTCTATTTTTAAAACGAATGGATTAAGCAAGTCAAAACAGTAATAAAACCACTTTTTCAGAGCAAGTAGCCTAGGGCCTTGCATCTGAGTTTGCTCCATTTCACAAACTAAAATCTTACATTTCTGCTGGCCATAGAGCAGTTTAATTGTGCCTTCTATTTTCTTTCATAGATATACCACACAATAAATTTTCTTAGAAACCTTCATTATTGCCAAAAAAGTTTTCACATAAGCCACTATATACAATAAGGAAATGTAGACTTGGTATGACAAGGGAAGCTCAATGAGTTTTAGGGATCCTTTACCAGTGTATTTGCAATATTGATTATTGTGCTGAAGGCCTTCACAAAAATGAGTTAGATGAGACTGACACACAAGGGCCATGTATAGATGTTCCATTTGGGCTAGGAGAAAAGCCTCTCTCTTAGTACTAAAAGGAATGCGTACATAGATTCAAGGGCTTTCTTGCAAAAGAAAAATATCTTTTCTTACAAGAAAGTTCTACTTGGTCAAATCAGATAGATTTCTTCCCTACCTCTCAAACTTGAATGTCTGAATACTTACTCCTGGGTGTTGCTAACACCCAATATCCCAGAGTTCTCTGCTCTACATCCCTTCCTTCCAGAGAGAACGGGAGCACTGGCTCCCATACATTGACAAGCTGTCAGTGAGCCCCTTTCCCTTGTCTTATCAATCAGTTGATTGATGGGTGGGGGGCATTCTTCTGAGGCAGGAACCTTACCGAAACTCTGGCAGCCCCAGAATTCCCACTGTGGGACAAGGATCCCTACCTGGTGCATCCTTTCCATTTCCACTGGGAGGCATGAGGGAAGACAGCTGCGCCATTGCTGCAAGACTACTAGGGCTTAAGCAACCTTTCAGACACAGGAGATTCTCAAGGATTGAGAAGGTTATGACCAAACCCAGTTTCTGGCCCCAGTTAGGTGGTGGGTGTAGGGATTGAAAAGCCCCAGGGGCAAAGATCCAGGTCTGGGAAAGCTATCCTCACCTCAGGTTATGGCTCATGGGCTTTGAATGACGCATGTGCCATCCATCTGGGCTGCACATACACCAATTTAAAAACCATGCAACTAGGACCGAGGGGTGGGAATGCTGTTTCCATCCCCACTTCCCCACATCTCCAACTTTAAATCACCCCGTGATTTAAAATCATGGGGTGATTTAAAACCCAGGAGGCTGCCTGTTGACAGCTTGCCCCCTCCCTAGACAGGCTGTGAAGTAATGGCTCCCATAAAGGCAGGATTGGCTTTCTAGGGCCTTTGTGTACACCACAATATTGTTTAAATGCCCTTTTACACTGCTTTAACAGCACTTCTGTTTACACTGTCAGCGGCATATTGCACATTAAATGACTCTGGGATGTAGCAAAATAAAACATGTGCAAGGTGTTTTAGTTTGCTACCTTAGTAGCTGTGGAGGGAAGCACCGCACCCTGTGCAGCTAGCCCAGGCAACCCAGAGACAGCTTGTACAGGCAGGCTCTACTGAAGACAAAAATAAATAAAAGGAGTGAGCCTGATTTTTCCCACCCCTCCTCCCTGGAGCCTGCCTGAGCTGCGCAGGGACCCGGTGCTTCCCTCCATGGCTGCAGTACCTTCCAGGACTGACCAAGGCAGGTGCCTACAGGCAGGGGCACTGCTGCCACCATGGAGGGAAGCAATGCCCCCCTCTGCAGGTCAGGGACTGCTCAGCCCTCCAGCAGCTCCCAAGCACCCCCTCACCCCTGCCACCAGAGAGGCAGGCAAGGATCGGACCTGACCTTTGTATACATGACACAGGGGTTGACTTTAGTTTAAATTGAATTGGGGGGTTTTAAATCCCACCACTACAATTTAGGGAGAATTAAACCAAAGCAAACTCCCTGGCTTGTACAAGCAGCCCTAGTCACTCTAGTAGTGCCCCTGGTGCTTACCTGTGTAGCTCTCCAAGCAGGGGGCTAGACACACATAGTCCCCAGCTCCCAGACTATTTTTCTATTAGTAAGAATTTTGGAGATACTGTTACTGGTAGAAATGAGCGTCTGTATGTGGCCAATGCAAAAATTTACTTCTGTGGCTCTAGATACAAGATGCACACAGTATTGCTGCCAAGTCCTTAATTCTATTCTTAACTATCTCATTACTATAAGACTAATTAAACTTTCATCTTTCTCCTCCTTTCTTTCCCTGACCTCCACGGTCTGCCCTAAAATATGAAATCTTTTATACTACCCATTTGATCTGCCTAATTATCTTTCTCTGAAGCAGCATTTATAGTTTTAGCTCAAGCAAATACTATGGCATAGTTGGATCCTGGACATAGTTATTGTTCAGCTGTGCACCTAGATATTATTAAAATACAACATAACTTTTCAACTCAGTGATGTTACAAGGAGCCTGTAAGTGATTCTGGAATAGATCTATATCCCATAGACCCTGAATGCAGGATGCAAATGCCCTGTGAAAGAAAAACTATTCCTTCCTAAAACCCCTCTGCTCTTGCTGTTTTGTAGCTCTGCCTCCAAAAGGTTGACCATCAATAGTAGATTTAACTATACAAGATGAATGAGTCAAATGATGCACATTACAGATTAAGACAAGAATCTTGGTCTGCAAGAAATGTATACACCAGAAAGAAAACACAATATAACAATCCAGTAGTGGGACTAAATGGCAATGCAATTTATAAATCTGTTTGTCTTCACCATGGGGAATTTCTCTGCTCACACCAATACCATTAATAACCTAGTTTAGGCATGCATAGTGAGGGTACATGGGTATTTAACTTTTTCTGTCATAAAATATTGCTATAATTTGATCCATACAGAAATACAGATCCATCCATCTACTAAATGAGTACAAAAGGAACTAAGGCAATTGAAGTTTTAATGACATAATGAGAAAGAACTCTCCCTGCCAAGAGGAGACAGAGTCTAGCCATTTCAGAGAGGAAAAGCCTCTCTTTTATATGCTAAAGCTATAAACTGAAATTCACAGAATTCTTCCCCCCACCTTTGGGATTTATTTCCCTTGTACAAAATATAGCCAGGAAAACTAGACAATACAATTCCAAATGTTCTGTACTTTTTATTTTATTTTTTTTTAAGACTGAAGTGCTGGCCCCAAATCAGTATAGCCACACCAGTTTGCATCAACTGAGGATCCAGTTCTGTTTTCTTTCTTTTAAAACCTAAATGTGCATCTGACTAGAGAGAGTAGCTAATTCCCCAAAAGCCTTAGCCCCTATCCCCAAATAATTTAAAAAATGCAAAGAAGCATTGACTAAGAATTATAAGTACAGGTGCCTTTCAGGCCCAGAGCATTGGCCATTATATGTATAAAGGCAATAACCATGTAGAAATATCAGTAGCATTAGAATTGGGTTTCTTGTTAATGATGCTTCCCAAGAAACTCCTCCATAATTACCTGACAGGCAATGGAATGTCAAAGGCAGGCGAGACTTTTTTGGCCTCCAAGGACATGGACCCTAGTGAATCCTTTCATATGAGAATTCATCCCAGCTCTGGCCAGACTGTTGAGGCTGCAGACATCAATGTCCTGTCATTAGTCAACTTCAGGAATTATACAGTATTTGTTGCCCAATCTGCAAAGACAGGAAGTGGAGGAAATGGCAAAATTGGGGGGAGGGAGGAAATTCTGCTCATTTGTAGGTGATGGAAAGCAGTAAGAACATGACTGCTTTTGTTTGTTCAGTCTAGTCATCCAAAGCTTTAGAGGGACAAAGAACTTTACCTGTTCTTGTGGAAAGCAAAAAAAACCCCATCACTGAGCCAGAATATGAACACAAGTCTAGACCTGAGCAAGAACTCTTTGGACTGCGTTAATGAAAGTCCAGAAGCCAAAACACATAGCTTATGCTTCTGTGTTCTTCTGAACAGTTATTGGACTCTGAATCAACCAACAGAAAGAGGGTCAGATCTAAAGCCCATTGAAGTCAGTAAAATGATTTCCTATTGACTTCAATGGGCTTAGAATCAGACACAGACTACAACTAAGCTCCGTAAAATATTTTAAAAACTCAATAGCATTATATAATTTAAAAGGATCAAGAAAGATCTCCTAAAGAAAATCTTGAAGCTGAACAGATATATCCCAAAAATGCATATTAGAAAGAAAGGAATCTCAGATGTTTCATTACAAAATGAAATGGGTGAATTTATTTCTTTTTGATCGCTGACACAGAATGGCAATTGGATTTCGAATGAAACAATTAAACATAGCTTATGGATAGATAGTATCTACTACTGTGAATTTACACAATTCTTTTCTACTTCTCACTCTTCAGCTTGATCTTCAGCAGTTTCAACTATATATAACCCTGGAACTGGGGTAACATATAGAAGGCAAGGTAGATTTGCACCTGCATCAGATTTGCTGATCTGATTAATAGGTTTTCAGAGCAGAGGTTTAAGTCTGAAAGCTTGTGCTATATATGTATATCTACTGTGGTTAGTCTATAAGGTACAAATCTACCTGTGTTTTACTTGATTTCAGGTTAATACAGCTACTTATACCTTATTGGAATAATATATTTCAGCTTCTAATATTTTGTTCTTCCTCAACAATCTACTCATCCTAGTAATCTCTTTTGCACTGCCTCTGCTTACAGTTACTTTATTTTCTAGTATTGTACTCTTAGTAGCTCAGCTTTCTACATATCTATAACTCTCCCTACATTGCTATAGATAGAGTTATATATGGGAAGGAAGGTAGGAAGTGGAGAGGAGCATGGAGGTGAGTGTGGTTGTATACCTAGTATATTGCAGTCCCAGGGAAGATTTAGTAATTGAGGAAGGAAGTCAGATTTCTAAATCCCCTGATTTAGCTTGTGAAAAAAGGGAACGGAATGATTATGGTGGACCATTTAGTAGTCAGGTTCTGGCATATGCAGGGAGGAAATGTTACCACAGCAGGCAGGTTCTCTGCAGCTGCGCACTCAGAAAGTCTAGAATCATCTCTCAGCGAGTAATCTAAGGATCAACGGGCCTGATTCTGAGACGCTCACCAGTGCAACAGAATTGAATGAGAGAGAGATGTACTCAATTGCTTTGAAAGCCAGATGCCTAACAGATGTCAGAGCAAATGCTTTGGCACCAACACTTGGAAGCATTATGTCAGGGCGTATAGGATAGACAACATTTCACAAGCCACATTACCAATATCAGGTCATTCTGGATCAGCAGTAGCAGACAGGTGGTTTTCAGCTAGCTGAAGCAAGCTGATGACTTAGTAATCCTGTAATGGCCATCAAGTTCCATTGCTGGGAGTTTCAGAACAGAGGTATACTAGAGGTATAAAGGCCTAGAGAGAACACTCTCTCACTGCTATTAAATGTGCCCTGTAGGCCAGGTTTGAGGTATAACAGAATTGAAAGTTAGCATCCACTGCCTTTTCTGACTGATGAGCAGGAACTACCCTACTGCCCCCAACACAGCTCTTCCAGGTAGCTGTGAGTGCAGGCAAGCTCTGAGAAAACAGTGCCTGAGGGTATACATAGATGTAGCATGTATCAACAGGAAAGGATACTGATGCAGTTATGCTGCAATTGTTACACCTGTATGATTCTGTAGTGCTAAGGTGTAGCAAAACTGTTCCAGCTTTAACCATGCTTCACTCAGTCTCAGAGAGAATTAGCTAACTTGTATCACTACAGGATCATGCAGACTTAAGAGCTGCTATACTGTACAGAGCAGTAACTTTCCCTCCCCTTTTAAAGCAGCTAAAATGAATATTTGTTCATACTCTGAAATCTCCATAAGGCCTAAGCAAAGCCCTTGTACCCACTGGCAATTTACAAGGGAGCCCTTTAGAGGCAACCACTTCTCTTTTAATCCTTTATGAAGAGCACATGAGGTAAAATAAATTGTTTTCAAATTTGTGCTGTCTTCAAAGTATGTATCGTTGCACGGCTGACTATTAGAAAGGCCACACCATTTTCTTCCCCTTCCCCAAACTCCTTTTCAGCCCTTGCAAATCCAGCATGATTCCTTAAGATGCATAATGTCAGGTGAAAACTGAAAACGTTTTCTCAATACATGAGATCTTAAACGTTGGAGGTATTGCAAAAACAGATTTTAGAAGAGTATATTAAAACAAAGAAGAATGAGAATGCCTGTGTTGTACATGCCATACTAAATGGGTTTCTCATCCACTTAGCACTGGTCAATCAAATTATAACGATGATAATAAATGCCTGTTGAATGTGTATTTTGTTTATTCCTTGTTATCTTTAAATTGTTTAGAATCCCTGCCTGGTTACTGGTCAGATGCCTGGCATACACAAAACCATTGGTTTTCTGACTGATGTTCAAAATTCAATACAACAAGGGGTCCATTAAATATTTATGAAGCCAAATATACTACCACACAAAGATTCTGGCTTTCCAATTTATTAGATAATGTCTTGTACTGAGCTACTACAATTTGATCATGTAATGTTGGATATTGCAAGCTACCACCCCACATAGAATATGCTAATTAGTGCAGAGCTCACTATTAATGACCTCACTAGATTCAAATTTAAATCAATAAGCAAGGTCCCATGACAATTAAACCTTCAATCTCCACTTGAAGGGTATTGAATTTTTTAAAATATCGTTGATCTACCTTCCACAAACTGTTATTTCCTTCACTTAGTGCCAATGACAACACAACGCATGTAAGAAGTGTACCCATCATTTAACCAAATATTGCTCTGTATTCTCTGCACCTCAGAATCCAGACCTACTTACGAAGTCCAAGTATTGACTAGGGCTTAGCTTTTTGACTGGCCCATGACTGGGAGATGCTGATAGCAAACACTGAAAAGGAGGCAGGATCAAATGATTTTCTGCAATATATTTGCTATGTCACTAAACTTTTCTTATAGTCTCTTTTATTTACCACTTTTTGTTGTGTTATTAAATGCATCTTATGTTCTCGTCTATTTACTAGTTTGAGCAATTCAGAATTCCCTGTTTGTTTCTCTGGTATAAAAAAAGTGCTAAAGGACTCGCAAGATCAAAGTTGAAACAATGATTTCCATAAGTAGTAGTAAAATTAGCTCAGTCTTGAATATAACATTGTAAATCTATTATATTGCAACAGTGATAATTAAAAATGCCATCTGGATACAAAACTGCTGTTGCCATCTAAAATGTAACAGAAGTTTTGAATGCAATTAATAGTGGCTGGGATAATGATAAAATATTCTACCTTGTCATGTGAAATTAGACAAATAAAAAGGAAGCAGGTACAATATTTGTAACATAAGTACATAACAGTATCAGAAATATCTAATAAAGACTATTTCACTGGAATGAAATAGTGCTGGTGTAGCATTTTTCTTGTACTCAATACTTCAATTTTCCATGCACTTAGACAATGTCGTATCAAAAATTCCCAAGTAAAATAGACCCAGTCCTACAGGGCTCTATTCAATTTTTTATATATATTTATGCACATATCTTTTCCCTCTCCCCAGTGGATCATCTGCACAGCAAAATGGTTACATTGGCTGTATGGAATTCAGCAGACAGAAATGCATGACCACACATCTGGATGGGGTTTGTCTGACTGTTAGGAAATCCTCTACCTTTAATACTACCCTAATTTAAGAGTATGAAGACTCAAAAATACAAATGTTACAGAGTAATATATTGTTTGTATGGTCCACTACAACATATCTGGTCTCACTAGCTATTGATCTGTAAGGATTTGTAGTTATATAACCCTATTTACATATTATACATTATGTTACATTATTTTTGTGTCAAAGATTCTATTAAATTGTCAGCTTCACTACTTGACAACTACGTAAGGTATTTGCCCTTCTATGGTCTGGAAGAACTTAACACATTTTTTAAATATTCATTATTATTTCTATTAAAATTGATCAAGGTTATCCTTTTATGGCAGATTCTCCATTTGAACTTATGTCTCTGATTTCTTTTAAATTCCATTCATATTCTGTGTAAAGTAAAAAAAAAAATCCTTTATTGAAGTTGGGAGTATCTAGTTCTGCCATTTTTCTCCTAATGACTGAAATAGTCTGCTGTGGAGTGAAGTTAATTCTCAGAATATGCATATAATAGATCAAATTGAAAAAAATCTTCACTTCATTGCAATATTTCAGTTTGGGGTTGTCTCTTGATCAGGAACAAGTGTTCCCTGTAGAGTCTGTTTCTACATTTCTAAAAATAAACTGATCTAAGTGATTTCACTGTAACAGAGTCAAATCAAGGAGTAAGAGTCATATATAGACTATAAAGTTTACTTTAAACCAGCTGCCTAATATATTGATGAAGAAGATGCATTTTCAAGTTGCATTGAGTTTTATCTGCAAAGTAATGTAGAGAGAAAAGGCAGGAAAATCCCTAAATATTTCTTATTCCAGTATACAAGAAAAAGGGTAGCAAAGTATGTGGAAAGAATATACAAATGGACTGTATATGCAGTAGATGTATAACATTTTACAACTTTTAAATATTTCTTTTCAAAAGCAATCGTCCCCATATGAGGAATGGTAACTGTGAAATCAGGCAATTTCATTTTTATTGTTTGACGTTATCATTTGCTATAGGATTTTTTTTTCTGCATTGTGGACAATAATAAAAATAGAAAAGCTTTTGTTTCAGGCAAAAGCACTATGATATTAAAGTTGAAAAGAAGATAAAAATGCAACACAAGGAAACCACATCTTGTGGCTCCTCAGAAAAATCACTGCTGTTGTCAGATCATATTTTCCCAAACCACCGGAAAGTATATCCATTCTTTTCATGATTTATTATCTGCTGTTGTAATAAGAAGTTTCATATTTCATGAGAAAAATAGTTACCAGAAAACAGTGACTACTGTACATGACTATATCAATTAAAAACTGTTGGATAGCCATAGTTCGTTTGGCAGGATTTTGTAAGCAGAGATGCATGTGATAGGGAAGTCTGTAAGATTCTGTTAATTCTGCATGCATATTTTTCTGATTTTGTGATGTGAATTCCAACAATTTGCTCACTATCATGTGCAAAATCATATCGCACCACCTAATTTGTTACAATAAGCTATACTTGATTTAATTGATTGTTCGCATTTTGGAGGGGATGCAAATTTCATAATAAATCCTTAGGCCCAAAGTCAGCCCTTGAATGTTCAGGGCCACTCACTCAATCTCAAATCAATGTACACTAGTTATATTAGGACTGAAAAATCCCAGGTGTCAGGAAAAAAAAAACCCTGCTAGGCAACATTTGTTGCTCATGTAGCTCCAGTGAAGCAAATAATATTAAATGAAGGATAAAACCTTACCACGTGACTTTTTTTTTTTTTTTACATTTTTTAATTTTGTTCATTTAGTGATTATAACAACAATATTATAGCAGTAGCCAATGCCCATTATAGGTGAAGGAGCATATTTTCGTTTAGCTGCTTAATGCATATAAAATATACCCAAATGTTAAGAGGAATACAAAGTTTACTGCCTTTTGGGAAGACCTTCCAAACTGAGTCAAAAAGAATATTTCCTGACCTTCACAATATTTTAATTTCATCATAATTTGGCTCTAAAGCAATAGTGATTGCTGAAGCAAGGCATATTAGTTTGGCTTCACTCACACACTGCATTATCATCATATGAACCCCTGCAAAATGAATATAAAACATTATCATTGTTCTGATTTGATAACATTTTGAGACCTCATTACACAAGATCAGCTGTGAGTAGAATTAGTTTCTTCTAAACATAAACACATGTATCACTAGATGAACAGCTAACAAGAAATATCAGTAAATGTACATAGGTATAATTTTTAGCTTCCAGAGCCAAGATCAGGTCTTTCCAACAAAAATGTTAAAGTGAACTTGCCTTTTCCCCAGGTATTGTGATAAACAGGGTGCTCTGGTAATGGAGATATTGGTATTCTAAGCTACAAAATTTGCAGCATAGCCACCATTTAAGCTGCTCATATGGAAACTCTGGTCTTAAAGGTGAGAATTCCCTGCATATAGTGTCAGGTTTGTAACATTTTTTTTAACAGAACCTTTTGACTCTTTAGGGCTTAAGATTTATATGAAATATTTAGAAAAGCACAGGCGTCAAAAGAGAGAGATAATTTAGTTGCATTACAAGCTTGGTTCAAGGTCAAACACTCTTGCCTCAAATAACATTTTTAGTCAGTCCAATGATGATTTATCATTAGTGTTCTGCATTTTCAGTTTTTACAGATTTTCACTGATAAATTCCCTGATTTTTTTCTTTAAGTTATTTGATTTTTACTGATTTACACCCATTTTTCAGTTCACTCAATTTTACTGGGCACATTAAAATCCCTGTTAACCAGCATGAGCAGGGAATGGCTGGAGGGGTGCCAGTAAGCTAAAAGTGCCAGCTACTTGAGGCATAGGTTTCTGGCAGGACACAGGTGGGGTCACATGGGGGCCAGGGAAAGGGTGGCTGGAGCCACTGTCTGGGGATGCGGGGCTTCCGGCTCTGACCCTGGGGGTGGGGAGGGGCCGTGGGAAACAAATTGCACCACACCCTGTGCCCCAAGGCTCCACTTGTTCCCACTCACCCCAGCTCCTGCTGCAGCAGCCCTGAGAATGGCTGACGCCAGCTGCAGAACTATAAATCAGTAGGTGTGGGGCACGGGGTGGCAGGGTGTGGCTCTTGCTGCTATGTGAACCCCAGGAAGCTGCCGCTCACCCTGAGCACCAGGAAGAACCCAGTGCCACTGCCAGCTCCAGCCTGCAGCAGCAGCCGGCTCTTGTTGATGCAGGTCTGGGGTCACACAGCCCCTGGGAAGAGCCCAGCCCACACCTCCCCCAGGGTGCATGTAGCAGCAAGAGCCACACCCTCTCACTGCACACCCACTGACAGGTCCCTCTGCTTTTCTCCCTGCTGCAGCCCCAGGAGCAGCTGATGGGCTGTGCCATACTCTTCCCTCTGCCCCTTCCCTAGTCCCAGCCTTCCTTCCTCCCTCCCTCCCTCCCTGCCACAGGAACATATTATTATTTCCCCTGATTTAAACCAATTTTTTTCCTTTTCTTCCTTTTATCCTGATTTCAACCTGGTTTTTATGTTTGGAAAATAAACTCTGAAAAATTCCCAGACTTTTTTTTTAAAATAAAAATTGAAAACACGGAACACTATTAAGTATACAGTTAAAGTAATCACAAACCAAATGTAGTTTGTCAATAAAGTCATGTGACAGCATGGCTACTAGGATTTTGTCCTTAGGTTGTGGAATCACTGGAATACTGACATGTATGTAACATAATTCACTCTTTTTCTCTACTATATTTTCAATCATTGCAGAAGTTATTGCTTAATGAAGAGAGAGTCCAGCAGAGGGCAATGAAAATGGTGAGGGGTCTGAGGCCTGGAGAAGAGAAGACGAGGAGGACTTTAGTGGAAGTCTTCAACTACCTGAAGGGTGGTTCCAAATAAGATAGAGCTAGATTGCTCTCCATGGTGGCAGATGACTGAACAAGAAGCAGTGGTCTCAAGCTCCAGCAAGGGAAGTTTAGGTTAGATATTAGGAAAACACTCTCTCATGAGGAGGGTAGTAAAGCACTAAAACTGGTTACTCAGAGAGGCTGTGCAATTTCCATCCCTGAAGGTTTTTAAGACCTGACTAGACAAATCCTTGGCAGGGATGATGTAGTTGGGGATGGTCCTGCTTTGTGCAGGGGGTTGGAGTACATGACCTTCTGAAGTCCCTTTCAACCTTATTTTTCTATGATTCTATGACTCTAATGGAGAGTCCTATAGAGTTTAACTGGATTAAAAAATATAGGGTTCTATATTAATTACTTTAAACCATACTCATACTCTAGAGATCATAACCATTTCTGAAGAATTTTTTATTTATAGAAATTGATTAAGAATTATACCACAGAATAGAATAATTTAATAGATCATTTGTACTTAAGTACCTTTATGAGCCCAACTTGCATAAAGAGAATTTAATGTAGCTCATGAATTTATATATATGCAGATTAAAAACTCTCATTCAATGAGGGGTAGATTATCCTGCTAAAGTATATTTATTGCAGTATATCCTATTTATTAGAACATTTTTGCAAGAGTTTTTTTTTTATTTAAAGTATGATATCAAGAGAAAATCCCCCACCCTTTTAATTGTACAGCTATTGCAAACTAGAGCAAATAAGAATACAATTAGCATTTCTTCACTTGCATACAGTACTACTAAGGGTTAATTGATTACATTAATACATTTTGAAGTCCCATGATATAGATATCACAAGATCTGGTGAGGACAGACATAATATATGACTTTAGTAGCTTAGTGAAACCTTTTGTTCATATCTGGTACATGGCTAGGCCATGAGTCCACTAAATTTGACTGGTTTCTGTGTGTGACACAGCTGTTTTAAGCCTAATTTGCTAGCACATGATAGACATCTAATATTGTGAAGCTAGAATATGTGTATTTCTTTATGCTTCTATTTGATACAAAAATCCTCTTTGAGCACCAGTTTCTTAAGAAATACCATTCAATGGCTCTTATCTGTTCCACTGAAAGAGACTATTGTTGCCAAACTTTTAACAAGGCTCCCCTTCAACGTTTTTCTATCCCACTAAATCCTCTCCTCTTAATGACTTGTGGATGCCCTCACAAAATCAAAATTCTCAAGACATTTCAGAAAAATCTCTCATTGAAAAGATGGCAGTGTTGTTTAGGCCAGGTACAAACATTACACTTTTACTGATACAAGTGATTGGAAACCAATCTAGATCCAGAACAGAAGTTCAGCACAGAAACCAGTCTATACCCATAACAGAACAGAATTTTGGCACACAAACTGGTTTAAAATGGTTTCCAAACAAATCAAGGTGCATTACCATCACCAGCACTGGTAGCTGTGTGGCAGTATTCCTGCCTACCATGCAGGAGATCTGAGTTTGAGTCCCAGCTTTGGTGACTTGGAGTGAGTGAGCTAACATAGGAAAAATTTCTCTTGCAGTAGAAAAGAGCCATTATGTATGGGGGTCAGACTAGATGGCCTGCTTTAGGGCCCTTCTGACCCTAGATACTATCACTATGACACCATATTTTCTTGCATATTCTGGAAGGCAGAATGAAGGAAAGAAATATTTGATTTATGATTCTGAGATGAACTAAAGAGTCTCCAACCTGTGAAATAGGAGACCAAGCGCAGCTAGCATACAGCAAAATTATGCTAAGAGAAAGACAACTAAAAAGGAGACAATTGTTAACACCTCTGATGTGAAGAACAATAAGTCAACTCATTCTTTCAGCTATTGGAATACAACAGTTGCTGCACTGTGGAGTAGAAATCAAAGCAGGGCAATTCCATCCTAGTCAGAAAATCAGCTTCCCCACTTTTGAGAAGATAGACTCCTAGAATAAGGCTGAAATGAAGAAAAAAATTGTGGGCATTGGTGTAAAACTGAGTGGGCCACAGTGTGGTGAAAAAATTGAGCCACAATAAAGCAATGGAAACAGGACAGAACCAATGGAAATGAAATGAGGAAAGGAAGGAGAAAAGTGAAACTACCTAGAAAGAGCAGTCAAGATACTATTAAAAGAAGGAACTCTAACAACTGAAGCTTACCGCAAAGGCTCCTAGCCAGGTAGGAAGAGCCTACATACAGCATGGGTGAGAAGAGAGAAGGGCAATGGGACTGAGTACATGCTTAGAAAATGTGCAGATGACATCGAGTTGAGTGAAGTTGCAGACACTCTGAAAGATAGGGCTAGGATCCAGAATGACCTGGATAAACTGAAGAAATGGTCTGTAATCAATCTGACTAGATTAAACAACGACAAGTGCGAAGTCTTTCACTTAGAATTTAATAATTACATGCACCATTACAGAGTGGCTAGGCTATGCCACTGCAGAGAAAGGCCTGGGAGTAACAGGGCACGTCTATACGGTCATTAATACACACAAGTTACTGCACATTTAGTTTAGGACTTGCTTAATGAAGTATTAACTAAATGCACAGTAATTACAGTTACCATGCAGTAGTGCCAGAGCACAGTTTTTAGTGATGCTTACTGTGCAGTAGCCTAACAACACTGCACAATAGAATGTTAGCATGGTTTTTGACTAGTATGCTTCTGCACAGTATTATTAAGCTACTGCACAGTAAGCGTCTTGTGTAGACGTGCCCACCCTAAACTATAAGTGGAATCTGAGCCAACTGTAGTGTGCTCTTGTTAAATATAGTAGTATACATGTATACATATACACATACATACATACATAATCCAAAATGAGAGATTTTTTTTGCAAATCAAGGAAAATGATTCTTCACTTCTATTCAGCACTGGTGAGGCCTATTCTGGAATGCTATGTCCTGTTTTGAGCTCCACATTTCAAGAAAGCTGTAGACAAATTGGAAGAGTCCAGTGGAGAGTGATGAAAATGATTAGAAGTCTTAGAAACATGACTTAAGATGAAAGGCTGAAAGCTCTGTGATTATTTCATTTGGAGAAGAGAGGACAGAGGGGATTTGATTACAGCTTTCAAATACCTGAAGAGAGACTATGAAGAGGATGGAGACAGATTTTTCTCTTTGATTGTGGAGGACAAAATGAGAAACAATAAATAGTCTCACACTGCAGCAGAGAAAATTTAGTTGGAGATTAGGAAGAACTTTCTGACTCTGAATGTGGTCAAGCTTTGGAAGAGGCTATTTAAAGAAGTTGTAGAATCTTCATCCTCGGAAATTTTTAAAAGCAGGTTAGAACCTACCTTGAGCAAGTGTTAGACACTAGATGACCTCATGAGGTCCCTTCCAGCACTACTTTCCTAAAGCACATAGGCCAGTTGTATATCTCAGGTCTGCTAGTGAGAATATGACATGCTTCTGTAGAAGTCTGTGGCATTTACAGGAAGAAAGCATTGTAGGGGGAACCTCCAGTAGTACAGAGCCAGGTACATCTCCAGTGTTCTTCATCTACACTTTGGAAAAGGATTCCTGTTCAGGGATATTCAGCAGTCATACATCAGCCCTTCAAACTGTCAGCAGCTTGTATATGGCAGCAAGGTAAGGCAGAAACCTTCTCAACCAGTCCAGATTTATGCAAGGAGAAAGGACTTCAATCTACCCATATGCCCATATCTTTCTCACAAGTTATGCTACACATCCCTTAGCCCTAAACCAGGATCTGAAGCTAGAGTTCATAAAAATATGTTAAACTTTATATTGGCCCTGTATATCTGTATACTTATGTGTATGAGCTTGCATAACAAATGTTTAACACAGTAACTTAGAACAATGAACAGTACAACTTTTTAAAAAGAGAACACGCATAATCATCCAATCAACATTTAGTATTTCTCAACAAATCACAAGGAAGTGAAGCATGTCATGAACTTTAGACTGAAGCACGTCTTTACTTGGTATTAATTTAATACAAACCCTGGGCGGTGCTCATTATTTATAAAAATCCCATAAAAGGTATTCATGGGGGTTTTTTTATTTCATAAGTGAGTAATGACTTAATCATTTAATACTCATGAGTCATAAGTTTTCCCTTGTAAATAGAATAAGATCAAATGCCATGGCAACATGTTCAGTCTTATTTAAGTCATACTTTTACGTTTTCCCCCCCCTCACCTTCTTCGCCACCTTTACAGCATTTCCTGTTGTATTCTTTCATTATTATAATACGGTCTTACTTACTTTCCCAATATATCAAAATATGCCTCTTAACGAATGTGTTCTTTTTTCTTTAAAAAAATTCCAATTCTGCCATTCTGAAATCTTGTGTTCATGCCTTTGCATCTATCATTACTGATTCGTTGATGTCCCCCACTCTTGTAGGTTATATGAATGGGTTTTTCCATGATGTGTCAAATCAGTTTTTGTTTGTTTAGCCTTTTCTTTAGAGAGGGAAGAGAAATGCCTCCAGGCTTTAATCATATCACAGTACATGTAGACTGCTAGCAAGATACTTTGTGTCCAGAGGGTAATAAAAAAAATCCAGAGAAGAAATATTGTGGCGTTCATTGCTTC
The DNA here is from genome assembly GCA_030014935.1 of Caiman crocodilus. Lineage (NCBI taxonomy): Eukaryota > Metazoa > Chordata > Crocodylia > Alligatoridae > Caiman > Caiman crocodilus. Next base: position 202,512,635 of record JAGPOW010000261.1, read on the forward strand.
CGTACTATGGCTATACTTCAGGGATGAACACCAACAGATACATTTTTCATTACAATTTCATTAATACATTTTAACAATAATGGGATTTGTATACATAACTCTGAACACTTTGAACAGTCTCCCATAAAGTTACAATGTTTTTCCCTCCTTCCCTCTCCCTTAAAAATCTAGTAACAATTCTACCTTATTTAACATAATTTCACTGACAGGTAATTTTGTAACATGAAATTTATTACTGGTTTGTCCTTTGAGCCCACGTTTCACTATTAATGTTTCCTTTTAAAAACTGTAGCATCCATTAAATGCTCATACCAAGCTTCCTTGTGTTTTCCTTGGAAAATTTTTGCTTCTTGTGATATTTTACCTTTACCCAAATCACTCTTTACTTCCCCTCCTCTTCTTCCAACACCCAGCACACCCTTGAAAACTAAAACATTTCATCCCAAAGACCCTCCCTGTAAAATATTTTTAAACAAATGCTTTACAAGATTCACTTATTCCCTCAACAGTTCATGTGGTATAAATTTTAAAAAGATGTTTGCCAACTTGCAATCAAATAAGTGAAGCAGAAGCGATGATTTAATATACTGTTCCTATGATTTGTCACAAAACCTCAATGCAGATGTAGCAAAGGTGGCCATAGCCTAAATTTGCTATAGGGCAAAAGACTTTTTTGATATAAAGATCCTTTGCTTTGGATTTCTGTCCTTCTTTAATGCTGATGGATTTAGGTTATATATATAATTGTGTCAGAGACTCATTAGGAGATCTCAGAAATACCTTTCACATGGTGAATAACAGATAGAGGTCATATTACCAATAGGAATGCAAAACAAAGCAGTGAGACTGGAGTGTTGTTATAGCTGTGATGGTCCAGGAAATATATAATAGGTATGGATTCTTTTATGATATCTTTTATTGGGCTCCCAACTATACATAGATTGTTAGGGACTGGAAGGGACCTTGTAGATCACTGGGTCCAGTTCCCCTGCTCTAGGCAGGAAAAGACAACTGGGGTCAAAAATTAAGATATACTGTTGGTCCAATTAAAAAAAAGAAATCACAAACTAGCCCCTGCCTCATGAAAAACAATGCAATTTCCTACTTACGCAGACATGCATGAAAGAAATCCCCTTTTTATTATTTTGTTTTGTTTTTAGTTGTCACTTTTGGAATTGATTGGATTGTGTAACTGTTGCTTATATTTCATCCAAAAATGTCAAAAATTTCCAAGCCAGATCTTCAAAAATGTAAGTGAAGTATATGTTGTCATTACTTTAGAATGAAGACTTGATTTCTAACAGGGCAAAAAATATATCTGGAATGAAAAAAAAGGTTAAAAATAGGAAACACATACCTAACTTAAAACATAAAAGGATTTTTTATGTCCACAACATAAAATGGGACACAGGTGACTAAGACTCAATACTCAGCTCTGCCAAATACAAGAACTATCCTGTTGCTGAGTTTTTTACTCTGCAGCAGCACATGTGTAGACATGGCTGGCTGGGGCATGAGGGTGGGTGAATGCAGGAGGAGCCTGCCAGCTAGCACACTGAGCTGGGTGAAAGCAGCCCCAGGCTGACCTGGGGTGCACCTGGTATAATAAATGGTGCACATGGGAGCAATAAACTCTGGCACAATATGCACTAGAGTTTGTTGCTGAGTACTCACAGCACATGTAGATGTGCCCACAGTTGCACACTGGACTTCTAATCATGTATATTAAAGGTAGCTCATCAAATTAATTAGAAAACAAAGTATTTTTCTTTTACATAGTCATTTTTTAAAAGATCTCTTTTATGAAGGAAGGAGGTGAAAACAACAACATATCATCCCCCTTTAAGGTGCAATCAGAAAATATAGCGTTCTCATTTTTCCAGAGAACAATAAAGGCCCTCCAATCTACCTTCAGTATAAGAGCATCGTTTCCTCACTATCAGCCACTTTTTTATATATATAACTGACAAAGCTGAATCTGTAGCTCAAACGTAGCCCATCTACAGCTGTAATCTAGCCACTTAATTCCTGCCACATCTAAATTCCTTCCTTGTAGAATGTGTAGGAAAACTGGATAGTGGGCTTTAAGCCTTGCTGGTTGATGATTGTCTCAGGACCACCCAAAAATAGGTTGGGTAGTATATCCCATTGAATTAGGTATGATATGAGGCAAAGTAGAGCCCTGTAGGCTGGGTCAGGTACACAGGGCAATGCAGGGTCCAATCCCAATGCAAATGGGCAGCACAAGCACCCAAAGCCTGATCTTGGTGTATGGGACTGGGCAGAGGTGGCACAGAGGATACCTATACATGTGCAGCAAGGCTGCTCTGATGTGTTCTAACTATAGTGCATCAAGTTAGACTCAATTAATTGAATCTGCTGGAACATGCTAATTACCATGCTCCAGCAGACTATCATCACATGCTGGTGGGGGCACTTTAACTAAAGCTCATTTGACTAGCTTTAGTTAAAGCACCCCTGCTGGCGTTTTTCAGTACAGGGTTGTGATACACATGATTCTCCAGGCACTTTAATTAAAGTGGTTCTTGGAACTGATCTAATTAAAGCACTCCTCCCTGCCTACTCCTGGAACATGTGTATAAAACACCCAGAGTGCAAGAGCCTGATCCCTCCCCAGAAGATTAGACAGAGGCAGCACAGGGCCCCCAGAGGCTCATTGCCACACAAGGAACAAGGCAGAGGTGGTGTGGGGCCCCAGAGCACAATCTCAGCACATGGGACCAGGGAGAGGTGAGGCAGGGTTCCTGAAGCCCAATCTCTGCGTATGGGACTAGGTAGGACCAGCATAGGGCCCCAGGGCCAAATCCTGGTGGGTGGAGGTGGTGTGGAGCTTTAGTGCCTGGTCCTAGTGCACAGGGCCCCACCCAGCTTCTGAATGGGCCCTACACCCCTCGTCTGGGCCACTGGGCCAAAGGGTTGAGCACCACTGATCTACATTTGCTGGGTAAAGACTTTTGCTATTAATCTGAGTGGCAGCTGCTTCTGATCCTTAGGTATGGGGGCTCAAGATTTATAAGACAGTGTACATAAGATACATAAAAGTAGATTCTACTATATTCAAATCAAGGGTAAAACTCCCATTAACATCAATGGAAACAAGATTAAGCTTCTAATTCATTGGACTGGTACAAAATTGAGTAAACCATGAGCAAATATTTTATGACATGGTGTTTTTCTCTCCTAGAAGAAAATGATTTCTATCTTCAAATACCTTATAATAATGTACATTTCTACAATACATACCTTCTAAAAACCTTAAAGGCAGACCCCTACTCCAAGCATTAGACATCAGCGCCTTTTCCACATGAAATAAGTTCTGAAATGCTATCTTTGAAAAATCCTACAGTATTCCCATTCTATATGATCATCCCCTCCAACACAAGACTTTTATTGCACACACACATGAACAAACCATTCACTATAAATTACATTCCATTTCTGCTGCACTTACTTCTGAAATGGGCTGGTTCTTAAACATCAGGGACATGAACTTTCTATACAGTTCTCTTACAATTAGACTGAGCAGCCTAGGTAAGGAAGAGCTAGCAGTGCAACTACCACTGCTACCAAAGGTACTAACTTCAAGATTAGTGGCAGTTGGCAGCTCAGCCATCCATTTTTCATTTTAAGGAATCCTTTTTAAGACTGCATTCTTATTTTCAGGAGGCCTATAAGTACACTTCTCATGTCTTCATTTTGTTTATTCAGCCCTGGGGATTTTGGTCCCTTTTTAAAAGCAATAAATTTTTCCTTAAACCTTTTTGGTAATAATATATTTAAAAATGGATCAGACAAGGGGAGCAACAAATGGAGGCTGCCTTTCAGAGCATTTTGGCAAGGCATTGCAGCTATACGGTGTTTATAATCAAATTGTGGTCACTAAGCACAGCACTATTGACCTCTGCAAAAAGGCAAAGCCACATGTATCAAAATATAACTTCTGTGTCCTCTGCCCCATCCCCCCTCCCAAGGCTGCCCTTTTCTTATTAGGCTGACAAAGCACAGCCTATAAATTAATAAAAAGGAAAAAGAAGAGGAAAAAAAGAAAAGATGCTACTGCAGCTTCAAAATTGTTGCTGTAAAAGATTTATTTGAACGTCTGAAGGGACAGCACTCAGTACTTGACAGGATGAGTTACACTTACAGCATGTGGTGGGAGTGGTGGAGAAAAAGGAGCTCGAAAGAAGAAAAACTCTAAGGTCTCATGTCTAAAATGCTCTTGGACTCTCTCCAGTTACTGGTCCAGAACAATGCTGACATTTAGCCTTTCTAATCAGCGCTGTCTGTCACCCAGGGCAGAGATTCCTGATGGATGACGAAGCTCTTCTACAACTGGCAGCACCATACTATCTCCCTCCATTCTTTTCTATCCACAACAACCAGCCACCATTGCCAAACTTGGCACTCATATCAGACCTGCCAATTTTAACTCCATAACAACAGGCTGGGGCATATAATGACTGTGGGATGGGGCCAATGTATACACTGGGTTTATGGTTCAGCATTAACAGCTGTCTAAAATGTACTTAAATACCACTAATACACCTCATCTGCTGAGTGCTGGATGGGTCTTGCCAGATTAGAAGCAAAAGCACACAAAACAAAGGTCATTTTAATGCAGGTTCTGAATAAAGAAATTCAATAGATTCTGTACTTTAAAATATTTCAGTCAGCAGTAAATCTAGATTTGGATTCTATAGAAGTTTAAATGTTTGTGCAAAATCTTATTTGGACTACAATTATGTTAAAGAGAATCAGTATTTTTTTCTTACTCCCTATTTTTGAGAGGTATGGATGAAAGAACTATCTGGCTGGTATGCAGTATTTAAATGGTTAGGAGTAATCATTATTATTTTCCAGAAAGTTGAAGAATGGAATATGGTGACTGGATCACTCACTGCTGAAAAAATGCATGCTTATGATACAAGAATACATTCTTATATCTCCTTTGAGTGCAATCTCACACATAGCATCTAGGAGAGAAACACAATGCTGACTCGCATCACATTTTGATGATTACCAAAAAACTAATTTAACACAATTTAGGTCTCGGTGACAGCCAGTTCAATAAACATCAGGACTGGAACATGATAACAGGTATCAGTGAGATGGTGCTAAGAGAGTTGCATGAGAAAGTTTGGCAGTGGCAGCCTGCAAACTTACTATTGGTAAAAACAAACTCTCTTACATTAATCCACAAATTAAAGAAAAAGAAAGGTGTTCAGGAAATAATTCTCAGCGATCTAAGAACTATATAAGGCTATGCTAGCCATGGCTGTCTACAAATCCTACTGATATCTTTAGGAGCTCTACCGCAAAAAGGGATGGAAGATTTTGTATTGCCACTTCATAATTTTGGAGCTTTCATCTTTCTCCCCCAGATCCTATTTAAGCAACGTACTGAAACATATTGCCCACTTAAATCAAGTGTGATGTCGCACCGACTTCAACTGGACTTGGGATTGTTCATGCAGAAGCAAATAAAGTTACTTATGTACCTAAAGTTAGGCAAACATGTAAGAATATATTGAATCAGAGGTATGGCTCCATGGACTTAAATTAATCCATTTTCAAAAGTTACTTAGGAACCTAGGAAACTAACCATGCCCCAGTGGACATGGTGAATTGCAGCAGGAGGGCAAGTGAGGGCTGATACAGCCTCAGTCACCCTCTGGCTGCTTTGCCTGTCACCACTGCAGTGGCCCCAGCTCCTTGGCTGCTGGCCACACTGCCACAACCACAATGTACCCCATATTCTGCTTTATTGCCATTGTGTGCCCTGTGCCAAAGCTGAAGCTGCTGCCCCAGCATGAAATATATTGGTAGCAACAGCTGCAGTTCTGGCATGGGACACACGGCACACAGTGGGAGCTGGAGCCACCAATATCACTGCCTCTGCCATTGCATGCCCCTAATAGCAGCTGTTGCCACCACTACCAGAGATACTGGGCCCTGGACTGGATCTAGCCCGCAAGGAGGTCTGCTGTCTGGATCCAGCCTATGGAAGGAGGTGAGTTTGACACTTCTGGTTTACAGGAATTGATGCTATGCCTTTGAGTAACCAATTTAAGACTGTGCCTAAGCTCAAGCATAGGCATTAGTTTCCGGAAGCCAACAGAAGTATCCACATGAATAAAGTTATATACACACTGAAGCATTTGCAGGATAGAGATCATGATGGATTTATTTGAAATCCACCTCAACAGAGCTTTAAACTAAGATCACCAGGGACAGGGGGACAATGAGCAGAGCAAGCCTAGGGACCAACAAACAACCATTACAACAGGAAGGACACTACAGCACAAGCTGAGGGTATGGAGCTCCTTCAACGCTGCGGGAAACTGAGGACCTCCAGTGGAGGGCTCAAATGCCAGGAGCATGGGGAACGAACAGGAGGAATTGGACCTCCTACTTTCTATCAGGGACTACAATATTGTAGGGATAACAGAGACCTGGTAGGTCTCTACCCATGATTGGACTGTAGCTATAGAGGGCTACACCCTGCATAGGAGGGATTACATTGGGAAAAAGAGTGGAGGTCTATATGTAAAAGAGCAGTACACCTCCTTGAAGGCTGAAATTGGCATTAAGGAAGGGTGACCTGAGACCCTTTGGGTCAAGGTACAGGGTGGGACCTAACTGTAGGACATCTGAATCAAGATGAGGAGCTAGAACTGGAATTCTCCAGAGAAATCGAAGAGGCTGCAAGAGCACAGGATATGGTCATCATGGATGACTATAACTACCCAGACATCTCCTGGGAAGAACACTTGGCCAGACCTGATTGGTTGCATAGATTCCTGATGTATTGATGAGCTCAATCTGTCTCAGGAAGCATATAGGCTGACCAGAGGAAATGCCCTCCTAGATTTAGTCTTGGCCAAAGGGGACGACCTGATAAGTGATCTGAAGATAGAGGGTAACCTAGGCGACAGTAACCATGACACTTTCACTGCCCATTGCAGGGCTGGGAAATCTGTCAGTTAGGTACAAATTCTTGACTTGAAAAAGGCTGACTTCAATAAGCTAAGGGCTTTAGTGAGTAATGCCCTACAGGATCATGGACTGCAGGGAAAGAGTGTGGATGAAGAGAGGTCGTTCCACGAGGATATGCTCCTCAGTGCACAGAAGTTGCCCATACCATATGCAAAAAAGGTGGCACAAGGGCCTGGGAGGACATCTTGGCTCAACAGGGAAGTTGCAGATCTTCTGAAAAAGGGAGGTTTAACAATGATGGAAGCTAGTAATAGACCCCAAGAAGAACAACATAAGATTGGCTTGCGCCTTTAGGCAGCACATTAGAAAAGCAAAGGCACTGACCAAATTCAGATTAGCAACCAAAATCAAGGACAATAAGAAGTACTTTTATAGGTATGTAGGTAGCAGGAGGGAAACCAGTGGAAAATGTGGGATCACTGTTCAATGTATCTGGACATCTAATCACCAACACCAAGGAAAAAAATGAACTCCTGAAAGAGTACTTTGCATCTGTATTCCACCAATCTAAGAGGGATAGCCTGCCAGATGCAAATATGATGCAGAATAGTCACAGTAGGGATGATCACCTACCAACAGTCAACTTAAGCTGCTCAAAGAGCAGATTAGAGAGGCTGGATATCTGTAAGTCAGCAGGACCAGATGAACTCCAGTTGAGAGTGCTGAATAAATGAGCCAAAGTCACTGCAGGACCGCTAGCAAAACTCTTTGAGAATTCCTGGCGCTCAAAAGAGGTCCCAGGAGACTGGAAGAGGGCCAATGCTGTGCCCATCTTTAAGAAGGTGAGGAGAGAGGATCACAGGAACTACAGGCCAATCAGCCTGACCTCAATCCCAGGAAAAATCCACATGGAATAAGCTAGTAGAAGGCAAAATTCTAAAGACAGCCAGCACAGCTTTGGGTAGGTCATGTCTGGTTAACCTCATCTCCTTCTACAACCAGGTTACGCCCCACCTGGATAAGGGAGACAAGGTTGACGTCATATACTTGGACTTTAGGAAGACCTTTGACTTGGTGTCCCAAAAGGCTCTCAAGGTAAAACTAGGGGACTATGGACTCAACAATTCAACGGTCAGATGGGTGGGAAACTGGTTGCAGGGTCAGACCCAGACAGTATTAATAGATGGATCTGAGTTGACTTGGTGGAAGGTAACCGGTGTGGTTCCCCAGGGTTCGGTACCTGAACCAGTGCTTTTCAACACCTACAACAATGATCTGGACGTGGGGGGTGAAAAGCACACTGGCAAAGTTCACCAATGATATTAAGCTTTGAGGAAGTGTGGCTATGCTTCAGGTAGGCTGATGATCCAGGTAGACCTAGACAGATTAGTTAGAAAGGAGGACCAGAACTAGATGCAGTTCAACACCAAGAAGTGCAAAGTGCTCCTTCTGGGGAGGAAAAATCCATAACAAACTTACAGGCTTGGTGGCAAGTCCACAACACATCCAAGAGACCTGGGGGTCATAATACACCATAAAATGAATGAGCCACCAGTGTGATGATACGGTTAGCAGAGCATACAGTACACTAGCATGCATCAACTGATGCATCTCATCAAAACTATAGAAGTTATTCTCCTGCTCTACTTGACATTGGTGAGGCCACAGCTGAAATACTGTGTACCACACTTCAAGAAGTATGTGGAGAAGCTTGTACAGAGAAGAGCCACTTGTATGATTTGAGGCCTGAAGAGCAAGCCCTATGAGGAAAGGCTGACAGATATGGGACTGTTCAGCCTAGAAAAGAAAAGGTTTGGGGGGAAAGGGGGGTGTTGGTGGCAGCTGACAAATATATCAGGGGAAAGCATCAGGGGCTAGGTGAACAACTATTCACCAAAGCACTCCAGGGCAAAACCAGGAGCAACAGTAATAAACTCCTAGAAGGAGGTTTCACAATGGATATAAGGAAGAACTTCTTTACAGTTCATGTGACCAGATTCTGGAATAGACTCCAAGTGGGGGTGGTGCAGGCAACTACCCTAGAGATCTTCAAAAGGAGATTGGATGCACACCTTATTTGACACCAGCAATCTTTCCTGCTTAGAGTAGGGGGGGATGGACCCAATGATCTCATGAGGTCCCTTCCAGCCCTAAACTTCTGTGAATCTGTGAAAGTAGACACCTTCGCTTCAAACTACGAGTAATGAGAACTAGTTCTGACTTCGCTAAAATTCCTTACTGCATCTCCTCCTCCCACCCCCCCCCCAACAATTTTTCAACAATTTCCAACCTGGGACAACATTCCTTCAAAATTCTTACTGTACCATAAACAAATAACATATATAATAACACATATATATCCCTTGGTTTGATATATAACCTTGATGTGCCCTAGAATAACATTATGTGATGCAAGTTCAGTGAAGTGACAGAGTCAGGGAATAAATGACAATGGGGAAGTCCTTGATCCTAATGAGATCTGCAGGACAGAGGCCTTAAAGGTGGAGATTTTAGGAAGCATGGGCTGGGAGACGCAGTTTTCTACAGTGGACTCAGACATACATAGATTCATAGATGCTAGGGTCAGAAGGGACCTCAATAAATTATTGAGTCCAACCCCCTGCATAGGAAGAAAGAGGATAAAAACAAAGGAAAGAAAACATACTGAACACACTTGGAAACAATCCTCACCCTGATTTCTGCTAAAAAGGACAGACAGACATGAGTGGAGATGGAATGCAGGAGGGTTTGGTGAGATCTGCCTGCTGAAAGATGAAACAATACAATCAAATCTCTATGCCCGAATGTCATGATTGATAAACAATGCTCCCAACCAATGGCATTACACACAGAAAATACTGTGCCCTGTGCTGTTGTGTATTGCATAGAGCACAAACTGAATAAAAAGCAAATCAAATATGCTAAGAATAGTATATTGAGTCTTCTAAACTGGGCTGTTAAAGGGACAGATGTGTGTATGTGTGTGTATGTGTGTGCATACATATGTGTACACAGTCTTTCAAGATGCAGAATTTTTAAAATGCATGTATTAATGCTGTACGTCTACAAACACGCTTGATTTTATTATGCTGAATGATCACATTGAATCCGTTTGCATAGTTGGGGAATAACAGAAAATCTTGATCTCATTAAAGTCAATAAAATTTTCACTAGATAGCTACACAGGCACCAAGAATTAGTGCAAGAACACTTCCAGAATATTTTTATGGATAAAACACAATGATATTGGGCCTAGATTAAATTTTCCTCTTAAACTTGAACTGCAAGTTATATTAAAATAATAATAACAATAATAATTATAATAAAAACATTATTTTAACATCCCAGAATACTGCCATTTGCTGATGCATTATTTCAGATATGGCAACATGCAAATATTGTATACATAGCACTTGGATTTTCAACTCTTTTACAAAGCTGGAAATCAGAAACCTTTCACCATGTGTTCACTGGTATACAGTTACTCTCTTCCCACCCATCTCCAAAGCCTTGTGACTCTCCAGTAAATCTCCCTTCCTAGGGAAGGCTGGATCTATGTCCACCTGCAAAGTGCCAATGCCAGTGTGTATAGGTCAGCCAGAAAGAGTCCCTCCCTGCCTAAAGTGGTAGAGAATATTCTCTGTGTGGCACTCCCAGCTCTTCATGGCCCAGAGGGTGGATTATTAACTAAAACTTTTACTCAGAAACCACTTTCTTTTCCATTACATAATCCCATGTGGGAGGAAGGTTCCTTAATTTGGGTGGACACCATGGTGCAAAAGCATAATTCAAATAAGACCCAGAATTCAACACACAGGACTTTATTTAGAAATTTGTCTGAATCAGCCCTTTGAATGGTACTCCACATCACTTAACTTTTTTAAATGTATTATTCCAATGTAGACAATTAAAAAAAACCTAAAATAAAGCAATATGTGAACATCCTGAAGTTACGAGCACACTAACAGTAAAGGACTTCCAGATTTTCAAGTACAAGCACAAATATTCCTGGGTTTACACATTAATTGTAGAAATTAGGTCTTGGTAAACCTTGTTATGCAAAGAGAACTTTGAGCCATACTCTGGTCACGTATCTAAAATGAATACCATTAGAGTGAAAGTGACTACGACTAGGTACAGACATTCCAGAAGTCCGAGGTGGAACTGATTCAGTCTACCCTGGTTTCTCTAAGCTCTGTTGATTGAACCAGGAATGAACAGAACACACGTTTACTCTTTGTGAAGGGAAGAGGGATGCAGATGCCGGTACTGGGCAAGCCAGAAGGCCGGGGGCACTCTCACATGTCTCCTAGTGGGGCCTTTTTAACCAACCTCACTCCCCCCCACGCCAGCAGACCTGCCAGCAGCAGAGGGACACCCTCCCACTGTGCTTGCTCAAGTTGGGGAGAGCCATGGGCGGGCCAACAGGTGAGAGGGCCTCTGCTCCCCCACTTGGCTGACAGCCGGAACAAAATAGCTCTCAGCCCTGCTCCACCCTGCTGGTGTCAGCTCAGCCTGGCAGGGTGAGGAAGCATAGGTTGTGGGACCCTTTCCCCAGTCCTGCTGGCCTGCTCTGACATGGGCAGGCAGGAGCAGGGCTGAGAGATGCAATATCTCCAGATCAACCGCTCCCAGAGCCCTGTTCAAAATTCTACTCACCACGCTAAGTGGCTCAGCTGGCAATCCTGGCATGGCTCTCAGCCCTGGCTCCTGCCTACCCATGTAAGCTGAGCTGGGCAGTGGCAGGGAGGAATAGAGTCCTCACCCTGTGGTCCCAGCTCCAAGCAAACAGAGCTGGGGGGAACCTATGCTCTATTACAGTTTAATTCAGTTTCTGATGACTTAAACCGGTTTATGTGTAATGTCTGTCCCTAGCCTGAATGACTTGTTTGAACTGGATAGGGTTTCAACCCAGATCTCAGTGCTGGAATTTTAGTAAAGTTTGGATCCTGATCCAATTCTTGTGACTTATACCTACCTCTAATCTAAAACATTTGGTCTAAAATTCCACTTTCTTTCAAGATTTGGAAGACAGATGAAAAACATGTTACAAAAGAAAGTATAAGATCATAACAACATTTTTGTGTTGAAGGAAGGATCAAAAGTGATTAGACCTGGATAAATAATACAATAGGCTTAAGAGAGTTAATTCTATGAATAACTGAAAATTCAATTTGATGGTACTCATGATCTTTTTATTCATTTTCTGTAAACTGTTTTGTATTAAAATATTCTGCTCATAATAAAGTTAGGAATAAACAAAATTCTCAGAAATACTTGTGAACATGCTTGTGACATAAAAGTCATATTTAAACCTACCTCCCATTGACTTCTCTATTTGTTTAATTAATAAGCCTCCCAGGAAGAAGGAATGATACTCTATGATTTAGACAACCAGTGATATCAACTAAATAGAAAACTATGAGTGTCAAGTACTCAAAGCAAAATTTAGTTCAGAAGCATTTAAAACTGACTGAAATTAATTTTCACAATATGTTTGTTGAGCAGAACTGAACTATCTTGAGCAAATTTATAAAAAAAAATCCAAACTCCATTTTGTAATTTACTCGTGAGCAGGTTTAAAATGATCAAATATATTAGTTATAATTTACATAGTTCAGTAATATTTTGCCCAGCTCTAGCAGCTCTTTACCAAAAATGAAAAAAAGAAAGAAGCAGAACTAAGTAGTAGCTGAGATAACAAAACAAAGTTTAACAAAACAGAGGTGAGTGTTGTCAGGAACATGGTTTATTTTCATCCCTTGCTTATAATTCAATTTCTTTCCTTAGTTTGTATATCTCACTTTTTCTAATTCTTAAAAGTCATAGTATTTGTTCTTTTTGTTAAACCCTCAGATCCTGGAATCAAGTGATTGTATGAGACTGTCAGGCTTCAATTAAAAAGAAAATTAAAATTGTTAGTCTATAGTCCTTGAAAAAAGCATGAAAGCATGAGCAATATGCACCTCCAAAGAACCAAAAACAGAAGTCAAACTAAGGATTCCTGACATTATCTCATGTTTTTTGGTGCCTGGCTAACAATTGTTGAATTATTATAGTTGGGAACGTGTATGTTGTCTAGTGCATATATTAGGTTTCACTTAAATGCGACTGGTATGCAGGATCTTCTAATGTGGAAGCACAAGAGATTACTTCTATGGATTTTTATTTTTTTTTAAATGGAAAATTAATATGCAAATTGACAAAGATTATGGACAAAATGGCATCTAGGTTTGAACCTTCAGCAGGAGGATTTCTGAGGTAAGAAAATACAGTTCGTCTGAAGGGAGTTTCTGTGCTCAATAATAATCTGGCTAAACTACAACTACAAATGGAGAACCTAGAAAACAGGCTGAAAAGATCAAATTTACATCTGCTGGGTGTGCCTGCAGATTTTAAAAGAGATGACAAAATGGAATATTTATAAAAACTTCTTAAGGAGACAACTACAGAGGCCTTGCCTAAGACCACACTGGAAACTTTCAGAGTATACAGTTCTCTAATACTAAAACCACTGAGGAAAATAAGCCTCCTGAAATCACTACTACGTATTTATATTATTAAAAGAAGGGGAGACTTGCATATCATGTGAGGAAATTAAGTACAGGAATCTTAAATTATGGGTTTTTTCTCATTTGTCCCTAAAACTTTTTTAAGAACAGAAGATTGAGAATATCTGAGAGCTTTAAAAACAATAACTTAAAAAAATAACTGCTACTGCAGTTCTTAATCAGAAAAACAAACTTTGATTTTTTCCCATGAGATTTTCCAAGTAATGAGTAGGCAAAATAGGGACATAAACTGTTCCATCGTGTTCATATATTTATCTCCTCCTTTGTTTTCTCTCTTTCATTCTTCATTTTTATGAGGGGTTTTTTTGTTGTTACTGTTTTTTGGTATGTTTGTTTTGTTTTGATAGTTGTTCTTTCTCTTTAATGACTTGCATTCCAAGGCTATTCATTATGGAACGTGAGGTTTTATATATGATATGCTTTTAACAGCAGGCAGACAAGGTTCCTTGGGTGAATTTGATATCTTTTATTAGACCAACCCAAATGGTTGGAGAATAATTATTAACCAAGCTTTCAGGTTCAAAAACCCTTCATCAGGCTAAGGAAGCTTCAGCAGTTGGTGTGTGCTCTTCCTGGATGGAATGAAAAGTCTTTTTCCAGGAAGCGCACACACCAACTTCTGCAGCTTCCTTAGCCTGATGAATGGTTTTTGAACCCAAAAGCTTGCTTAATAACTATTCTCCAACCATTTGGGTTGGTCTAATAAAAGATATCAAATTCACCCAAGGAACCTTGTCTGCCTA
>JAGPOW010000261.1:202536367-202612617 GCA_030014935.1 Caiman crocodilus
AGCAAGAACAACTTCCCTAGGAAGCTGGTTCCACATCCTAGCCACCCTAACTGTGAAGTAGTATTTCCTAATGTCCAACCTAAACCTGCTCTCCAGTAATTTGTGACCGTTGGTCCTAGTTACCCCTGGTGGTGCCCGGGAAAAGAGCCTGCCCTATTTCCTGCTGATCTCCTCTCAGCAGTTTATAGGCTGCCACCAGGTCCCCCCTCAGCCTGCATATCAATCTAGCGGCCCTCCTCTGGACCCTCTCGAGGCCATCCATATCCCTCTTGAAGTGTGGCACCCAGAACTGGACACAGTACTCCAGCTGATGGGAGCCTGAGAGAGCGGGGTGGTGATGAGAGCCCGAGAGAAAGAGTGGGCAGTGAGGTAGAGCCCCAGAGAGGGGGCGGTGTGGCTGGGCACTGTGTGTGCCTGTCACTTTCTGAAGGGGGGGAAGGTGTGTGGCCAGGCACTGAGTATGCCCGCCACTTGTGGAGAGCGCGGCAGGGTGCTGAGCCCGCCTGCCACGGGTAGAGAGTGTGGCAGGGCGCTGAGCCCACCTGCTGCAGGTGAGGAGACCGTGGCAGGGCTCAGAGTGAGCCTGCCGCTGGTGAAGATCATGGCAGGGCACCGGGGGTGCCTGCCCCTTTAAGGCCCTGGAGCTGGCAGCCTCCAGGTGCCTGATGAGGGCAGTCATTTTCAGGCAAGGGCTGCTGATATAAACATAGGCAGTTTGGCTGCTGGAGGCAGGCAGCAACATCGCCTGGCTGGAGAGCTGCCGAGAAGAACACCCGGAGGTAAAGGGGAGCTGTAGGAGTGGCGAGGAGGCTCCACTGGTCCTGGGCATGACCTGAAACTGCACCCTGCCGGGAGTGGGTGGCCTGGTGGGGCTCTCAGTAGCGCAGAAGCCCCCAGGAAATGCCAGGCCAGTTACCACCCCGGTGAAAGGCAGGTCAGGGCACCATAACCCCTTTGCTCCCACCGCCGGGTGGGTAACCCCGTTGGCTTGTGTGAAGGGCCCAAAAGGCGGACCCAGAGAGTGAGAGAGTGGGGGCTAGAGACCCAGCCCGGAGAAGAGAGTACCCTTGACTGGCCCAAGCTGGGGCCACGGCTAAGGGAGCCAAAAGGTCCGAGGGCCCACCGCAAGGGATGCCCAAGAGCTTGGGGCCTGGGGTCCTGACTGGCCTGGAGGTGGGGCAGGGCTAGGAGCCGGAGGTCCTGGGGAGACCACACCCGAAAGGGGAAGAAGGCGCTGCGGTTGTCCTCAGGAGGTGGGGATAGCAGGGCGGTTATGGTTTCCAGGGGGCTAGGTAGCCCAGATGATGGCGGAGAGGCCGCCTGATTGGAGGAATCAGAGAAGGGTCCTGTATGGATGATTCTGGGGCCCAGCATAGGGCCAGTGATTAGAACAGCAAGATGCCATCTGCGAGGCTTGGGCTGCAGTATTGGGGTGGAAGGAGCCGCAGAGAGCGCCCCCTGGCATCAGGGCACGAATGGGCAGCCTCCCGCTTATTAACATCAATTTGTGAACCAGCTGAGATCAAGTCATGGCAGGCAAGAACAGGCGGGCGGTTGGCCCACCAAGATAGGCGAGCGGGCCATAAAGAATGGCCCCGGGGAGCCCGCCCTGTCACACCATCCAACTTCCAGTTTTGCTTCTGCATGCTTCGATTGGCCCCTGGGGAACACCCCCTGCTCATCTACCGGTGGAACCAGGATTTTTACTTTACATAGGTGGGATGTAAGGTGCAAGAGGTTGAGAACTGCTGCCCTAAGCCACAGAAACTCTACCCAATGCAAGGTAATTACCTGAAGGAAGAATACTCCACTGGTATAACTTATAGTGGTCTAGGTTTCATCTGTCCACTTCCATTCTGGGGTAGCCGTTTGCTAAACAGAAACACAGTATTACCTGCTTGTCTACCAACTATAATTGCTGCTGGAGAGCCTAGTACCTTAGGACAGCTGCACTTCTGTATGTTCCTACTTTTCGTGTAATTTATATTGGTTACAAACCCAATGTAAAATACACTAGTTTATATGAACACCTAAGTGAGGTGCAGTGCTCTCCTTCTATCCAGCACTGTCCTTCCAGGGAAATCCCTTTTTATACTTGTAGCAGGGAGCTTATGCAATTCATGAAATGAGGGAAGGTTCAGATTGAGGGACTGATCAGGATGGTGTGAGTTGGGCTATTTTGTTCCATTAAATTTAAGGTCCAATCTGAATGCTATTAAAGTTCCTGAGAGTTTTACACTTACCTAGCAGTAACAGAATTGGATCATTACAGTTTTGTTCTCTACTTGACCCATGATGCAGCTGAAATGTCAACATTAAATACATTTTATTCCTCAATAAACGTCACATTAATGTCCTGTTCAATTTTCTGTAGCTGGAAGTTACCATTCAACAGAGGCCTACTGGAATACTGATAATTCAGCTGCATTGCTAGAAGACTACAAGAATTTTATAAGCGTGCCTGACTTGAGTCTTCACTGTTGGTCCCTCACACTCATGTTTCATACAATAATGTATTTTAAATAGAATGTATTTCCCAGTTTTTTTCTTTGTCTGAATGCTATACTACACTGTAACAATTTTGTTCACAGTGAAAAGGATATTACATAATATATAGATATCCTGACATTTAAAAAAGGGGTGATGAAGGAAAGTAACTCAAGAGATCAGTTTTCCTCTGTTTTAAAGTAATGTATTTCTAGATTGTGTATGTGCCAAGATATGCATCTCTTTACATGGCCAAGTGCCTCCACCTTACCAGCAAACAATGGGAAAGGATCCATATAAGGATCTTGTCCAGTGTACATTTATTGAACCCCTTGGTGCCAATATTCTTTTTTAAAATGTATCCTATTCCTGGAAAAAAAAAATGCTGGAATTGTGATACCAAGGAGTTGATTTTGTTAATAATTCCTCTGCTTACTTGCAAAACTAATCAGTTGGTTGTACCCTCACCTTTGGACCAAAAGGCCAAGTGATTTAAGTTCCACACCAAGTTTTGGGCTCAGCCTTAGTGCTGGCTCTTCACTATTATAGTGAAAGGGAAGAAATATGCTAATGTATTAGAGACTGACTCTCATTTGAGACATTAAGCTGTGGATCCTCCTGCAAGTCTCCAAATCCAGTTCAGGTAGACATTAGTGAAACCCTGGTACTTTTTTGCCCAGCAGTCCCTCTTACTGAAACTTGCTTTAAAAATCAAGGGCTGTGGGTAAGCTACTGGTAAATAATGACTGGTGCATTTTACAGACTGACAAAAAACTGGGTAACTAACTCATTGTTTTAAGTACTAATTTTATCCTCAGACTGAAAGACAATAGAAAATACAGGTGACAAAAACTCAAAACGAACTTAGTCCTCGGCATCTTTATTTGAACTCTATGAACTTGTACCCTCTATCGTTTTGTGCATTGGGTGTAAGTGCTGAAAACTACAGGTGTGCGAAGCGGGCCCTATTTGATTCGGATTCAGCCAAAATCAGGGACAATGATTCGATTTGTTGATTTAGATCACCGTCCCCAATTCAATTCAGCTAAATCTGAGTTCAGGGAATCAGCAGTTCAGACACAGACAAAGCTCTAAATGTTTTTTCTACATACCTCGAGGTACCGGCATGGCTTGTGAATGCTGCGATGCTGGGGCAGACGGAGCATTCTGCAGGAGTGCAGGGGGGCCTTCCACGTGCTCGGCGGTGAACCTGGAAGTGGACCAGAACTGGTTCTGGTCCACTTCCAATTCTGCTGCCAAATGTGCTGAGGAGCCCCTGTGCTTCTGTGGGAAACTCCCATGTGCCCCACCATCACAGCACTCATGAGCTGCCTGGTACCTAGAGGTATGTAGAAAAAACATTTAAAGCTGTGTCTATGTCCGAATCACCAAATCTTTCTGAATCTCTTCAAATCAATTCAGGGGGTTCCAATTCGATTTTGAGAGATTAAAGGGTCCTCTGATTTGATTCAGATTCGGACATTCCACCACCAAATTGCGCCGATCTATGCTGAATTGAATCAGGGACCAAAGCTTCACGCAGCCCTACTGAAGACTGTCAAATAAAATTAGCTCAATTAAAATCATGGAGAGAGGTTAGATTCTGAGTTCTGGGCCAACCACCAAACTGCCAGGCAAAAAAGAAGTAAGTAGGGCTTTCCTACCTGTTCAACTCTAACAGAGGAACTGTTACACAGATTGCAAGTTCCACCAACCTGTCACCAGCATGCATATGCCCTCTCCCAGAAGCACTTTTTCAGGGTAGAGAGAATGCTTAGATTCAAAAACAGCCGGGTCTAAATAAAATACCTTTTGTTAATTTTTCTTTGCCTTAGCTAAGTGGAACCTCATGAAACTCAGATCCAGGCCAAAATCTGAATCTCAACCTTTCACCCACTACTTCTTTGCATTTTAAGGAGGCAGCAGAAATGGGTGAGAGTGGAAAAACTTTAGGGTTTAAACAAGTGTTTCCACATGTTTTGCAGTTATTTGCATTTATCGGTTCTCACCCTCCACCCCCTTTACCACTCCCTCTGTATAAAATGAGATATTTGAGCACAGTTACACAATTGTAAAGGAAACCTCAAGTCCCCTTTCATAGAAACCCACATGTTGTATTCCAAGGTTTATAATACATTAAGTCTTGATTAGGATAACTTGGCATAAGGCAGTGTGGCATATGTGATGAAAACGATGCAGTTTAATATCTCCCACAGAGCCTAGCAATCCAGTGATAACCATGTGATATTGTTTGCTGGGCTCACAAATCCAGCTAAAATCCAGCTAAAATAAAAGTTAAAATAAAAGTTCTCTCCTACTATAGCACCAACCTTCATTAAAAAAGGGAATACAGGTTTCCTTCACTGTATGCTGTACGTGCATTCCTGGAAAACAATGCATAAGTTGAATTTGCATAAAGGGAACCTACTTTACAGTGTAACAAATAGGGATAGGATCCAAGACCTCGACTGTACTGACCCTCAGATCCATTTCTACCACTTTTTACAAGACAGTTTTGGTACTTGACAACAGCAGACATTACACACAAGCACAGGGCACTATCATAATGGGAATGGCAACTACAGAAACACGTCACAGACAACAAGGAAGGAGCATAGATCCACACAGAAGACTATTTTGGGGCGCATCACTCTAACAATGCATTGCACAAAATAGCTGACTGAGGGCTTCCATCACACTGATCACATAAGAGTGAATTTACCTCACGTATAATGAATTTTTGGTATAAAAAGGGTTGTCACATAAGAGCGAATTTGCACGTACAGAACCCACATAAAGCGAGGGAAACCTGTAGTTTCTTTACATTTCACTTCATGTGCAAAACAAGTCTGAAAGATGATACTTCAGTTATTCCCAAGGTTTCATCTGCTGAAAAGAAGAGGAATGAGCCTGATACTCTCTCAGACTTATTCTCTGTCACCTCATTGCAGGGTACACAGTGAGAGAGAAAGAAAGAAAGAAAGAACTCTTCTATTCTTAAAATTGTTAGAGTTTAAATGTGCACTTTTAGTTATAGTTTAAACAATCTTTCTTCTTGGAGTTTCTCAGTAAGTGAAATTGCCAATAATTCAACCTAATGATCTAATATCAATCAACAGAAGACAATGAAATTACAATGGGACTGCATGATTTTCTATTTCTGCATAATATAGAACTAGTAAGAGATAATAGCATGTGTATATGATACAGGGCTGTGCTTCAGAAGGAGTAGTCCTGGGAACCAGCTGCATAAGGTGTAACTGGGGATTCTAACGTCACTTTGTTATTGACTAGCTCTGTGGCCCTGGGCAAATCACTGCACTATGCTGTGCCTGATCTTCATCTCACAGCCCTTGCTCATAACCAGAGAAACTCCAACTTTGCTAATATAAACTCTGCTTTTTGGTTTTCCTATCTATAAAATAAAATACTTACTTACTTCATGTGGGTGATTAAAAATTAATTAGTTGATAATTATAAGCCATTTTGTAGATGAGCAGTATAAAATAGACTAAAAAAACCATGCAGCGAGTGGAATTTTTCTTAGAATTCCAGTTACCGAAGTTTTGTGTACAACCCTTCATGGTCACAGAGAAGAGCTTGAAAATGAAACTCAAGTGAACTTGAAGGGGCCAGAAAATTAAATACAAAGCACATAAAATATGGCTATTTTAAATCTAACGGTATGATTGTGGAGGTCTCGGGATCTGTAATACTATAGTCACAAATCAGTTTTGAAAAACTTGGCGCAACTTGTCCAGAAAGTACAAAGCAAGTCAGCAGGCAGTGTTTGACATCCAGATATAATCAAAACATTATTCTGCCTTTTAGGAAGAGTGTTAAAGAATAGAAAATGCAGTGAGTGAATGCAATTAGCATTTGTGAATGAACAGTCTGAACAAAAGACAAAGATGACATTGCTAACTACTTAGCATTTATTCATTTTTCATGTTTTTTTTCAAAACTCAATTATTTTCTTATGTTCTTGACTGTCTTAAAATCAACAGGAGCCTTTTCCCCTGCCCTTTATTATTTGTTTATAGGAAATTCCTATCAAAACAGCTCTTAGAACTGTGTTAGCATGTAGTGTTATACAGACAGCAGGGGAGCCCTGAAAATTGCTGCCAGAAAAATAGCAACAAGTAAAAAAAAAAAAAAAAATCTCACTGACATGTAGTGGTATATGTATATATTAATTGCATAATTATGTGTAGAGACCAGTCCCCAGTAGGATTACAACAATTTCAAAGCAGGCCAAGTTGAAACTAAATGGAGAGGCTCTGCCTGTCCTGGACCTTTCCGACATAATCCCCGAAAGACCTTGGGGTAAAAGAGAGGGTAAAGTAGCACACTCCACACACAGGCAGCAATTGGAATATACACCAAAACAGTTGCGGGGAGGAAGGAACTATCCATCCAGTATTGCAGTTCTGCTTTGTAGCCAAGAAGTCAGGTCTGTCACTGATCTCCAGCTGGCTCTTTGCCATGAAGCAAAATGCCACAAGATCTGCCTTTATCTTATTGTCTCACTCCCCCTCTCCCACCCCTCCCTTCCCTGAATGAACATTTTTTTTCTTCAGGATACAGTCTATGAAAACAGAAGAGCTTTTACAAAACCTGTGGTCCAATCACTTAATGCCAGCAAAATATCCTATTAAAGAGATTTGGGATTTATGTAGAATACGGGACTGAATACAGTGCAAGACTTAACCATTGAGTGTTCCTAGAATCTACAAAATCAGTATTGCTAATCCCACTGGATGTAAACTACACCACTTTGCTCAGGTCAGATGCACTAGCGGTACAATGGGGTATAGTTTAGATCATGGTTTAGGATCAGTAGCACCACACCCCTATGTGGGATATTTTGGACAGGTTTGAGGCCTTTAGTCAATGCCTCTTGCTCTGCAAAAGGAGAAATAAAGCAAAACTGCACCAATTTTTTTCCTTTTTGCATAAGATGTATGTAATGATAGCCATCTGTTTTTGCTGTCTATTGAAATAAGAAAACTTGTGGGTCAGTTTATGTCAATGAAAACTGCAACTTGAATACTTATTTTCTTATCCTTATATATCGTTATTCTTATTTTGCCCAGTAGTTTAAATGCCAGCATCTTTTGAGTTCTCAGAGATATATGATCACTATTATACAAATTAAAATGCACTGATAGGTGCATCAGTTGTTCCATATTGTAACCAAATTTACCTTGGAACACTGGGTTAATTAAAAACATACTGCAAATAAAGAACAAATTTCTAACCTATTAATTTGAAACATGTATTTAAAAGATAAAAAATAGTTATTGCGTTGTTAAAAGCTGAAGATGCAATTCCCAAAAATATATATTCCTTTAAGGGAGAGAAAAAAGTTTGGCCACAGTTTCAATCAGTCTTAATTCATTCTTTATTGCCATTCTGGTTCTGTGTTATTTGAGCTGGTTTAACTGTTAAAAGCGTTTCAAATGTTCACATGGTCTGCATTAGATTACCAAATAAAAGTGCAGCCTACCAAATGTAACGATCTAAAATGAAAACCACATGAATTTGATTTCTTTGTGGTATAACTTTAATTAGGTTCAGAGGTCTTTCAGACTTACCTGTCTATCTGCTCTCTGATAGCCTGATCTGATAAGGGTAAGACAAAGAGTCTGAGAAAGCTATCTGAACTGCTTGCTCTCAGTTACAGTACATAGTTGTATACTAGATGGTGACAACCCTGTACTTTGGTCTCTTTCAAGGACAGAAGTCTGGACCCTTTTAAGGCTATAGTCACCATCTCACTGTGAGTGGTAGTGTGTCAAATCTTGCTGTAAATGATCTTTCTCTTTTGCAGCCCTGCAGCATAGGGTATCGGAGAAAGAGCGCATGTAGGTGCAAGTATGTTTATACTCTGAATATGCATTCATACTATCACATCAAATACCAGCTATGTTTGCATGTTTTTGTTCTAACATTCTAAACAAAAGGTGCATCCAAATATGAAATCTGCAGTCACCGATTGGGACACAAGAAGAACAGGAATGTGGTTGAGAGAAACGCTTTGACCATCTTGTAACTGAATACATTCATAGTCTGAAAAAATCCATAGTGTGGTAAAAGTACTGCAAGTGCCTTTAACAAACTGATAGTTTTCTGGGCTTCCCAATGGATAGTATTTATTTTAAAAGAGAAGAGGAAAAATTATTCCATCTGTTCACATTCACCTTGGGACTCCTGAATCACAGACAGAAACACTCAATGGATCCACCAACAAGGTCACATAAAAAAATGAGTAATCACTATAATATCAATAATAGAACCTACTAAGAATTAATGGGTCTGAAAAGCTTACAGAAAGCAAAGAGAAAGATGTATTCCTTTAGTAACATAACTTGGGGTAGACCCTGGGTGTTAACGTAGTAGGGATACCAGAATTGTCCACCACCCTTGTGAAGTCTGCCCCAGCAAGAAAAACAGCTCCATGGCATTGTTTCTGCAGCAGCGGCTGGATGTGTGGATACAGTCTAGCTGCTGTAGGAGCAACAGCTGGAGCAGTCACACGATACTGTAGCAGCTACAGCAGCAACCTAGAGCTTCTGTAGATGAAATGAGAGGCATGTATGCGTGGCATTTTTGCACCACTTTAATGGCATTCATGTTTGCACGCAGCAGTGGCATATTGCACATTAATTCCAGCCACTGTAGCATATTCAGTGGCGTAATGCACCTTTAAAATGACTTTGGGGCCTCCTCTAAGGAGTTTTAGTTTGCTGCCCTACAGCTGCAGAACAGAGCACTGGGCTCTGTGCGGCTGAGGAGCTGTGTAGGCAGCTTGGGAAGGCAGGCGCCACTGAAGTGGGGGGGAAAAAAGTGGCGAGCCTGATCTTTTACTCACCCCTCACCTCCCCTCTGGAGCCTGCCTGCCTGAATGGGGACCTGATTTTTCCCTCCGCAGCTGCAGTAACCTCCAAGTCTGCCCAAGCTGGGTGCCTGCAGGTGGTGCTGCTTGGGGAGGCACCGCTGCCACAGAGGCAAGCACCAGCCCTGCATCCACCCCACCCTAGGAACCGTTCCACCCAGTGGCAGCTTGCCCTCCCCTCCCCACCACCGGAGAGGCAGGAAAGACACAGGTGTATACAACACAGGAGTTTACTTTGCCCTAAATTGAAGTGGTGTTTTTAAAAACCCACTGTTTCAACTTAAGGTGAAGTAAGCCCCCATTTCATCTATACACACCCATAGTACCAGGGACTGTTCTTGTGTGTCTGCCATACGTAAGACTCCCATCCATCGACTTCCCTTGCTCTCAAAAGATATTACAGAAGGTTGCAAGGGCAGGAAAAATACTTGGTTTTCAAAACAAATTTTTAAACTTTAGAAAAGTTTTACATCTTTCAGCATTAATAAATCCCAACATGTGTCCTCATTCTCTTTGGTTGCATCTACATGAGACATTACTGTACAGTGGTTACTGCGTATTTATTTAGTCCTTATTTATACAAGGACTAAATACATACACAATAACCCAAGTTACCAGGCAGTAGGGCCAGCAAACACTTTTTTAGTGATGCTACTGCACAGTAGCTCAATACTACTGTGTAGTAGCATCACATCACAGCTTTTTACCATGTGATGCTACTGTGCAGGAGCATTGGGCTACTGAGCAGCCAGCATCTCATGTAGACACAGCCTTTATGTAACATTATTCTTTGCTAGTAGCACCTTTTTTTTAAATACCTTCCATTGATGAATGTGTGTGCATTTGTGTGTGTGGTGCACGCCCACACACACCCTGCCCTCTCAATTGCTGTATCATTGACATACTTAGTGTTGGCAGTTTTGCTTTTGGCATTCTGCCTACCATGGTACCATGCAACAGAGAAGCTTTTAAACATGGCAGGAGTATCTGTATTTTCCTGTTTGAACTGCATAAAAGAATAAGGGACAGAAAGGAAATCAGCATATCAATGAGAGGTAATATTCAGTATTTATTCTGACTGTGCTAAATGCTTGTCGGTTTTAAATTATTTATGGTGTCTTTGAGGACTGAACACAACTTAGGCCGTGAGTAGATGAAATGAGGGGCATATGTGCACAACACTTTAAAGGGGGCTAAATGCTTTTGCACCACTTTAGTGGTGTTGGTGTTTGCATGCCTTGGTGGCATATTGTGCATTAACTACAGCCACTGTAGCAATTTGGTGGTATAATGCACCTAAAATGGCTTGAGGCCCAGCAAACTATAAAACTCCTTCAAGTTGTTCTAGTTTGCTGCCCTACCAGCCACGGAGTGAAGCACCAGACTCTGTGTAGCTCAGGGGCTCTGCAGGAAGCCCTGCAGGCAGCCTGGCAGCAGCCTGGGAAAGCAGGCTCCACCCAAGAAAGGATAAAAAAAAAAAAGTTGCAAGCCTGATCTTTTTTTTCCTCCCCACCCTCTGGAGCCTGCCTCCCTGAGCTGCGCTGGGGCCAGTGATTTTCTTTGCATCTGTAGTGCTCTCCAGGACCACCTGAGCTGGGTGCCTGCGAGAGGGTGCCACATAGAGGCGGCACTGCCACTGCCAGAGGGAAGCACCAGCCCCCTGCCATCCCCAACCCAGGGACTGCTCCACCTGCCAGCAGCTAGCCCTCCCCTCCCCACTGCTGGAGAGGCAAGTAAGTGGACAACACAGGGGTTTAATTAGCCCTAAATTGAAGTGGTGTTTTTTTTAAAAAAACACTGTTTCAAGTTAGGGCCCTGATTTTGTCAACACATGCCCTTAGAGCTCATTGATCCTGTCATAAGGAAAGGTGAACTGACTTGATGAGTTCTCACCCAAAATTTAAACTGAAAATAGAAAAAAAGAAGTTTGTAAAAAAAAAAAAAGTTTGCTTTTTAGCATTTGTTGTTCCCCACATGCCATTTCTTCTCTCTGAATTTCTGGGTTCTGCTCAAGCCTAATATTATTTTTTATTATTTGTCTTACAGGAGTACCTGGGGTCCTTGATCAAAGATCAGACACCCACTGTGCAGAGCTTTGTACAAACATAGAGCAAATAAAGACAATGCATGTGCCAGGGAATTCATGGTCTAAGAGACCTGAAGTACAAAAACAAAACTGAAAAAAAAATCCCTGTGCTTGTGTTTTTTCACATTTTGCTCACTCATCAAATTCAAAGAAACTTGCAAATTTCAGGTAGTTTATGGTCATGATCCAAAGCTCCTTAATTCACTGGGTTTCCATCGATTCAGTGTTCTCAGTATCGCACCTTAAAAGACTGTCTCAAAGTCTAAACTTATTCATAACTACAAGTTACTGACAATATTATGAAGCCAAGTAAAAGAAGAATGTTTTTATGGGCATCAAAATTTCAGGAAGGAGGGAGGAAAGGTCATCAAGTGATCAGTAGCAGAAATCTTATTTCCTCATGATTCATTTTAATTCTGGACCACAAAAAAGCAGCAGCCATAGCTTTGAAAGATACCTAATATGTCTGAAAAAAGACTTCTCCACTAGCCTCTGGGAATGCTGAAAAAGGAAGAACATCTCTAACAACTCTCATTTGAGGTATTCTTTGACCTACCAAAAGGATGAGTCAAAACTTAGCTACCTTGGCCTTCAGAATGCAAGACCAGACTGGATAAATGATCCAAAATTTCCCACAAAGTAGTACGGAGCGTAATCGTGCTTCCTGGAATGGACTCTGTTTACCAAATTTTAAGACTGTATTCAACAAATCTGTTGAGTCAGAAGCTCCATATCAGAGCAACAAAACTATGAAGAGGCCTGAGGGAAAACTGGCAGCAAATATGGATTATCATCTCTGTCACAGAGCCCAGAAACCATTCCACACAATTCTTCCCTGCATCACGTCAGCATAGCTCTGAAAGCATAACTCAGAAAGAAACTACTAACCTCACTTTCCTCCATTAGGGGGCTTTGCAGTTTCCTGGCATGCCGTATCACTGATTTGCTATTTCACCACAGGAATGCTATTCTGATGCCCTAACAGATGGCATACAACAACTTGGGATGATGTAGGTTTCCTTCTACCTGGGCCTGGAACCCACAGTAAGGAGGGAAGGAAGAATTAACCTTTGACTGAACCAAATACATCTTGGTTAGAGGCAGGAAAATGTGCTGAAAGGTAATTTTAGGGAACCTAGCAGCAAAGATTTCCACAACATGTCTTCAAGCCAAAGTACAGTAGAAGCTGGCTCCCATTCTCAATCACATACGTTCAGTCAAAGCTAAATTTAGAATTTATGTTGTGAAACCTTGGGCAAGTAAACCGTGCAACTGCAAGTTCACAATATTAAGCAGGAGATTTCATAGGAAATTTGTTCAGATGCAGCCTCATTTTAAACCCATTTAAATCCTATGAATGTATTAAAATTGTATAGTACTATTTTAACATCAGCCAGACCTCTACAATACTGAACTGATGGATCTCTTGAGCAGATACTCACAATCCTGATAAGCTAAACTAAAGATTGGCTGGTGTTGCTGGTGAAAAAATGATCCCCATGGAAGACAGACATTCAAGATCCCTGTCATTAGCCAACTCACTATTGCCACACCGCAGCTATAATAAAAACAATACTTCATTAAAATTTGCACCTCAGTTAGAAAAGATTTTACAACAGATCTCCAAGACTGCATTATTTACAGCATTCTCCATGGAGTCTGAGATCTAAGACCCTCACAACATTTCTTGTGCTTTTACCTGTCTCATCAATACAATATCCTTATTTTTCTTTCCTCTTGGGAACTGTGGGAATGTGTGCATATGAATGGGAGTATCCTGCTGACTTTAACACTACACTGAATTAGAAAGTGAATCAATCTTTAGAATAGTCTCAAAAATAATATAATATAACTTCACTGGGCTCCAATTTATCCCATGGTTCCAACAGTAATGGAATGGAATTATTTTCACTAACTCTAGATCCTCCGCAAAAATGTCATTATACAGAAAAAAAAACTGTCTTAATTTCTCAGTGCCTTCAAACTGGATCTCATATACTGAAATTGAATTAAATATATCTGGGTTAGAGATAGTAAATTCAATTCATGGCTATACATAATTATTAGAAATGAACGAATAACAGAAAGTGTTCACTAACAACTCGTTTTATTATTTTAAATTAACATAGCCTGATAGCACTTGTGTCCTTATTGCTTTCACTCATCACAAATATTATAAATGAATGAGTTTACTAGAACATTGACAGTAACAAAGACTTGTAAGTAAATGCTGCAGAATCTTCACAGAGTGAAAATAATGAATCTACCAACATACACAGTGACACCCAAAAACTGATTCTGAACTTTATCTTGCATCCACAGAAATCTCTCTCTGATGGTAAGACCTTCTAAAAACTATAGAATGCTCACTGCACTGTTTACAATCTAGACTAAGATCCAAATTCAATTAAATAATCCTGTTCAAAAGTAATTGCAAATTCTGAACAGCTTGTGATTTTTCTGCACCACATTCTTTAAACAAATCAACTGTTGTCATTTCTAATAATTGGACAGACACATGGGACACAAGCAAGCTACAGGACTCTCATCTCTGAAACACTTTGATGCTAACTGCCATTTATATTTGGTGAAAGAAAAGATGGAAATAGATACAGTCAAGGAAGAGAAGAACAGCATTCATAACCATTTAGGCTAGTGATTTAACATTTTTTGATCCTTTATTATAATTTCTTGATGCATATCTTACTTATTTTAGGGGAAAGAAATTAGACAACTATTTTGAGCCCTTCCATTTCTTTATCTGGATATTCTGGATACTATTATGAAATACTCAGATAAAGAGATGTACTACAACCTACAATTCTTCAGAAAATGCATACAACTCTCCAGTGGCTAGAATCCAGATTCTTGGCTTATTTGGAGAATTCTCTATGGAAAGCATTTTAAAGTCCTGCCAGAATATGTATCAGACACCATCACAGCAGCTGTGTTTCACTTCACTTGCTTCAGAGGAAGTTGGTAATAGCCCAAAGATTTATCCCTTCATTCTTCTCCAAAATAAATCAGTTAGGGTCCTGATCCAACAACTGGACTAACACAGACCCCCTATGTCCTGGCAGAGTTCCCTTGTATTCAAGTAAGCTCACTGTGAAAGTAAGGGTCTGTGATGAAAGGATCAGGTCCTAATGGTGAGGGTTTTTCAAAAGAAACATAATTCTGAGGTTAGTTCTCTCTGATGGACACTATTTCCTTCTTCTACCAAGACTGAATATGTTTAAACTCAACTTCAGATTTAACCTAATAACTAGTTCCTGATCCTTTTTAATGATTTCTAATGTAATCCAGAGCTGTCAAACATCCAGACTGTGGTGATGGTTCGTCCAGCCTGTGGGGCCAGCTCTGGTTGAGATTTACCTCCAGATCTGCTCAGGGGCCCAGAACTTCAGCAGTGAGATATGCAACATTGATCATTTGTACATGCCACAAAATTGTCCTTTAAAGTGGCTTAATACCCTTTTGCACTGCTTTAATGATGCAGCTATCTATACATGTTGGCGGTGTAATACGTGTTATATGACTTTGGGACACAGCAAAAGAAAACATGCCTGAGGTGTTTTAGCTTGCTACCTTGCAGAGGGAAGCACCAGGCCCCATGCAGTTTTGGGGCTGTGCAGACGGCCCACCGGCAGCCCGTGCAGGCAGGCTCCACTGAAGGGGAAAAAAAAAAAAAAATGAAGCAGCAAGCCTGATTCCCCCCCACACACATACACCTTCCCTGAGCCTGCCTGGGGACCCAGAGCTTCCCTCTGTGCCTGTGGTGCCCCCCAGGACTTCCTGGGCTGGGTGCCTATGGGAAGATGCCACCTAGAGGGCACCACTAGTGCCATGGATGACAGCACCAGCCCCTTCCCCTCCCCCCGCAGCTCAGGGACTGCTCAGCCCACCAGCAGCTCGCCCTCCACTCCCCTCCCCAACACTGGAGAGGCAGGTAAGGATTGGGCCCCACCCTTGTGTACAAACCACGGGGGTTTACTTCACCCTAAATTGAATTGGTGTTTCTAAAAACCCAGGGCTTGAATTTAGGGAGAATTAAACCAAAGTAGACCACTATGGTGTGTACAAATGGCCATTGGTGCTAACTCCCATGGTGGAAGAGCTGATGCATCTCTAGGGCTGGCATCCAGTTTAACACTGTTGCTGCTTACCCCACCACTGGACCTTGTTTATCCAGTCGGTGAGCAGCCCTGCAATCCAGATCCCATCTGTGGGATCAACAGAGCATGACACCCCTGTTTTAATTTGCATTAAGAAAGTAAAAAAAATAGCCATGTAAAGCTTTATCCAAATCTTTCTGAAAGCCTAGACACATTAAAACTTGTTGTTCCCTTTCTATCTAGATGGGTAGGTGTTATATTTAGATTGACCTAACTTGAAAAAAAATCATAATTCATAACTTTTAAGTAAGTAACATGGGTCTCCAAAATACACAAAGCTCTTCGTTTTGTACTTGTTCATTATTAGTTCCATGCAACCAATATCACACATCTTTAATTTCTTTTAAGGTATATGGTATGAGCCAACATCTCAAAGCAAGTTTTCTTTCTGGAATCTGCAAATTATTCCTTTTTTGCTGTAGATAAAAAGCAGCCTATATTCTTTGATTTAGAACTTTTCTGCAGCTTAGGTACCTGTCAGAAGGATAAAAGACGTATTGGAATCATGCATCAAAGCATGTTAAGCACACGACTGCATGATAAAGAGCAGACCACTACAATTCAGCTGTGCAGAAGTCTAATGAGCACTCCTGGTATGGGAAGCTCCATCTGTTGTACCAAACCTACAATGACTCTAAGTTACTCTTCCACCATAAAATGATTTTACATCTGCTTTACTTAAAGAAGAGTATAAATCAGAAACCATGATTATAAATTTTGATGATACCTTTGGAGGAAATATATATAGTATACACATTCTATGTATTGAAGGCATGCAAGAGATATATTGCCAAAGTTAAAGTAATCAGTATTTCCTGGCTGACTCATATATATCATCTGTGTTTATGACTGTTACGGAGATGTGAAAATTGACCCACTTCTACTAAGGCACAGTTTTTTTCTAGACGGTAACAGGTCCAGTACACTATAATGACATCACATTTTTACTGGGTTGCATGATGTCTAAATGCTAACTTAAAATTTTGTTCTCTGAGAACAAATTATTGAGAATAAGTATGGGAATGCCACCCAACCATGTATAGGACCCAGTTAAAAAAAAAGTAGAACAGCCTGTCATTTAAAAATACTGCATTAGTGGTATCAGGGGAAAAAGAAAGTGGGACATAAAGACTCCAGGAGCAAAAAACAAAGCTTATAAGGAAGACTTCCACTAAAAATGGAAAGAAGAGCTTCTTTCTGGTTGCAGGAAAATAACAATAATGCTAAAAAGTACTGCCAAAAAAAAAAAAATCTCACACAGTAATATAGGTATCACATTTTTAAATGAGAGTGAACAACTATTTCAAATTGCTTAGGTACTTTGAGTAAAAAAGAATAAGACTCATAGGAGATTATGTTTATTAGTAAATCACACTTCAGTACAGGAGTTAATTATGAAAGTAAGAAACATGAGAAACATAAAAGTAAGAAACATATAAATCTGTCCCCATTCCTGAATGATAATCCATTTATTACATAGCCTCTGAACCTCCTCTCACTCTTATGAAGGTCATCTTGATATGTTCAATGCTCTCAACCTCCTCCCAGACCTGGTTTGTGGGGAGGTAAGATTTGGGATCTGTGTGAGATGTCATTAAGAAATCACCCTACTGTGACATATCTAAGCTACAGACTGGTATGGCTTTGGGTTTTCTTCCCCCCCTTCTTTACTCAGCAGAAAGTGTTGAACCAGAAGCTCCTGGACCATCTCAATGCAAACCTCAAGGAGGAACTGTGGAAGGAAACAGAGACAGGAGCTCTCAAATACTATCTTATTTCCATGGAGCGTACTATGTAGCTATATGCACAGATTTTGTCAAACCACCAGCCATCTAGAAAAGAGAAGAGTGTGTATGTGCATATGTATGTGCGTGTGCATGAGTGAGTGGGGAAGAGATAGGGGGGAAATTGCCTGAAATACTATTTTGTCCATGCTATATTTTTCTCCTCATTACTGCATTTGTTAATTCAAATTATTTTATTAGGCATGACCTGTTTCTATGAATGCTTAATTTGAAACAATTTCCTGAAAAATTTCTGAGTTTCAGAGGTTTGGGACTGGTTGCTCATAATGTCTCAATGAGATTCCACTTCAAGCCCATCTTGTGACAGTGTAAAAATTAACACTAGTGTGCACACCTAGCACAGACAGCTCCTCCGGAAAAGATAAAATACCAATAGCCATAGAAAACATTTACTTCTACTACAGCAAAAGATCAGAGGTCCAGCTTTTGTGCAACAGTGTAAGGGCAGCGGGGGCAGCAAAGAAAGAAAATTCCTAGATGACCTAGTTCATCCACACTTCTTCTCTTACCAGTGATTTAAAAGGAGAAATTCACAACTTCCTGCTAAACAAAGGCAAGAAAAAGTGAATTTGTTCAGGTAATGAAGGAGAAGAGGTCAGTTGAGTGTGTGAAATATGACTTTGTTTTCCTCATCTCCCATGTTCTCTGGCTGCTGGTCAAACTTATGCTGTTGCTTCAGCATGTTCCCTTGCAAAGAGATTGGCTTTTGAATTTGCATAAGCAGAATTTCATATCCACTTCAGTGACCCATACCTCCCCAGCTTGTTAAGCACTGGCAGGGAGACCTTTACTAAAGTATACAGAAGGGACAGACGTTACCGCTTTAGATGAGGCATGGCAATGTAACCTTAAGAACACTTTAAAAAGATCATGGCTGGGGGCCTTATGATCTAGATTTTGCAAGGTGTATTGTGCAGACAGATGTTACACAAGTTCTTCCCATCCCCTTTCACCAAAATAGATGGCAGAAAAGGGCCTCAGAAACACAGCTAGTAATTCAACTTCTGAGGCAGCTTGTATAACTCTTATGTCCAGGTGAGAAGGCTATGCAACCTCAGGTCTACCAGATCATGGGGAGAGAATGCCATCTCCCAAAACTTGAGGACAGGCAGATATGGCCCTCTCTTTCCCTGTTTTCCCTATTATTGTATTAGACCAGGATGAGCAAAGTCTGGCCCACAGCAGACTCCATTTCTCAGCAACTCTGCCCAAATCACTGTGGCTGGTTTCCATGGAGACCCCAGAAGTGGTGGGACTGTGACAGTGTGGGACCAGGGTTTCCATGGGGACTAGCCCCAGCAGTGCTGGCAGGGTGCACGGCTGGGAGATAAGGTGCTCCGGGGCCAGGATCCTGTAGCGTGACAGCATGGTCCAGAGACAGGGTGGAGCTGTAATCCAGTGGCCACATGCCCCATGCAAGGGCATGCAGGCAGCAGATCATGGCTTTGCCCGGACTCCAGACCACACTGGCATTGCCACAAGATCCCAGCATTGGCTCCAGAGCTCCCCATTCAGCCATGCACCCTGCTGCAGCTGGTCTCCATGGAAACCCTGGCCCACGTTGTCATGGACCCGCTGTTTCTGGGGTCTCCATGGAAACCGACTGCAGCAACATGGGCAGGAGCTGCTGGGAAATGGAGTCTGGCTACAGGACAGATCTGCCATTTTGCCCACCCCTGTACTAGACCCTTATATTTTCCCTAGCATGACCATTTAGTTTCCATAACCCTGACCACAGGGATACC
The DNA here is from genome assembly GCA_030014935.1 of Caiman crocodilus. Lineage (NCBI taxonomy): Eukaryota > Metazoa > Chordata > Crocodylia > Alligatoridae > Caiman > Caiman crocodilus. Next base: position 202,555,564 of record JAGPOW010000261.1, read on the forward strand.
TTTCCCCAGGAGAAGGGAAAGAGCAGGGAAGCAGGAAGAAAAGGTGGTGAGAAGAGATGCAGGTTGATATAAAAGTAAATGCGAGGCAGGGTAAAGTGTAATGTGGGGGAGGTTCCAAGCCACATGTACTTGTGATATATGGGAGAACTGGACTGGGGGTTGGGAGGAAAGGGGTTAACGGCTCTCCTACTTTAGTGTCAGGGCACTGTAACACATTCAAAGGTACCAGCTCAATGGAGAGATCTTGTTTTGTCAATGGTTATATACCAATACCACAGCATGCAAGAGACCTTACAATCCCATGGTCTCTAAGTCCTTATGGTGAAGGACACACATAACATGTGGAATGGTTTAAATGCAGCAAGTCTCTTCGGTTCCTAGGAATCAAAAACCGTGGGACAAAGCACTTCTATCTACCTACCAGGGCAGACAATACATTTCGGACTTTAATCATTTTTAGGCTATTTAGTTTATTGATCTCATGTTTAGGAAAGAATAGAAAGCAGAATAGTGAAGACTCCCCAAGCCACAAGTCACTTACACCTTGCAGCCCTCCCCCTGCCAAGTAAAGTATGCAAGCACCGCCCACTATCTCCAATTTGCACAGTGCATGACATGCTGGTCTGGGTGTTCACTCCCATCCCCTAGTGTCAGAGCCACAGCACATCACACAACTGTGAACCTGTTCCTAATCAGTGACATTTTGAAATGGCTCAGTTGTTAATGTGTATCTGCACTCTGTGTTTTGGTCATCTCTTAGCTGTCTACAGAAAAATTCTCCTCTCTTTTCTTCTATTGCATCTCCTTTTTGCCTTCCTATATCTTATGTTACTTCCTCCAGTGTCTTTCTTGTTCAGTACTGATCATTTGATTCTCTTTTCAGGACCCTCCACTAGCATCTCTTCACCTGACCACATTCTAGTTCTTCTTCCTCACTTTCAAGGCCCTGCATAACTGTATCTTATTCCTATACCTCTGCTCCCATTTCCTACTATTCACCACACTTCTCAAAATTTACCTTTCTAAATCCCTATTGAATCTTTCTCCCACTCTTTCTTCACACTTTGTTTCATTACACCAAATATAGTGGCAATTGCTTCCTTCTGCCCTTGTTCCACTAGCCTCATTAAAAGTTTCAGTAACACTTGGAAATTGGAATATTTTCTGATGTATTGCATGGGGGATAGTCTCTGTCTATTTTAGAATCTGAGCTCATTGGTCTCATGTCTTCACCTCTGTTTAGTATAGGGCTGCACATACTGTTGGTTCTCCATTTATAACAACCCTGAATTTTCTCCTCTTGTTCCATTCCAGCTGCAGAGTTGCATGAATGATACCGCTATAAACATGCTAAGTATCAGTTACGTCTCCCACTCACTTTCAAAAAAAGAAGCTTACACTGTCCAGGAAGGCTAGACTGCCAGGATGAAGCCTCCTATTAAATGGACTTAGCTGTTGTGAAAAAGGTATCTTATACTTGTCAAAGAAGTACACGGATAAAGAAATGAGAGTACTGTGTTGACAGCAGCTTGCCTTAACATCATTTTCCCATTCCTTGCTTAACATGCTGTTACTGAACTGAATTGATTGCATGAAATTGTCATAATAAAATGATGAAAGTAGACATTGTAGATCTCTATTCAAAGTTTCATATCTTGAATAGTGGGCTGATTCAGCTTCTCTGCCTTTCTATATCTTTGACAGATGCATGTCTTATATCAACTTTTTTTCTCCCCTGGCTGAGTATGCCTTACTTACTGCTTTTCCTCTCTCTAACTTATCTTTAAATGATGTGCTATTAATCAACTGAAGACACCCTTCACTATTAAGTGTTCCTCAACTGATTTTCCTTTAGCACAAGCAGTTACTGGTTACAGGATTCCTCCTACATGGTGAAGCAGGGAGGAGGCAGTAAAGACTGTCTAGCCACATAAATACTATCTGGTATGTTTATACCCACCTGCCAGTTTGCTGCAATGACTATACTATTGCTTGTTCTTAGCTCAGTATATGGTGGGAGGGATGCTGAGCAATGCCTTGCATTTTTGAAAGCTATTGCTCTTCATGTTCCTCCCTTCTTCTGATTAACCTGGCTCAATGCCTGTTCAGTAGCAACAATATTTTAATACCTGAAACAATATGTATACACTTTCCCAGCAAGTCATGCTTATCCATTCTCATGCTGTCATATTTTTCTACGCTTGTATTATCTCATTTTACATGCAAACTTTCAGAATCAGAGTACAGGGCTGAGGTGAAAGGAGAGAGAAAGAGAGGGAGAGAGAAGAGAGAGGAAAATAACACCACATCAAGAATTTGAGCTGTTGTGAACACACCCAGTCTCCACAATGCAACAAAATGTGCGTGGGCACAGGTGGGTCCCAGTTTCTTTTGCTGGAGCAGAGCCCAAATCCAGAGTCTGAATGTCGACTTTCACTGCTGTTTGCTATTTTTATTGGACTGAGGCCATTGCAAACATTTGCAGGTGGTTTGGCCATATTCTGACACTTAAATACTTGTGGTTGTGATAAAAATCAGAATATTGCTACAAGATGGGTCTTCAGGACTTGATCCTACTCCCTCTAAAGTCAAAGAGAATTTTATCCAGTTGCTATCTCTAATTCCTAGTGTTCATTAAGAGGCACATTCTCAGGGGGCACTTCATCTTTTCAGTAAATATTCACTTCTGCTTGAGGGCGTGAGAAAACAAAATCCTTTTCCTAATGTTTTACACACATTTGGGCTCAAACAGAACACTCAGATCCAAACAAAATCTGAACCAGGATTTGATCTCAATTTTTAAATAGCAAAACCAAAACCACCAACCTTCAGGGTGTTTGTAAGCAGGTTCTGAATGTACTGGTTATTAACAGTCTCCAAGTTTATGATAATTTGCCTAATACTGAATCCACTGCTGTGTCTGTGTTCCTCCTGAATGATTCTTGGTTACCATCCGAAGTTTAGAAGGGTACTATTAAGTGGAAATGACAAAATATGTTCTTTGATAAATGCTGCAAACATCACAGGGAAAAGCCTATGAAAAAAAAAGAGTACTCAAAAGTCTGGCAAGAAGCTGAAGTCCAAAATACAGCAATTTTCTCCTTGAAAAACAAAACCTCCTTGGATGAGGGAAGAATGGAGGAAAAAGTGTGCTGGAGGTCATATCACTCACCTCATTCACATACAGAGAACAAAGCTGCTGACAATCATTTCCTAGTAAAGTAGCTCTAGACAGCATGCCTATTAATTAATCACATAACAGAATTTAGATGTATGTTATGAAATAAGTTCCCATTGCAGACACTAGTGATTGATCAAACACTTTTCTCTTAAGTCTTCAGACATTTCTCATCTTGACTGAATGGAGCCTAACTCCAAGTCACTGAAGGCCCAAACCAAATGTACACATATATTTTGTTTTGGGCCTTCAGACCAGATAGATAGATATACACATACACATACATATACACACACACACACACATATATATTCTATTCTATTCTATTATTAATTAAATATCTATTAATTAATACTATTTTATCTTTATTCATTAATGTAATTTATTTCTGTTAAGTATTTCACTTAAAACAAAAAAAAGTTGGTTTACCACCTGCAAACATCTCATGCACACACAGACAGACAGACAGACAGACATAGAAGATGTTAGCAGGTGGTAAACCAACTTTTATTTTAAGAAGTGAAACACTTAACAGAAATTAATGTCATTAATGAATGAACATACAATAATATTACTTAATAGAGATATTCATATACATTAGTAAGAATACATTGTATTAATAGCTATAACTAAGATAGAGATAGATCTAACTTAATTAATTAGTTAGTTATAGCTATAGCTATATACCTTATTTAGTTAGTCTATAATGGTGCATTCTGACCGACTTTAGACCAACATCACCAGCTACTTGTCAAAACCAAACTCACAGCACTCTACAAAACCACATACAATACTAGTTATATTACTGACATAACTGTTTGAAACCTGAATAAAATCCAGTAAGATGCACCTGATCCACATACTAAATGCTTTTTTTCAAACTGGAATCATAATTGCCCCAGACAAGTTATATTAGAAACTGAATGGATAACTTTAGTTAATTAACACAATTTATTTCTGTTAAGTATTTCACTTCTTAAAACAAAAAAGTTGGTTCACCATCTGCAAACATCCCCATTGAGAGACTTGATCTTTGAAAACCTGCAGGCTATTTCATTAATGGGACACGCACAAGGAGTTATCTTACTTATATTCAGAGCTAGGGAAGATATAGGTAAAAGGCACTTCAATCCTGTAACAGAAAAATATTGCACACAGTGGGCACTACCAGTTACCAATAATTAATAATAGCAGCAGCACTTTCATTCCGAGTAATATTCAGTAGTCAATATTTTTAGAGTTGTGTATACTACGTGCATAGTTAATCATGTGTGTGTGTGTGTGTGTAAATATAAAATATACACACAGTTATTGTATCTGAAAATAAAGACCAGTAATTGTCTGCATATATATGTATATGTTTAATGACTACTAGTCTTTATGTTTAAATACTGTAACCATGTGCAGTTATAGTAATTGTATGCATAAAGTATATACATTTTTGTGCCTGCTGTTCTGAAAATGTAGGCATATATACAACTCTTACAAACCAAATAAATGCTGGTGGTATGAAAACATAAGAGGTGAAAGGACTTATATGGCATAGTTATAAATAACATAAGTATGAATAACTATAAATACTAAGTGATCATTGTAAATTGGACACCTTTTCACAGAAGTTTTTGATACAAAAAACCTGTTTACCTTGATATTCCTAAGACTGTCTTTACACTTTGTTTGGCAGTCTTTGACTAACACAGCACTTAAAAAACAGAAGGTTTAATCTTGCAATGTGTTGAATGCTCCTGCCAATGACTGAACACCAATGCCCAATGAATGAAATATGATAACAGTACTTTAAAGATCGAGACAATAAGTTCTTTAAAGATCAGGCCCAGAAATGTCATCTCTCTCCCTTCGCAACAAAGTGTTTAATAACAGCTTTAACCTTTGATTTTAAGAACACAAAGCTAAATCACATGAAGCGCAGCAGAACTTTCATCCAAGTACATCTATTCAGCATTCCATAACAAACAACACAGACAAGTCATATGATTGTAGTTGCCTTTTCACCACAGGCTGTGCATCACATATTATGGGAGATTCTCCAGCATAGTAATGGATTCCAGGTAAGTTTAGTCATACTTCTTGAAAATCCAGAACATAACATCATGGTCTATTCCATAACCACCAGGGTGGAAGGCAAGAAAAAAAATAGAGTACTTAGACTTACCCAATCTGTCGATTTGTGGAAGGTGCTTGTGTTATGACTGAACTGGACTGTGGAGACGGCATGGCTTGTTGAATCACAACGCTGGTGTCGTGGTTTGGCATCCTAGTATTCGTGAGCTGGTGGGTTCCAGGCCCTGCCATTGCTCCTCCAACTGTGTTATGCATTGAGATATTCTGTGAGAAGGGGAAAAGGAATGGAGGGGAAAAAATAAAACTATAGTTTCTTCTCATGTTTTGTACAACTAAAAGAAGAAAGCTGGAAGAAGTGTCAATAAAATGAAAAGTTATTCGCTCCTGGCAAACCTCAATATATCTTGCAACTATAGAGAATGAAAAATAACTGTTTACTTTTACAGAACAATACAAATGGAAAATACCTGGAAGTTGGCTAATCACTCTTCTGCAGTTATGACTTGTGATTTATAATGGGGACATTTAGCACATTTTTCTGACGGACTCCGATACGTATTTCATTTGAAAATGATTTTTGTGATAAAGACATGACATTTTGATTTGCTATTATGGTTGTTTACTGAGTACTGGACCTGCTTGGAATGAATTAAGTGTCATGGTCTCAAAGTAGTAAACAATACATGGTATTCTAGCATCACAGCCATTTCTTCTAGACTCAGTAGGTAACTTAGAGCAATATTATCCAAAAGCCCACTGAAGATGGTGATTACATATAATTTTGAATACATTTCTATCATTAATATGTGGCTTGTTTTACAAGAGAAAATGTAATAGTGAAAAATCCTATTATTTCTCTCTTCTCCCACCTGCAATCTCTGAATATCATATATATCTTCAATAGTCATGACAATGCTCACATTTCTAACAAAATTTTAATTCATGAACCAATTTCTAGAAGCAAACATCAAAATAGCTAAAACCAACAATATTCTAATATTCATTTTGTTTTACAATCATATTAAGCCATATTGACTATAAAGTGATAGTAGAAGGATAGTAATACTTGAATGGTGGTTCAGTATGATGGGATACCACTACTAGCTTACTTGTTTCCAAGTACTTTAGAGAAACAAGGGAGTATAGGAGCCACAGAAGTAGTAACGGTTCTCCACACAAGTTGAGACATCTCTCACTTTCTTCTACCAACAGCAGATTCTCTGTCTGCATATACTTCCCTTCCAGAAGCAATTACTTGGATAAGGTTGCATCAGAAGTTCCTATGCAGACCTTTCAGAGATTCAGACAACCGCTGCTCATTTGTGCTCCTGGCTGGAATAGTTTTTTCCCCAAGGGTCACAAAACACTGAACCAGATAGACTTTGCTAAGCTCCTGGTGGGTAAGGCATGCAACAGAGATTCTATTCCCTCTTCCACGCTTCCTTTTAGTTCTGTCCACACCACCAATGTAGGGTATTGGGCTGAATATTTTGGATACCCAGAACATACAAAGGACATAAGAGCAACAAGTCAAAGCATAATAGTCGCACATTAGAAAGAGACAGGCACTGATTGTAAACTTTGCTGACATCAGTTGTACTCTGCAGAGGCATAGCAGAGTACAGGACTGGGGGCAGGAGCGTTTCCATTTTCTTCTTCTCCTTCCCTATAATTTCATGCCTCCCTAAGCTATAAATGGTTTGTTGTTATGAGACTGACAAGTCTTGGTTGCACATTATAATTGTAATTTTTACTTTACATGCACACACTTGTAGCTCTTACCCTTATAACCATTTAGAATAGACACTTTATATTTTCAGTGACTCAACAGTAGACTGAAAGCAAGAGCTGAAAAACTAAAATAACTATTTTAATTCATAGTTGGCTGTATTAATAAATAATTGAAATAATTATTGGCACATTGATAATTCCTGTGACTAACGTAAAAGATGTTTTCAGGTGTGAGTTACGATAAGACACCAAGCTGCAGAAAGCAAGCCTGACATTCCCCAATGAAATGTCAAACTTGGCCTGACTTTCATGTTTGCAAGAAGAGAGTTTTGCAAACTAAGAGTTATTTTCATTGGAATTATGCTTATGAATTTACAGAGAAATTCAAATGTATTCATATCCAAGTTGAGCTCTGAACTGGATCCAAAAAACTGAAATGCACCCCCCATGAAAAAAAATTGAAAAGCTTCATTTGAATTCCAGACACTAATATCAAGGATTGCAGGCACTACTAGTAAGGAGAAAAAAAAACCCTGACTAAAGCAGATAAACCCTAAATTAATGACTGAATCGTTAGTTTGGGATTTGTGTTGCTTCCTATTCATGTGTGCTTTTAAGGAGTTTTGCATGCTTCTCAGTGAGGAGAGCCTGGAGATCACCTCACCTTTTTCCTTCTCCATCTCTCACTCCAATTAAAATCCTGATTGGGATAAAACTGACACAGGAGGGAGCTCTCATCACACCAGCCAAAGGATGAGGAGCTGAAGGGACTGCCAATTAACTAGGTTAAGGGATAATTCTCCCACTGCTTTCAGCAGAGGACAGAAATCTATGATAATAGCTGGTTTTGTGTCACAGTTACTCTTCCATTATTCCTGATCATCCCAGAGCAGACATTTTTAGCTATACTATTATAAATCAGTTAGCACAGTGGTGCATCCTATGGCTTGCAGAAACTTGTCATGGGTCTCCTCATGGGCCTGGAAATTTGGCACTGGGGAGTGGTGGCAGTGTAAATTGCTGTTCCCCTGCCAAGTTTCTAGATTCTCCCCCTGTGGGGAGCCCCATGGGCTGGATGATGTGGTCCTGTGAGCTAGCTGTTTCAGTGTGTGGTTGGACTGGCATGCAGAGTTTGTCCAATGCATAGTTGGATCCAGGTAAATGGGATAACGTTCCCAGATCTGACCTGCGGAACAGCCCTGAATATGGGTTCTAGCCAATGGATTCATCTACCTCCAGGGACTCATCTAGCCCACAATAGCCAGTTAGGTTGAGCACCACTGCTTTTGCATATTTGGACCCAAAGGTTACCATCAGGGATGGGGTCCCACTGTCCCAAGCACTATTGAAACACAAAGAAACAGTTTTTGCTCTAAAGAACTGTGTTTAGGGATTTCAGGTCTTCAGCAGCTAAATCAAGTGCCTCAGTCTCATTGACCAGAGAAATATACTTCCAAACTTTCTAAAACTCTAAAACTTTCCCTCTGCAAAATGGAGTTTTATTTTTTTACCTAGGAGAATTTCTACAATCTTTGATGTCTTCTCAGCCTGAAGAAGGATGTGTGCACCCAAAAGCTTGTAAAGAAATATTTTTTTTTAATTTTTTAGCTGGTTTAATAAAAGGTATCACATCCGAACCAAGATTTTTAAAGGTTTGTGTTTCACTCGGCCTCACTGCAAAAGAGAAAGACTAGAACTAGGAATTGAAGAAATCGGGTCCTAATTTTTTTGTTAGATGGCAGTGAAGGGTATTTGTGGCATGCCCATAGACCTAGCGTACTTCACTGTGTTTTTAATAATAATCTTTAAGCAAATACCAGATATAAAAGGAGATACAGTGTTTCTAAAGCTAATGTTTTTTAAACCTGATCCCAAGAAGAGGATAATGTATTCTGAACTCAGATTCCCTTGGGAGTACAATATTTACATTATCTTCTATTTCCTAATTTTTTGCCAAAGTCAGTCTTCAAGAGGACACTTGTACCTTTTCCTCGTATGACCAATGGCTTGAAAGTACCACTTTCTTTTACAGGCAGAAGCCTATTGGGGTTTATCTTTTATGGTCTAACAAATAGGTACATATATTGTGTCCAAAACAATACTAGCTGTTATCCTACTGCCAAGCATAGGAGAAAACATACAAACAAAAACATTAAAAAGAAACCAAGAACCCCTTTGGTTCAATAATCTTTCTCCCTCTTGGTCTTCTCCATGTCTTTGAATACTACTGCTCATCTACAGAGGGATTGCCTTGCTGTCTATCATAGGAAAGATCATTGCAAGAACCTGTGAACTGCTTGCTTCCACTTGCTGAAGAGCGCCGTGTTTAGGACATCAAGAGGTACAACTGAGATGATCTTCACAGCTTACCAGCTGCAGGAAAAATACTGGGAACAATATAAACCTCTTTGTGTGGCTTTCTTTGACCTCACATAAGCCTTCTACTGTCACCAAGCAAAGTTGCAGATGCCCACTGAAATTTGTCACATTCTTTGCTTCCTCCATGCCAGTATGTGAGTGCTGGTTCTCAGTAACAGATCTATCACAGATCCCTTCCAGGTTAAGATGGGAATTAAAGTAAAGCTACATCATTGCTTCAACACTCTCCTCGATACTCATCATCATCATTATTCTTACCCAGAGCCAGTGGAGAAACTACCCCCTGTCTAAACAAAAAGGGTGCATTGAGCTATTTTAGAAAAAGACCTACTAGTGAGAAATTGTTTTACTCTAGGAGGAGATATGGACATGAAACTCTTGTAAAAATCTGCCTTTTATTACTGTTACTAGCCTGTCAAGAATGATGTGGGGGAAGCAGGCAGGAACAGAGGCCTGCGTCCCTCTTCCCTCTCCCCCCACCCTGCCTTGGATCAGGGCTGGGGCCATTCCCACTCTCCCCCCACACCGCTTTAAGCCATTAGCCCCCATCCCCTTCCCGCTGCCCTCCCTCCCCTGTTCCCTGCTGCCTTCCCTCCCTACCAGCTGTTGTTGGGGAGGTCAGGGGTGCTGGCTCCAAGGAGCAGACACAGTGGGGGTGAGGCCAGTGCTGCTGGCTTTGTCTCCCCGCCCCCTCTCCATCACCTGCGTTACTACAGCGCTCCAGGTCTTGTCATCCCCCTCTGCCTCCTTGCCCCCCTTCTCTCCAGCCCCTTAGACTCCACTCTCATGGCAGCACTCTGTTGTCTTTCCCTTTCTGTGTAGGGCACTGTCAAGACAGCCAGTCAGAGCACGAATAAAGCATTACAGACAGACGGACTTGGACTTTTATAATACTAGAATTATGAATACATGCAACTGATGTTGCATACTACCTTCTATGACATTATCCAGCAGCACTGTGAAATGCAATGGACAATCTGAATGAAGAAAAAAACAAAGTTCAGTTGAGAAGTCTGTTGATAATACTGAATGATCTTTCAAAATGAAAGCTAAGACCCGACCATACTTTATTACAGTTAATGGGTAAGGTTCTATGTCACACCTCTAGTCTTTCAAATGTTACCCCTGTCACACTGTATGTGCTGTTTTACTGCAACATAAAGCAAGTGTTCACACATGCCTGCTATTTGCCTCACCATAAAAATAGCTGCAGCAATCTGTTCACCCTCTTTTATTCCAAGGGACCATGGAATTTGAACCTGATGATTCTGGGCCAGCTGTGCCAATAGTGATGCTGGCCCAGCCACCCTGGGTTTGAATTTTCATGGTCCTAGCAGATTGTGGGCAGAAAGAATGGCTGGCTTTCTGATACCTGGCCCAGCTAGTGAGCCATCAGGTAACTCTACAGGGTCCCTGCTACTGCTGCTGTAGCTGCCAAAGCTCAGGGTCTTGCCAGTGCTCTTGCAGCAATAGAGGTGCCATAGCAGCAAATCACCACCACTGCTGCCAGAGCCCTGGGAAAAGCTAGGGATCTAACAGGGGCAGTGAGGCATCTCCACCAAATGATCAGCCTTTGCCACCTCAAGAAACCCTATCAGCCAGCAGTGACTGACAAGGGTGCAGTGGTAGCAACGGTTGGTCAGGTGGCAAAGATTTCAGCTTTGTAATCACCTGATTAGCCCTGGCTGCTGTGGGCAGATACTGGATAAAGATGCTGCTGCTTCCTCTATTTTTCTGAGTATAGCACCCCCTTCTCTTTTTTCAAGCTCAAGCTATCTGGTGGCTAATTCATTATAGATTTTAGAAGACCAGCAGTGCATTTTTCAATGATTTTATTATTAATTAAAGAAAAAACAAGCCAGCTCTACACATACTTAACTAGGCAGTCAATTCCTATGGGTTCCTGTTTTGTCTTTTATGGAAGACTCTTCATATCAACAACTCTTTATCCTAAAGTGCTACAATTCCTTTTACTGTGGCTGCTCATCCTAACCCAATGCCCTCTGATTCCTCTGATATCCTGAGCAAAATGCAGAGGATCTAGTACTTTTGGTATCTATCTTAATTTTTGTGACATGATCTAATTACAGACATCCAGTGATGCCCTCTAATTACCAGTGGAAATGAATACTGAAAGATGCCCCTTGTCTTCCAGGACTTCCCCCACCATGACCTTTTCAGCATGTCTGTTCAGGCTAAGTTTTTGACATATGATACCATCTTTAGATATACAGTAATATACAATATGTACCAGATGTACCTGTGATAAGTCACTATACTACAGGAAATAAAAGGAAACATGATAAGGGAATGTACTGGATGCATTTAAAGGAGGAAGAAATTTTAAAACAGCAAAGCTAGGTCTCAGCAATGTCACATTACAGATTAAGTTATAAAAGGAAAATAATATTCCTGTGAAAAAGATTACATTAGATTGCATGCTTATGATACTAGGTTTACTACAGATAAAAAGCCATCATGAAAATGCAGTATACTTTATATACAATCAATTGGCAATGACAATCACTCAAACAGCACAGTACACAAAGAGCTGCTTATGTTCAAATAAGCCTCAATAACACTAAATCTGCACAGCCCAATTAGGGTCATTTAATGTGTTTCACTGACATACGGCACTGTATCCTGCTAATTGGAAGCTGTGGAGCCAAAGATATGCAATTGGTTGTATAGTTCTATACACAGATTTTGTCATATGTGATGCTAAAGGCAAACTGAGTATTTCTTTTCTTCCAACTTGCCTATTGTGACATTTATAAACAGGAACCTGGCAGCATGTCAGTGGTGCAAACTGATTTCCTTTTCTAAATACAATTTTAAAAAGCAAATAAACAAGGTTATGTCTGCTAATGAAACATTATATGCCATGCTGGAGCTAGTTTTTCTAAATTTATTTTCTTGAGCAGATGGAACACTACTAAACACAAAACAACAAGTCCTTTTATAAAGAACATGTTTGCATGAAAATATATTCTCTATATATTTCATTGAAGAATAAACTCTTTTATACCTACAATATTATACTAAGGGTTCAATCATGGTCCTATTTAGATTACTGTAAACAATGTAGTTTTGCTATGGATCTAAAACAGGACTTGCTCATGTAAGAAGAAAAGACATTTGCTAGCATACTTTTATTTGTATTGCACTAAGGCCCTAGCTAAGATCAGGACCTTATTGTGTTAAGCTATATATGGACAGAGAAAGAGTAAGAGGGAGAATACTTGCCCCAGTGAGTTTAGAGTCTAAATAGCCCAGACAGACCAACTGTGGTTAGGAAGAGAGAGACACAGAAGGGAAAGTGATTTGTCAAGGATCAGACAGTAGGTCAGTGCCAGCATCAGGACTAAACTGACTTCTACTCCTGTGAATTATCCACTGAATGATACTTTCAGTCTATACAAGAGCATCATAGTTACTTTACTGCAAGTTCAGAAGTGTTAAAAAAATAGAACATAAATTATTTAATTAGGCTGACTTGTGATTTAGCAGTCATGGTTTGCATTTTTACAAAACTGATTGTGCATATAAAATAGTAGCTCAACATGAATATGTCAACTTTGCATAGAAAAGTGGCTCCCAAATTTAGAGTCCAATCAGAGAGTGGCTGAAAATTTGTCTTCCCTTTCCTCTTTTGTAAAAAAGTTTGGTTTTATCCAATAAGCTATACAAGTAGTCCTCTAGGTATTGTTATTAGGCTACAACCACCAGCTGAAGACACCATGGTTGTCAATGTTATGTAAACAATGTATACAGTGTCTTAATAGAAAATTCACAATAGTTTTTTGGCATTTAGCTTATTCAATTTTGTTTAAAGCTCTGTTGACATTCACGTAACTGATTTCACTGACAAAAGTTGTAGGCATCATGCATAAGTTACATCAATGGCTACTTGACTGTGTACAACGGCCAGAACGGTCTTCAGCTGAAGGGCTGGATAAAACAATGCAAACTACAAAACATATCCAGACCACATGATGATTTTCCATGCAAGCAGTTATGCACAGGAAAATCAACAGATTTAACTTTTCTGATATAGGGCAAGTGAAAATGTTGTACCCCATAATACAATGCTCATATTAAATATTGTCTTGAGCCCTTGTGGCCATAACAGATTTGGTGGGACTGGCTGGATGAAGCAAATTGATCCAAAACAAGGAGTGGATTGGGAGGGGGCGGGGGTCAGGGCAATGGTAACCCCAAAATCCAGTAACATAACAACAGGTGGGTAACCAGGGCTTTCTAAGGCAGGTTGCTGGAATGGAGCAACAGAGTTTCCTCACTCTCCCGTCCCCCTCCTTTCCCATACCCCACTTCCCTTCCTGACTCCAGCTCCAAGCTCCAGCAGCAGTGCTCTGCTACCCACATGAGATAGGATCAGTGACTAGAAGTTTCTGCTGTGAAAAAGAGATATCACCTCCTTTTTATGCTAAAAATCAGTGTTTAAATGACTGTTGACATGTATCAGTGGCAAAATAGGTAAACAGCATCTCCCCCACACAGCTCCTGAGCCTCCCATGTGCCGCCACCACCACCCAAGGTACAAGTACTGGCCAGTTACAATTCTGAAAAAACCCCCAACATTTAGACTGACTCTGAACTTTAGCTAAGCAAAGTATTGGATTGGCTAAAGAGCTAGGAAGGAAGCAATGTTCCTAAGAAGTGAATGAGAAAGGCAGTTATTGCTCATTCCCTGGGGTAGCGGGAACAAGTTTGCTCCCTGGCCAGCTTTATGCTGCATCAAGAAATTTTAACCAACTTTAAACCAACTTGCTGTTGTTGGTTTGCAGGGGAAAAATAAGCTTACTTACTACACAATCTGGATTAAACTTTAGAATCATGAACAGAAATGGGAGGTGTTCAGGTGAAATTACTACTTTTTAGTCAAAAGTAATGATGATTTTTCAATGTTTGGGTGCAGGCAGGTGACTAAATTATCTAGGTTTAGGCAAAAGAATGGAAAAATGCATATAAAAATAACTTTTCTCAGCTAGAGGTACTGTCCTAGGAGGGGGTCCTTGAATGCTTAACAAGCAGAGCAAGGATTGAACATAGGCAAATTGATCTGAGAGAAATGTATGTTCTATGCACCTGATGTTATGATAGCAGTTTTTGTTTCAATAATAGAGTTGTGTCACCCTCAGAGTTAAATATAAATACACTGAAATGTATCTTTCTGCCTGAATATGTTAGATCTATGATTCTTACCTTGTTTTACCATAACTGAGATTTAAAGGGAAAAACATTTCTATGTGTCTGCTTCACTCTTCTGTGTGTTTTAACACCCTTTTGTATACATCTGTCACTTCTTGCCTGTATGATGCTAGTAGGTACAAATGTTCACAGAGTAGAAAGGGGTAGAACATAAGGACAAAAAAGGGGGTAGATAGAGAATACCCTGATTCTGGGATGATGCAGGTTAAACTTGCCCAACTACCCCTTTAATCTTCATTAAAAGAGCCGAGACAGTGTAGCAAGCAGTAAGGAAAATGCAGTCTCCTAATGGCTGAAATGTGTGCCAGAAATTTTCTTTTGAGGGAAAAAGGGAATTTAAAAAATTCAGATTGAATTGTGGATATACTCATTCTTTAACAGCAAGTAATGAGAAAGACAACAAAACAGGAAAAGATCCTAAATACAGGAAACACATACTAAGAACAGGGAAATACCCAAATGAAAAATATATGATGCAAGTAAAACAACTATTCCAACTCCTTTTTTAATCCTAGCAGAAAGTAATAATACTTCAGTCCAAGAAGATTATATCCCAGAAGTTTGGAGGAATAAAAGGTGGCAATAACAATCTGAAAAACATGGAACCATTTCTCTGATACACATAGGATTAAATACCAGCCCTCTAGCTTATGGGCAACTTCTAGGAAATACAAGAGAAAAACATATGGCAAATCTTGTTGTTTCCAGTGTTACTGAGAGTAGTGACAGTCAAGAGAAAGGAGTATATTCTTGACTTATATCAGTGAAGAAATAAACATAGCTTAGAGCAGAGATTTCAAGTAAATGTTTGAACAAAGAGGATAGGAATATCTCTTTGATCAGCAGGGTGTCAATGTAGAAGTTTTATCATTCTTATCTTCCAATGTTGTGGCTACTATTCAGAAAAGAGTATGCGTGCAGTTTACCTAAGGCCAGTCATGATATGTTTAGCTTCAGGCTTAGGCATGAAAGAGTGAAGTGCCACTATGGCCATAATGAATGCCATACTCCTAGTCTTGAAGAAAAGAGACAACTGACAACAATATAGCTAATGGAGGCAATTCTAGTATTGTTTTTCACAAGCCTACTCTGAATTAAGGTTTGGTTGAAGAAGAGTGCTTATAAAAGACTCAAAATAGTGTTGCTTGGAACCCCATAGTTTTTTGCAGTTTTGGAGTCCTACTTGATTACCAAAAGATTCGTTCTGGAGACTCACTGGATTATACTGTCTGAGTGTAATGGACACAAATTTCCTACTAGGTACACTCCAGGGAATTATGCACAGAAAAATTCAAAATTATGCAAAATTAATTACTTTTATTGTATTATTATTATTTATTTATTTATTTACAAATTAAACCAAATATAGCACTATTTGAACATTTGTGGGGAGGTTGTGAATAGGAGTAGGGAGTGTGGGTGTGGGGTTTGTTGGTAGCTATGGGAGTATGGGGGGTTTGTGGGTGGGTATGGGCCCCCCACATCACATGCATCTCCCTCCATGGTGCACAGCCCCCACTGCCAGTGGCTCAGCAGCAGCAGGCAGTAGACACTTGGGGTTCTCATGGCCATGGCAGGCAGAGCCACCAGTGGCACATGGCTCTGGCTGAGTCTCCGGAGCTGCACATGGCAGCATGAAGCCAGCTCTCTCCAGTCTGCTGGCGCAAGCCCTTTGAACAGACCAGGCTGTCTCCATGCCAGTACATGGGGCTCATGGCACTGAAGGCCGGAGCTGTACACCATTGAACCAGACAGGTTCTGTGCCTCCTTGTGGGGCTTCCAGCACTCCAGCAGGAAGCCTCATGTGGAGGTCTGGAATTGCGAGCCATTGGGCCACGTGGGCAATGTACAACCACATGCAGCTTCCCACTGGAATGCTGGAAGCCCCATGTGGAGGTGTGGAGCTGGCCATCCCAGTCCAATGGTGCATGGCCCACACCCACCCGCAAACACCATTCCCACCCACAAACCCCATGCCTATCCCCCTCCTGTAGGCAGAAGCTCCCCGCCTCACTTACCAGCCATCCTGCTGCATGCCACCACACTTGGTGCCTTTACATGGGGCTCCCAGCTGGAGTGTAGGAGCTCCCTGCAGGTGGAAGCACACCAGGGTTAAATTATGCAAAATTATGCAATCATGTGTGGTCATGCCTTTTACATGCAAAATTGCACAAGTGCATAATTGCATAAGTCCCTGGGGTGTAATTAGGAAACCACACTGAACATGATTCTTCACATGTTTTAACCAGTCTGCCATTTTCCTCGGAAAACTGCAAGTGATGCCACCTAATAAGAAACAGTCATGTACAGAGTGAATCATGTTTATAGTCTTAATTTTTAGCACTATTAGTGGCCATAAGAAGGAAAAATATCCCAGACCGACATTTCTAAAAACAATTTTTTCAAATAGTTATCTAGCATAACAGGCTAGCTAATTTTGCAATTTACTTAGACAATTTGAGAAAAGTTAAGAGTTTACTTGTCAATCTGTCATATTCAAAATCAAAGGAAAAAAAGCAGAAGACGTTTGTGTTTCAATACAGAGTACCCTTTAGTGTGGATGATTACATCTGAGGTTTCTAATCTGCAATTGTGCAATTGTGATCTACAATTCTAATCTACAACTGTTTTACATCCAAGTAGCTTTTGTGAAGCTAAAAATCACATTAAGCTTTTGTGAAGCTTAATTAAACACAAACCACAAGATCAGAAATTTCAAGATCTCTTGACAGTGTCTGGGGTATTTGCACAAGTTTACCTTTCAAAAAAAGACTGGTCAAAAGAAAACTACAAGACCAATGAGTTTTAAAGTTCTTGTTTCTGAATTAAAGTTTGTTTGGTTTGTTTTAAGAAAGAAATATGATACAATATGATAGTTAAACAACCAGAGCAAAAACAGTGCTATAATCTATTGAATCCAAAAAAACTGAATATTGTCCCTGAAAAAGGGACAGACAAAATACTATTCAACAATACTTCGCCTGTCTCTTCTTACAGTAAACATCACTAACGCTCCTGGAGAGGGGTTGACCTTGCCAGCCAATTACATTATGCTAATTTGTCTGTTACTATAACTCCTGCAGTGGCATTCACAACTCAAAGTAGGACAGAGATTTATACCGTCTCGCCCAAGCAAAAGACTATGAACATTCATTGCTTGCACTCTCTCTCCCCTTTCTTCCAGTTATGGATCTACATGACCATATGTACATAAATAGTCACTGTACTTTCCAAATGATAGTTATTGCCAGGCTATTCTACTTAGAGGACACATCCAGGTGCTACTTTGCCCTTCTTATAACAGCTTTCCTTTATCAAAGGAAAAACATGCTCCTGGGAATGTCTGTTTTCTTACAAAAATGAATGGTTTCTTGTACACTTCGAAAGCATCACTAAAATTTATTAGCTTGTTATAGCAATGTGGTACTAGCATTTGTCATGCATAAAAGCACAGGGAGCTTCAATATGCTAAACTGTCTATATTTTATTAAGATGAGTATACCTAAAAGGTGTCATTTTCAAGTACCTAAAAGGTTTTGTTCCAGATGTAGGCAATAGTTTAGGTCATCCCTTATTTTGTCAGAGTTGATTCAGTCATATGTAGTATTTGCAGCTGCAGTTTTCAAATAGATCCAGAGAATTAGATGCCCACCTTTCACTGAATTTCAAATGGTGTTTGTATACTCAGTTTCCATATCATAGTATCTAGGGTCAGAAGGGGCCTAAAGCAGGACATCTAGTCTGACCCCCGCCAATGGCAGGAATGAGTGCCAGGGTCACAGAACCCCAGCCAAGTACCTATCCAAACTATTCTTGAAGGTGCCCAAGGTAGGAGCAAGAACAACTTCCCTAGGAAGCTGGCTTCCTAGGAGCATCACCATATGCTCCTTTGAAAGTCATAACCTATGTTTCATTTTGACCTTAGACATGAAAATAAATGTAAAAATGCAGGAAAAAATCTAATTGTACTCATATGTCATTAGAATGTTCCACATCTTACTAAATGTGGAATTGTGGAGATATTACTAATGATAAATATACAAGTACAGTAAGGGCATACAAAATCAGAGGGCTAGAACATAAGGGTAACAAAAATGTTCTCTAAATTAGTTGGAAGTAAAATGAAAAACAAAGGATGTATAGGCCCCCTAATGAATATGGAGGGAAAGCTAATAATGGGTGGAATAGAGGAAGTACTCAATTTAGAGTATGAAAAGAACATACATTAGATATTTTCAGATTATCAGGGCCTGATGAGATTTGATTTTTAAGCATCTGGGAAATACAAAGTTATAAGCAAGGTTTCTGGGTTTCTTGGTTTAAAAATCACAAATTATCTTATTAAAACCCCCAAAACCTGTGTTTGTGGCCCTCACTCTACACCCATGGCCTCCTGTACCCCCCAGCCCTATTGGAGGGGGCCCCAAGCTTCCAGGGCAATGGGTCCAGGGACCCAGGGCTGCAGCCCACTCCTGCCCCTGGGAGTGTCCAAGCCTCAGCTGCCACCTGTGAGAGGCAGTGGCCACTGGGGCCTGAGCAGGGAGCGAAGCATGAAGCCTGGCTCCCCCTCCCCCATGGGTAACATGGCTGGAGTAGAGCCCATGGGTAGGGCTGGATGCAGGATGGTGGCTATGGGCCTGGGGCTTCCTGCTCTCCCACCAGGGGCCTCTGCAGCCCAGCAGGTAGGACCTGGCAAGAGCAGGGCTAGGAAGCAAAACAGGGCTGGGAAGCTCAGTGCTGCTGCTGAGAGCCCCATGTTGCTATGGTCATGCCCCTGCCCATCTGACAGCAGTGAGAGCCACAACTCTGAGCTGCCACCCCTACAGCAGCTGGGCAGGCAGGGGGCACCTTACCATGCCATCATGGGGCTCTAAGTGATGGCACTGAGCTTCCCCACCCTGGTCTGCCCTAACAAGCTGGGTCCCACCTGCTGGGCCACAGAGGCCCCCGAGTGGGAGGGCAGCAGGGCAGGGAGCCCAACCCCACAGCTGCCAGCTGACATCTGTCCCCACCCTACGCACAAATCTGGGGGGAACATGCCCCCATGTACTCCCTGGGAGTGTGCATAGCAGTGGGGAGCCAGCCCCCCTGCCACCCTCCCCAGATGAGCCACGCGTAGCTCCATCTCTGCCTAGGCCCTGCACCCACACATTCTGGCCCTGGGTTCTAAGCTCCACACACTGCCCTGGCTGGGCCACAGTCCCAGCCCCATCCCTGCCCAATGCCCTCCCTCACTTTGGCGGCCTCAAGCCCTCCTCTCCCAGACTTACCTATGGAGAGCTGCTCTCCAGGCTGTCTGACTCCCATGTGCATGTGTATATGCACACATGCATGTGGCACTCCCTGCCTGATCACCCTCCTCCCACTTCCTCTAGCCTCTTGCAGGCTGGAACTCTGCCAGCCTGCAAGGGGAAACCTGCCATTTCCTGTGTTTTTTCTCCTTTAAAAGGATAGAAATATGGGGTTTTCTGCCTAACTGAGAAAAACCAGGTTTTAGTGTGTCTTTACATGGTGAACAGAAAACCCAGATCCCTGGTTATAAGGAATAGTCAAAATGGATTGGTAAAGAGCAAACATGCCTGCCTAACTGGTCTCTTACTAAGTCCCATGGATGGAAGCAGCAATAGAGATGATATGCATGGACTTTGACTCCTGTCTCTCATAACATTCTCATAAGTAAGCTAAATAAATATATTCTGGATCAGTGAATCTCAACCAAGGTTGAGCCACAGCACTTTGGGGTGCCTTGACATGTTTCCAGTGGTGCTGCAGGACACCAAGAGATGTTAACACTGTTAGGTGTACACACACAATTCACAAGAAAAATGTTAAAGTTCTAATGAGGATGGTGATTAATTGTTCTGTGTCCACCAAACATACAACAAACAGTAATAAGTGTAAATTGCAACAAGAGGTAATAGTAATAAATCCTAATACCTAAACTAAAACTTGCAAGAAAGTTTTAGCTTAGGTATTGGGAATAATTACTATTTCCTTATGATAATAATTTCCATGTATACATTTTGTATATTTAAAATGTACATGGAATAAACTAAGGCTTTCTTTCCATCTTTGGGTTCAGGGGATACTACTCCATTTGGCTGCAGTGCCTTATGAAATTACTAATAGTAATAGATTGCATTACAGCAGTATTTTGTATAGCTAAGAGAATGTTATGCCTTTGTCTCTGCAGCAGTTAAAAATACAGTAGCAGGAAAACACAATTATGTGCCAGTGTCTTATTACCTATTAGCAGAGGGAGTGAGCACACACAAGTGCATATACTTCTGTATAAGGATTGCTTGCAAAATTTCTACCAGACCACAGTGCCTTACAGAATGCAATTAGTGCCCTGGTCCATGCTGTGAGGCAAGATTTTTCGTAAGATGCTCAGGCACCTGGCAGATGAAGAGAAATCAATAAATCTCCTTTTATCCAGGAGAGGAATCCAGGTGTATGTCTGAGAGACAGGTTAACATTCCAGGCACCTGGAAGGAAGGGAAGTTATTCTTTAATCTTTCCCCTCCCCATGAATTAAGGGCAAACTGCATTCCCTTGAAGCTGTTATGTTGGATGCAGGACTTCACAGGAATCCTGCCAAGCACTCAAGTCACACCCTACCCCCATCCAACTCCTCCCACTATTGAGACTGCATTTGTGAGCTGCCGGCTCCTATCCATTTACCATACAATCAGATTTTCCAAGTAAGTAGATCCGACACTGCTAGGACTGCGGTATGCTGATAATGCTGGCAGAACCCAGGATTGATTCTCATTTTGTCTCCTTCTTTGAAGAAAACACCAAAGTTTCCATAATCTAAGTGGATGAATATATGGTCATTAGACAAAAGAGGACAATTCAATCCCTTGCATACCTCTATGGTGTTGAGCAGATACAGTACACTAGAGATAAGCCTGGTTAAAAAACTTTTGGAAGAGAAGGGGGAAGGCTAAATATCAGATGAAAGAAAAGACTTAGTGTTGTAGTCAGTGGTTCAGGCTGTTACAGTCAAGTATCAGATGAGTGCATAGTCTGAGTCATGGATAGGAGATGCTGAGCAGATTGTTGCTGCTTCCAAACAAACCCTTTAAGGGCTGAGCAGCTTCTCAGCTCTTTCAAGGGATGAAAGAATGGGAGTAAAAAACGAAAGAATGGGAGTAAAAAACGGGCTAGCCAATCAATTCACAGGTGTATTGGATGAATCATCCTGTTGCAGGTGAGGGGGAGTACTCCTGAGTTTGAGCCCTCACATGAAGGGGAAGAGAGTGAGTCATATGCAGGGGTAGGATAAGTCATGACAGAGATTACTAGCAAGCTGTTACTTTTAGATCTTGTCCATATATTCCAAATGTAACACAAGCAAATCTGGAAATGGAAAGGAATCCTTTTCTGCCAGGGAAACGTAGCAAAAATCAGAAAACAATGTTATTATCTTGAAGACAATGATGGGATTATGAAACCAGAATATAAACGCAATCATTTTATCCCTTTTATTTTTCCAAAGTACTAAAAGTCTCCCAATTCCAGAATAACAGAGGGAAAAAATTGCCTTGGATGCTCATTTCATGCTCAAGTGAACAGCAAACAGCAAAAGCAAAATGTTTGAGTCTTGGAGCCCGCAAGTGACACTGTGTTTGTCCTCTATAAGACTATTTGACTTACATTACACTTTTACTAAAGCTCATTTGTTTAATATTGTTTTTCTATAAGCTATATGTTATGTTAAATACAAATATAGAAGAAAGTATAGAATAACTTCAGGCAAATGCAGCCTTAGCACAAGTTTCAGACACAGGTTGTTCTAAGTACATTTCTTTCTCTTCTTGTCTCATTCCAGCTAATTCTTAGTATCATTATATGCCATACTTCTGAAGTCATCAAAGGTTGAATTTTCTAGTCATTAGAAGGTAACAAACAGAAAATTGGTCCTTCTGCAAAAGCTTGATATCCATGTGTACACTCAGTCTGTACTATTGGAAATATTCTCCTGGGTACAGATTTGGCTGTGACCTGTCGGAAGTGAGAGATAGAAGTTATGCCGCAGGCCTTAGAAGTCCCAGGACTGTGCCAGAATTCAGTAGTAGGTGAAAAAAAAATCACCTGAAGTGTCCTGGCAACTAGCTTCATTTTAGTTGTAATCTCTATTAAACAACGATTTTGAAAAACATTTAAAAAAGGAGAAGACAGCATTAACAAATTCAGTTGTTTAAGCCTAAAGGCAAGATTGCAAATGCTGTTAACTATTGGATTGACACCAGCAGACATTTGACCCCTTTGTAAGTTTATTTTTTAATTTTCCTTTTCGAAATTATCTTTATAGAAGTACAAGAGTTTACTTATACAAGTACAGGTCTCAAAGATCAGCATAACTCCACTGAAATCAAGTTCCTGGGACCCAGATACGGCCCATAAAAAATACATAAAAGATAATATTGCATATTTAATTTCTCAGGTCTTTCATACTGTATCAAGTATTCCTTCAAGGACATCAACACCGAATGGATGAACTGAGAAAAAAAAAAAAAGAAGGAAAAAATATTTAAGATGTGGTTGCACTAAATTATTTAATCTTGTTGACAATATAGCATGGTGTAAACCACCATGTTGTAAGAGTAATTGCCTTAATCATAACCAGCATTCATTTTTTTTCTCCAGCATGGTTGCAGTGTTTATACATTCCCTGTCTGTCATCCAATCAATAAAATACAAGAAAGGGGTAAAGTGCATTGCTGAGGAACAGATACAGTCCATCCATTTGTCCTTCTTCATAGCAAGTGACTTCCCATTCCAGTTAATAAAGAGCTCCTTGTCCCTTCATTATGCAGTGTAATCTTTTAAAGATTACATTCTTACTTGGGAACAAGCCAAGACCCAGTGGGAAATCTTTTAGTAAATTGGATAGGGAGACAATAATATGAAGGACATTTGGATTAGAGCATATTTTTTCAGGGCATTCATATTCCTGGGGCCCTGAGGCAGGAGGGCCCCATTGTTAAAAGGCCTGCTGTCTAGATTCCTTTTGCCGCCATGTTGTCAGGATAATGCTATTCAAGTAGAAGATACAGATTAGCTGTTCTTGAGATGGCACAAAAGAAACTGAATATTGAAAAACAGAAACCTGAGCAATTTTATAAAAAGAAAATCTAGAAAAATCTTACAAACATTTATTTAAAAAAAAAGATGGAATTTCGCTTTTAAAATTGCATTTGACATTTCAACAACACTACTACTGCCAAAAGTAAGAATATACTCATTTTGTCCAGACTGCCATCATCACCAACTAAGATACTTTCAAGATGTTGATTTACACCTGTCGTGTTTTTGAGTGGTGACAAGATACAGGCAACCCCCGCTTAATGCTGTTTCGCTAGTACACTCATTTAAAATTGATACCTAATTTCTCTTAGCGCTCAGCGAATTTTATTATAACACTCGCGGTCACTGTCTTGGGTCATTAAAAACAATTGCAATCGCCATCTTGGGTCGTCAAATACTTTCAGTTTCGCTTAACACTTGGTTTTTCAGGAACCAATTAAGAGCACTAACTGGAGTTTGCCTGTACTGTATTTTCTTGCATACAACATGCACCATTCTAAACCAAAAATCACTCCCCCTTCCCAACTGGACTGTGTATAGTAAGCAGGGAAACTGATTTTCTGTCTGGAACACAAGCAATTTTCTGTTTTGATTCTTGCTCCACAATGCAGCAGCTATTGCATTACCATTCAGGCAGATAAAGGAATCAATTGAATTAATGGCTCATTGACTCCTTGTTTTTCACTCAAGAGTTATTAATGATTGCCTATCCTTTTTAATTGTTGTGATGTTCCATTAATAAAGCTAGCCTTCTATAGGGCAACTTTGCTGTATGCTAGCTGCTTCTCGTCTCTCTCTTCCTATTTCATAGCCCTAGAGGCTCTTTAACTCTTTTCAAAATCATGGATCCATAAATGGAAACTAATTTTTAGCAGCAGCCAGAGTTTCAGCTTTAGTTAAGTAAGAAACGGTGAGTAAGTCAGATAAAGATTAGACTTTGTTCCTGCTCTATGCATCTATAACTCTGAAAAAAATCTTTTTTTCTTCATTCTGTCTTTCAAAAACAAGGTATTATATCCTGGCGTATGTCATATGTGAGAGAATATAGTACTTTGAAAGTATTTTTCCCCACGCACTTCATAGAATCATAGGGCTGGAAGGAACCTTTGGAGGTCATTTAGTCCAACACTGCCCGAGCCAGGATCATCACTATCCAAACCATTCCATAAAAACGTGTGTCTAACTGATTGCTAAAATTACTCAAATCAAAGTACAAGGAGAATCCATCCTGTCCCAAAGGAAATGCAGTCAGCAGGCTGGGGTTCCCCTTTGGCTCAGTAGGGAACTTTTAGACCTCCTGAAGCTAAAAAGAGAGGCATACTCCAGATGAAAAATAGGAGTCATCACCAAGGAGGACTACACAGCCCTAGCCTGCACCTGTACAGAGCTGACCAGAAAAGCCAAGGCAGACACTGAACTCAGGCTAGCCACGGGAATCAAGGACAACAAAAGTCTTTTTTCAGATATATGGGAAGTCAGAGGAAGAGCAAAGGCAACATTGGACCCCAGTTAATTCAAATGGGGTAGTCGATGACTGAGACTCAGGAAACGGCTAATCTTCTAAACGATTACTTTGCATTGGTCTTCCACTCATCCAAAGTGGTCACCCTATCAGATAGGATGCAAACCATCCATGGTGCAGGAGATGGGACCACAATTTACATAAATCAAGTGAGGGAACACCTCAAAAGGACTTGACACCCACAAGTCTGCAGGCCCAGACAGTATGCACCAAAGAGTCTGCAAGCTCCTTCAGGACATCACAGTATGCCCTATGATAAAGATATGTGAGAACTTGTGGTGCTTGGGAGAGATACCAGAGGATTGTAAGAGAGCCAATGTGGATACAGGCTGACCTGGACAGGCTCTCAAAGTGGGCAAACCAAAAACTGATGGTACATAATGCAGAGGAATGAAGGATGCTCCACCTAGGGAGGAAAAACCATCATCATACTTATAGACTCAGCAGTGTTATGCTCGCTAGCACCATGACTGAAAATGACTTGGGGGTCTTGATTAACCATAAGATGAACATGAGCCACCAATGTGATGCTATGGCCAGCAAAGTAAGCCAAACTCTGGGATGCATCCTCAAGCAAAAGCAGGGACGTCATCCTCCTGCTCTACTCAGCCTTGGTGAGTCTGCAGCTGGAGGACTACATCCAGCTTTGGGCTCCTCAATTCAGGAGGGATGTTCAGAAGCTTGAGAGAGTCCAGAGGAGAGCCACCCACATGATCAAAGGCCACGAGAGCAGGCCTTATGAGAGGCTGAGGGACATGGGACTCTTCAGCCTGGAGAAGAGAAGACTCAGGGAAGACTTGGTGGCAGCCTATAAGTACATAAGTGGGGTGCACCAGGATCTGAGAGGAGAGTTGTTCACCAGGACTCCCCAAAAGATAACAAGGTCTAATGACCACAAACTTATGGAAGGCCAATTTAGACTGGACATAAGGAAAAACTGCTTTATGGTCCGAGTGTCCAAGGTCTGGAACAAACTCCCCCCAGAGATGGTGCAAGCACCTGCTCTAGACTCATTCAAATAGTGTTTGGATGCTTATGTTGTGGGGGTCATTTGACCCTAGCAGACTTCCTGCCTACGGCAGGGGGGCTGAACTCAATGATCTTGCACAGTCCCTTCCAGCCCCTAATGTCTATGAATCTATGAACCCTGTCACACGGGTACAAGGCATAGCACCCTAACCTGCCACAGGTAAAGCAGGGGAACAATGACAGTCACTGTCCTTGCTGCTTCAAGGGTTGTAAAAATATGCTCAAGAGATCCAAGGAATTACACAGTATCCCCTGCTAGAGGGGAAGGCAAAAACCACCATAGTCCACATAAATCTGACCATGGGGTAAGATCCTTTCCTGAGCCTAAATGTGGCAATTGGCCTGACCGTGATCAGAGGTGCAAGATATAAACATAGCCAGGAACTTAGGGGTCTTAGTTGCAATAGAAGCATTGGCACACCCAGGTAGAAATCCCCAGCCTTGGCTGCAGCCAATACCCAATGATTCTGAGGAAGACAAAGAGACCTAAAAAACCCTTATATGTGTAGCAATAGTCATGGGGGAAAAAAAATCCTTTCCAGCCCCATATGGCAACCAGTATAGTCCAGAAGCATGGGAAATTCCAAATACTTTCATCTGGGTCCCTACTCTAAGGACAGCAAGCATAAATAAACTATCAGACCTTCTTACTGGACATCCAGATTTCCTTTTTTAATATCCCCTCTATACGTGTCATCCTAGTTTTTCATCTTCTTTCATAATTAGGTCAGATTGTGGAGCTCTGTTTACTCCTTTGCTGCTGAATAGCCCTCTCCATCATCTGCTTCAGGCTGTAGAGCTCTTATGCTTTCCCAACAATCCATGTATATGTGGGAAAGGGAAGAGGCAGTTTCTGGGCTTCTAACGGTTGCTTTTATAGAGCACTCCAGACGAAACTCCTAGATCATCCCTAACCAATGCTTATCCAGCCTCTACTTAAAAATCTCCAGTTATGGAGATTCCAGCCAGTATTTCCCTGAGATGTCAATAGCCAATGTAACAGAGCCTTATGTCCTCTTTCCTCCCATATTACATGGACGCACATCCATGATTTTGCCCATAGAGTTATTTAATTTAAAACTTTACTAGACTCATCTGCCCTTGTTTTTGTTTTTTTTAAGCAAACAATGCCATGTTAAATTTCAAGTTTGGGGGGAAAAAAACCCAAATAATACAAATATCTATCGCAAATGGAAAAAGAGACATAGATGGCAAGTGTATTTCTGGGTGCTTCTAGCAATTGAGTTATTTTTAAGAAGTAAATACAAATTGCCTATTTTTCAGAATATACTTATGAGAAATAAGGAAACTTTATTTCTTATGAAAAAATTCACTAGCCTTGTAACTCTTAAATGTCAAATTCCAGTATTATATCTTTTCATGTAACAAAATACACATTTTTATTAACTTGAATAAAAGGTCTAGTTTTTGCAGTAAAAGGAGATGAGCCTTTTGTTACTAATTTTTAAATGAAAGATGAAGTCACTCAATGACTCTGAATATTAGGTTGTCTACACAATACAGCGATGACAATATATTATCAAAGTCTCCAAGTTGAAGTCCTGATTTAACAGGCTACCAGTATTCAGCAAATCACTTACACACATCTAAAGTTAAGAACTACTGAAGTCAATAGAACTTAAACATACACATCTGCTTTGCTGATTAGGGGTAGACATTGTCCTCACTTCAGCAAAGCATACAGGCACATGCTTAACAGGCTGAGAAAGAATGCAAAAAAGAGAAGAAAATGGGAACAAAATAAAAATTTACCTGAAGGAGTTCAGGTAACTATTCAGCAAAGCAACAGTGTGAGTTCTTTTGCACATTATAAAGCAATAAGAGAAGCATTCAAGGAGCTCTTTTCTCTTTTGCTATATAAACCAGCATTTATACTTTATCAAACTGGAGATTCTGTTGATAAAACAAACATGGATGAAGATGAGGAGTAAGGGCTCTTCTGAAACCACTGAAAAAACCTGATACACTCCTTTGTATTAGAAAAACATTTAAAATATTTCAAAAGACTTATGCATGTATGAAAGGGGTATAAGAAGAGCTTTAACTGGTATTTAGTTGTAATGTTTTCCAATGGAAAATTATGCTAGATGTTAAAAAAGCACCTGAATAACTAGGCCCCAATTAACATATATATCCAATAAAATATGTACACAACAATACTTTAAAAATAGAAAAGATGTTTAAGACTCATCTAAAACCCAAACATAAAAAACCAAGGTTGATTTCCCTTTTAGGATCAAGAAGCAGCAAACAGGCCAGCTTTCAGGGGAGTTTACAGGGAAGGTCTACTTGGAGAGAGGGGCAGGAAGATGCACAGTAGATTTCGGTGACCCAGCGAGATGGCCAGACAACATCACAGCTAAGAACAGACATTCAAAAAGTACCTGGAGGAAGCACTCTAATTATTGCACTTTACTTAAAGCACTGTAAGCTAGAGCAGAAGTGAACCAAGGAGACATTTGTCATTTGGTGAGCGAAGCTTGTGGAGCCTTGCCATGCTGGCTGAGGTCTCCCCTTTCCTGCCACTGTCAGCAGAGGGCTGGGAAAGAGATGGGGAAGATGTGGGGGGTGGGAAATGGAGCCCACCTGCAATGCGGGCTCCCCCACAGCTTGCTGGGTCAGGTCCATGCAGCAAAAGGGATCTATTCCTCCACCCCCGGTTCCTGCCATGGTGAAAAGCTGTGCATAGCTCTGAGCTTCAGCTCTTGGATGCAGCTTTCAAGAACTTGAGGGGAGATCCTCTGTGCCATATAGTCCCCCACCCCATATTGCTGGGTGAGGTTGTGGGGAGGCTGGGCCAAGTCCTCATGGCAGGGGGGCTCCCTCCCCCACCCAGCCCTCTTGACAATTGTAGCCAGGAGTTGCAGCATGGGGCTGCCTGGCTTAGCTTTTCACCATGCTAGAAACTGGGGGTGAAGGAACAGAGCCCCTTGGCCGTGAGGACCTAGCTCAGCAATCTGGGGGGAGGGGGAACCTGTGTGACAGGGGGGGGCTCCACTCCCCCCTCACCACATTCAGCCATGCAGGGAGGAGACAGTCTTTTCTGTCTCTTCTCTATGACAACCTAGGGGTGGGGCTGGGCTGGTGCTTTCCCAGGCAGATGAGCACTGGCTGAGGTTAGCAAGCCACCCAATGAGGAGCCCCTGGGATGCTGAGGAAAAGTAACCTACCCTGACTCGGGATGGGATGTGGTACAGACATTTAATAAAGCACTCTAACTTTAAGTACTTTTGCCTGAAACCACATACATCCAGGGATAACTTAGAGCAGGATCCGCCATTTTTAAAGCACTTTATGTACTATGAATGTCTGTTCTGTTACAGCTGTAAAGCACTTTTTGCACACTTAAGATGCAATAAGTGTAACTTCTGTATAGGCCACAGAATGCCAGAGACACTGACAACTCTTCCTCTTTTTGCATCTCTGACGTCTCTGTCCTGGCAGGACCACCCACTGTGAAAGCTTCCATGCAGGTTATGGTTTGGCTCTGTGCAGACTGACTTGCAGATTCTTTCCAGTGACAGCCAGGTCGGGGAGTGCCTGTGATGTAAGCAGTGTCTTCTGGTGGTGTCCCTCAGGGAGCAGGCAAGAGAGCTACAGGAGGAGGTTGTGAAGCTCCAAAGCATCCTCTGCCATGAGGACTTCATCAATTCAGTGCTAGAGAAGACTTCTAGGACTGTGGAGGAAGGACTGCCAGAGGCAATGCTAGAGAAGAAAGAGAAAATGGACTCCCAGGAAGGTGGAAGCTTGAAGCTTGTGACCTTTGGTAGCAAGTAAAAGTTTTAATCCCCACCTGCAGTGGCTTGCCTGGAGAACACATATAGAGTCCTAACAACAGAGGGTATGGAACACGTCCAATTGGTGGAGGCAGCCAGGCCAGGCATCCCCTAAGTTGGCAGGACTGAGATGACTGGTATCAAGAGAAAGAGGTGGTGGTGACTGGAGACTTTCTTCTGCGGTGAATGGAGGCATCCATCTGCCAGGCTTACTTGCTCCAGGTGGTTTGCTGCTTGCCTAGAGCCTGGACTCCTCTAGAGGTGGTGCAAGCACCTACTCTGGACTCATTCAAAAGGTGTTTGAATGTTTATCTTGCTGGGATCATTTGATCCTTGCAGACCTGCTGCCTCTGGCAGGGGGGCTGGACTTGATGATCTCATGGGGTCCTTCCCAGCCTTTAATGTCTATGAAATCTATGTTATGGAAGGATTACTGAGATTCATCCAGCCCTCTGACTACTGCCCCATGCTGCTTACCCATGTGGGCACCAGCGATACTACCAGATCAAAAGCGACTACAGGGCTCTAGGTGTCAGGGTAAAGGGAACATGGACTCAGGTCCATGTTCTTGATCCTTCTGATCAAGGAGAAAGGCCTCAGAAAGAGTGGGTGCATCCTGCAGATCAATGCATGGCTGTGCAGATGGTGTCACGAGCAAGGCTTTGGCTATTTGACAACAGGATATTTTTCCAAGAAGAAGGACTGCTAGGAAGAGACAGGATCCCTCTGACAAAGAAAAGGAAGTGCATTTTCACAGACAGGCTCACTAACCTAGTGAGGAGGGCTTTAAACTAGTTTCACTGGGGGATGGAGATCAAAGACCTGAGGTAAGTGGGGGGCAAAAAACCTGGAAGAGGCACAAGCAGAAGGGAGAAAAGGGAGGGGGGAAATCTCATTCTTCCTGAAAAAGTAGGGCAATTGGCTAGTTTCTTTAGGTGTCTGTATGTGAATTAATTCATGGAGCCTTGGAAACAAGCAAGAACTGGAAGTCCTCTCACAGTCACAGAACAGAGACATGGTAGAATAGCTTACATGACTGGAGTACTGGCATGGATGGGTATAAACTGTTTAGGAAGGACAGGTAGGGGAGAAGAGGAAGAGTTGCTTTTTATGTAAAAGAACTGTATGAATGTAAAGAGCTCCAGTATGAACCTGGCGACAGGCCTGTTGAAAGTTTTGGTTGGGGTCAGAGAGGAGAGCAATATGGGTGATATTGTGGTGACTGTCTGCTATAGACCACCAGATCAGGAGGATGAAGCTTTCTCTAAAACAATTAGTGGAAGTTTCCAAATCACGGGCCCTGGTTCTCATGGGGGATTTCAATCACCCTGACATGTGCTGAGAGGGTAATCCAGCAGTGCACAGTCAATCCAAGAAGTTTTTGGAGAGAGCTGGGAACAGTTTCCTGGTGCAGGTTTTGGAGAGGTCAACTAGGGGTTGTGCTCTTGACCTGCTGCTCACACACAGGAAAGAATTGGTGGGGAATATGGAAATGAATGGCAATTTGAGCAGCAGCGACCACAAGATGACTGGGTTCAGGATCCTGAGGAAAGGAAGGAGAACAGCAGAGTAAGGACTGGACTTCAGAAAAGCAGACTGTGTCACTCAGGGAACTGATGGGCAGCTGCATCTTGGAAGCCAGTCTGAGAAGGAAAGGAGTCCAGGAGAGTTAGCTGTACTTTACAGAAACCTTACTGAGGGCACAGGAATAAACCATCCCAATGCACAAATATGGCAGAAGGTCAGCTTGGCTTAGCAGAGAACTCTCCAATAAGCTAAAACACAAAAAAAAGGAAGCTTACAAGATGTGGAAACTTGGACAAATGACTAGAAATGTGTATAAGAGTATTGCTTAGGCATACAGGGATGAAATCAGGAAGGCCAAAGTGCAAATGGAGTTGTAGCTAACAAGAAACATGAAAGGCAAAAAGAAGGATTTCTACCAGGATGAAAATCACCAAGAGGAAAATCAGGGAAAGTGTGTATCCCTTACTGAATTAGGGAGGCAACCTAGTGATGCCGAAAAGCCTGAAGTACTCAATACCTACTCACTCTTCACAGGCAAGATCAGCTTGCAGACTATAGCACCTCGTAGTAGTTTGGGGAGGAGGTGTTCAGTCAACAGTGGTGAAAGAATGGGTTAGAGACTATTTAGAATACTTGGACACATATGAGGTCATGGAGCCAGATACAATGTGCCCAAGGGTGCTGAGGGAGTTGGCAGGTGTGATTGCAAAACCACTGGTCATTATCTTTGAAAGCTTGTGGTAATCAAAGAGATCCTGGATGATCAGAAAATGACAAAAATAATGCATATCTTTAAGAAAGGGAAGAACAAAGATCAGGGAACTACAGACCAGTCAGCCTCACCTCAGCCCCTGGAAAAATCATGGAGCAGATTCTCAAGGAATCTACTTCTAAGCACTTTGAGGAGAAGAAGATGATTAGGAAAAATCAGCATGGATTCACCAAGGACAAGTCATGCCTGATCAACCTGAGTGCTTTGTGATGAGAAGACTAGTTCTGTGGATGCTGGAAGACCAATGGATGTGATATACCTTGATTTTAACAAGACTTTTGATATGGTTTCCCACAGCATTCTCACAAGCAAATTAAGGAAGTACGGGTTAGATGAATGGACTATGAGGTGGATAAGAAACCGGCTCGATCAGCAGCTTCAGAGGGTAGTAACTAATGGCTCAGTGTGTAATTGAGAGATAATATCAAGTGGAATGCCTAAGGGGTTGGTCCTGGGGCCACTTTTGGCCAATATCATCATCAGTGATGTGGAAGGTGGGATGGAGGGCACTCTCAGCAAGTTTGCAGAAGATACCACCCTGGGGGAAGTAGTGGATACACTAAAGGGTAGGGCTAGGATTTAGAGTGACCTAGACAACTTGAAGGATTGGGCCAAAAGAAAATAGTATGAAGTTCAATAAGGAAAAGTGCAAAGTCCTGCACTGAGGACAGAAGAATCCCATGTACCACTACAGACTTGGGACCAACTGGCTCAGCAGCAGCAATGCAGAAAAGGACGTGGAGTTTACCATAGACAGTAAGCTGACTATAAGCCAACAGTTTGCCCTTGTTGTGAAGAAAGCTACCAATATACTGAGCTACATTAGTAGGAGCATTACCACCAGATCAAGGGAAGCGATTAATCCCCTCTGTTCAGCATTCATGAGGCCACATCTGGAAGACTGTGTACAGTTTTCGGTCCCCCAGTACAGAAAGGATGTGGACAAATTGAAGAGAGTCCAGCAGAGGGGAATGAGAATGGTTAGAGGGCTGGAGAATATGACTTGGGGGGAGAGGCTGAGGAAACCGGGCATATGTGCTTTCTTCTTACTTTGTTGGTTTATTTAATACTAGCTGAAACCTGCAAAACATTTGCAATTAAGTATTTCTTTAAATACAAAATTTTTAGTTATGCTTCAACTAAATAATTTAATGGAATCAAAACTTCTCACCCTAGAAAAGGCTACATAAAGCTGTCCATGTATAAACACAGGCTTAGGAATATAAATACATATTTGTCAAAAGACTTACCTTGTGACTTGTTTATAGCCATAAAATAAGACCAGAGAGGGTGGCAGGGACAGTGCACGGGGCACTGGAAGCCCAGGCATGCTCAGGAAATCTTGGGCTTGGCAGTCTTCCAGTGCCCCATGCACCATCTCTGCTGCCTTCTCCAGGTGCCAGCACACCTACCCAAGCCAGCCCATTTCTGGGTGGTCCCAGGCAATGGCAAGGTGGCAAAGATGGTGCACAGGGCACTGGAAGCCTGCCAAGCCTGAGCTTCCCAGAGCACACTGGGCTTCCAGTGCCCTGTGCACTGCTGGACCCAGTGGGTGCTACCTACAAGCTGAGGCTGCACTGCACCCACACAGCTATCACTCTGCCTGAGTAGCCCCATGGGGCATGGCCACTGCAGGGGGAAGCACAGATCCACCCCCACAGCTCAGTGGCTGAGTGACCTGGTGGCATCCTGTGTGGACAGGCTCCTCTGAGGGGGAAAACAAAAAACAAAAAAAGAGCAGCAAGAGGCCTGATTTTTTTTTTCCTCCTAGAGCTGGGCAGATGGTGGGTCACACAGACCCTGAGCTGCGGGGGATGGGACCCCTGTGCTTCCCTCTGTGGTGGCAGTGCCCTTCAGGCAGCACCTAGCTGCTGGCACCCTGCCTGAACAGTCCTGGGGGGCACCACTGCTGCGACAGGACACACTGGGACCCCCTCAACACAGGGGCCTCACGACCCACTAGCAGCTTGCTGCTCTGCTGCGGGAGACACAGGCAGGCTTCAGTAGAAAAAATAATGATCAGGCCCCTTGCTGCTTTTTTTTTTTCTTCTCTTCAGCGGAGCCTGCTCTGCAAGTTGCCATGCAGTTGCACAGCCCCTGAGCTGCAGCAGGGCCAGTGCTTCCCTCCACAGCGGTGGTGCCCGCTGGGGCTGCCCAGGTGGGTTGCCAGCAAGTGGGTGCTGCCCAGGGGGTGCCACCACTGTGGAGGGAAGCAGCAGGCGCTTCCCTACCCCCCACAGCTCAGGGCCCACTGGCTGCTTGCCCCCTAGCTGCAGGAAAGGCAGGCAGATTCCAGAGGTGAAAAAAACAAAAGAAAGAAAGAAAAAGGATCGCGTCTCTCACCACTTTTTTTCCCCTTCAGAGGAGCCTGCCTGCTCCACAGCAGGGGCTCCTGGTGCTTCATTTTAGCTCTGACTCGCCTGCATATCTGTTTGAAGTGCCTCAGGATCTATAATGATAATATGCTTAGTCTGCCTGTCTGGAGCACTCCAATTGGCTGTCTTGGCAGCCAATCACAATGCTTACTGAAACAACTAATCAGAGTGCTCCAGACAGACAGACCAAATAAGTCTTATTATAGATGCTAACACATATGTACAAAGGCATAGATAACTAATATATTCCTTTATTCATCGCTGGACTTGGCAGATTGTGTCTAGTGATCACCTCTGTCTCAGAGAATGCTTCAGCTAAGACAAAATTTTTCTTGCTTCCCAAAGGGTGCTCTTACCCTTTGAGCTAACACTTACCGTATAACAAAATTTAGAGGCCACATATTTTGGCCATTATAATTGTCCTCTCAAAATTTCTAAATGTATTCGTTTTCCAAATGTCCCTTAGGTTGGCAACAGATTCACCATGCCAGTTAGAAATACTGAGACAGCACTCCTCAGAACATGCAGTCCAGACCCCCACTTTTCTCCCTGAGAGTCACCATAATTGGTCTGTAGAGCCTCAGATCTTCTGCTTTTACCCTTCTTTCATCTTTTGCTTGCAGCCAATTCATGGAGTTGGCTGCAACTGATCATGAAGAGTGCCCTATAATTTATTATTGTACTAGGAGCCCTACTTTTCCACAGTGGAAGAGAGCAGAAGTTTCTAGGATTTAGCAGAAAAGAACCCATTCTGAATGAATGGCTGTCACAGAATATGAATGAAGCTGAGAACTGCCTGACTTTGGGAATGAATTTTAAAAAATAATAATCAGAAGCAGCAGCATCTAGAAAGCTAGCATTAAAGGAAGAAAAAGAAGTGGAAAACTTCCATGATAAGCCAAACAAACATTCCTGAAGATTAGAGTGTAAATTTTTACCAAGACTCAGAAATCCTGCTGACCTTCT
The DNA here is from genome assembly GCA_030014935.1 of Caiman crocodilus. Taxonomy (NCBI): domain Eukaryota; kingdom Metazoa; phylum Chordata; order Crocodylia; family Alligatoridae; genus Caiman; species Caiman crocodilus. The sequence continues at coordinate 202,591,250 of JAGPOW010000261.1, forward strand.
AGAACAGGCTTCCAAACAAAATTCAACATCAAATCAAAATGACAGTCATGGTTTCCTAATCTCCAGAGAGGGAAGAAAAAACCCACAACCCTTCACCCATCACACACATGCTACTTTTCCTAACCTTACTGAACACAATCTTTTCCTCCTCAGGGAGATCTTTTCTTAATAATGGGATGCCACAAACTACCATTAGACAGAAAGACAGGTCGGGGGCAGAAGTGAAGGAGCTTAAAAGGGAACTACTGGGAGTTCATCTTTACTGTTTATTTTGAGACACACTTCTGATTCGAGTTGGACTATTCAAATTGCATTCAAAGGTTTAGTTGTCCTAAGAATATAAACAAAACTAGAATGGGCCAGGATCCAGGATAAAGTTTTCCCCATAATCATAAGAAAGAGCCAATTTTTGCTTATCCTTTTATATGGTAATTATAACTCCCCTATATTCATTTACTTGATAAAAAAGAAAGAAAAAAAATTAGAAATGGCCCATTTCCACAGGGGCCGCTTTTCTAGTGTGGTCAGATGTTTTATTAGGGTTTTTTTGGTTGCTCTTCTCTTCTCAAATATTTTGAATCCTTTACATTAATTCCAGCTTACAATCTTATGGTTAACAGCATGTACCCACTGAAAAGCAAGACAATAATCCATCTAGGTTTACAGAATTTTCAGTACCAATGCAGAGCTACATCAATTTTTATGCCATGCTATGTAGAGTGCATGCATGTGGCTCTTTCCACTTTAGAGGATTAGAAGTGACCTCTCTTACTAAAATCAATAAGGGCAGCTTGCTGTGACTAATAGGTTGTAGAAATTCCAAGCAGACGTTTTGTAATGTTGAGTCCATTCTACTCTCTTTACTCACACCCTTCCCCCAATTATGACCCCATATAGGCAAACAGATCTGTACTTCAGCATTTCCACTCACATGATGAACTGACACATGTACTTTTTTCAGAGAGCACACCATGTCACACTCCTCATGGGTCGACCTTGTGTCAGGGGAGGGAGAAAGCTGTTCTTCATTTGATAAGGGACTGTTACTCTAGGAAAGAGTGTGAGTGTGTCTGCATCGCGCACACGTCCATGTATGCCAGTTTGTTAAGGGGTAAGGCCACAGGAGAAAGGAGACAGAGAGAAGCTGATATAAAAATGTAGAATTTGAAATAGTTCTTTGAAATGCATACTTCTGAAGCACAAATTTTCAAAACCTCCTTTTAAATCATGAGATACCCAGGTACTGCATTCTTTTTCATACATCTATCAATTTTAGAACTTTTCTGTCATTATCTTTGCTTAGTTGTACTGCTAAGGCTCACTCTCAGAAATTGCTCTTCCAGATGCTGATCCTTTTTCTATCACAGAGTAAAGTATTTGGGCTCCTGCCTCCCCATGATTTTAAATGGCACTGGAAAACAAATTCCTAATTAAACAGTATATAAAAGACTTAAAGTTGGTCTCTCAATCTCTTATTTTATGCTGTTCCAGATTCAGAGCATCTCAGATTAGGCTCTTCTACTTGACTATGAAAATCCTCTTACTCCCCAGGATGTGTGTGTCCAGGTTTATTTCGAGGGGGGGGAGGGAGGGAGGGGTTAAACTTGATTTTCCTTGGGATTAGGACACAAATTAAGGCTCTTAATTATGCATTATACTTCATGGATACTCCTTCCATATAACAATAAGCATCATTGTTTATCTAGTGAGAAACTTGTCTTTTTTGGGGGGGACTAAAGCAAGAACCCAACTAAAAAGCTTAAAGAGTCCCCAGAGGGGCCTACAAATAGATGGTTACTATGTATACATAGTAAAAGAAATCCAGTCATCATGAGGCCTTGTTTTAAAATCTTTTTAAAATGTCCATTTTAGCAGGAAGAAGTGTTATAAATAAAGAATAAATCAGGAAATTATTAGCATTTGAATTTTGGCAAGATAATAAAAAGTGTAGGGGAATAAACAGCAAATAATAAAAAAGATCTGCAAATAAATGCATCCATTAGTAATAAATAAGTCTTGGCACTGAATAACTGCACCAATATGGATCTCATTAGAGTGCCATGGAACCTGTTCCTGCAACAAACCTCTTCAAGCAGGGGAAGGTGAGGTAACTGACATGTCAATGTACCCAGACCCTCATGAAGCTCTCTTACTACAGTATTGTAACCACCTGGCCCAAAATAACTACCTTATGCAGAGGGGAAGCCATTCTGTTCTTCAAAACCTTATTTGATAGGTCTCCTGTTCTCAGTTTTGTGACTCTTGCTTTGTTATTCCCGCTAAGCAAGGATGACTGAAAATATACAGCTTGCTCATTCTGGAATTCGTTTTCTCCCCCTTCCACCTTGCTTTATTAACAATACCTCTTTAAGAGATAAATGCCCTCACACAAGTGATACTACTTAACCAGATAAATAGTTGACATACAACTAGGGAAGATGAGGAGAAGAAGAGAGAGTAAAAACCCTGTCTTATTAGACTACAAACACACACACAATGTTAATGCAAAGAATCAACATAAGGTTCCAATAGGCTTTCTAAAATGATTTATCAGCTGTGATTAAGCCCTCAACCAGCATGTCTATCTTCATAAATTAAGTAAAAGTGCACCTTGCTCTAAAACATATCAGCAGTATCTTATTACCTAACCATATACACTACACTCTACTTACAGTTTGGCTCTGGGGAGCGAAGAGTTTGTGTTTCATAGCAGAGTGCATACTTTGAAGGAGATTGCCAAGATTTAGGAGCCCTATCTAAGAGGTAGTCTAAAAAGTCATTACAGCGAAGGTTTATCCTCTCAGTCACACAGTCCATACTGTATGGACTGAAATAGGAACAGGCAATTAGAAAGCTGTGCTTTAAAGTTAGCACCTGATGGTATACATTATCATGCCATAATGTTTTGAAAGAAATGTTGGTATAAAATCAGGTAGGTAACAATACTTTTTCCCCCTACCCCACCACCTATCCCCATTCTCTCTCTCTCTCATATACACATATAGAGAAGAATCTGAATTCTTCTCTGTTGCAGAAACAATGAAAGGGAACAGTAAAGACCAGTGAGCCACCATATTATCAGAGCTTTGTGGGTTAATGGATGGATGGGTAGATTCTAATTAAAAGACATTTTCAGATTCTATCAAGAATGTGCATTTCTAAGACTGCCTTTCTGAAGACAATGTGTGTAAACTGCAGCAAAATCATAAGATTACCGTTTAGAATGTGGGGCCTAAATCCATACACCCATTCAAAACAAACCCTTTGTTTCAAAAGAAGATAAGTGAACTGTCTGCCTAAAGGAAGGTAAGATGCCACACTGGCAGCAACTAGCCTCAGAGAAATCTCATTCCTCTGAATAATTCCAAAGCCTGTGTGATAAACTGTATTGTCATGGCCATTCTATGCTATTGAACAGAAATGCAGCCCATTATAATACAGTTCAGTAAATAAGCACCAGGACAACAATACTTTCAACAAACAGGACTCAGTTACTAAATAGGACGCAGGACCTGTTGCTAAATTCTTATACAAATCTACTGTAGCAACCATGGGAAATCCACAGGATAAGAAAAAGAATAATACAAAAATACCACCTGGCAAGGAATTATGTACAGATTATACCATCAGCCTTTCAATGCAATGAATACGTACAGCTATGGAAGGGACTGTTGTCCCCGAGTCCAACATTTAAATCTCTTTACATATCTGGGTCCTAATCTCTCCAGGCCAGATTTTCAAATCTAAACTGTTAAAGATATAAATAGACACTTAACAGGTTTTGAAAAAATATTTGACTCTCATTGATTATTTACTGCACTGATTTCCACAGGGAGTAAGCATCTAATTGCTTAGGTACTTTTGAAAATGCTGTCTGGGTAGAACTTTGTTCCCATTTGTAAGTAAAGATAAACACATTTCACAATCTCAGAAGAGTGATGTAAGGATAAATGTATTGCTAGAAGTGAGGTGGTAAGATAAAGCAATGGAGAGTACTAAACATCAATAAAAATTGGAAAAACTGGTATTATTTATTTTAGAGAAGAAAAGGCCAAGGCAGGAGGTTAGTAACAACCTTCGAATAGAAAAAAGGTTGTTATAAAGATGGCAATCAATTATTCTTTATGTCCACAGGGAACAGGATAAGAAATAATGGGCTTAGCTTGCAACAAGGAAGATTTACGTTGGATATTAAAAAGAACCTTCTAACCATAAAATGGTTAAGCACTGGAACAAATTACCTAGTGAAGTTGTGGAATCTCTGCCATCGGAAATTTTTAAGTGCAGTCTAAATAAATATTTGCCTACCATGGTTAAGACTGAAACAATCCTGCCTTGGGAGAGCAGTCAACTACATTACCTTTTGATTTCCCTTCCAGAACCACTTCCTCTGATAGCTAAGCCATAAACTAGGAGCTAGTTAGGTTGACCATTTACATCCCAGTCCCATACAGCTATAGCTTGCGGCCCTAGACCCCTCTAGCTAGCAACATAGGGTTGGATCTCTATTCCCTGTTCCTGATCCCCCTGGCCTATAACTCTATCTAGAGTATGCCTGTGTACCTGTCCTGTATAAACCTGGAAGTTAATAAATTAACTTAGTTTATTCTTTAGGTTAGTCTTAATTTATTGTCCTGAGAGAACAAAAGAGGTTTCTTTGAAACCTTTCTTTTAAATAAATAAATAAATGCACCTTTTATTTAGGCAAATTCTGCCTTCTACATATATGAAAAGTCTCTCGGCCAAGATTACATTAGAGGAAGTTGACTTTGGAGACGCTGAAGTGTGACTGAACTTCTTTTCTTTCAATTATACCTGCTCAAATTGTCTCTGGGTTTCTTATTTTACAACCTAGAGAGTGCCAGATATTTATTTTTACCATGACTGTGTGCCATCTTAATGGACAAAAATGATGCTATTTAGGATAAACATCTTTTAGATGCTATTTTTATAGAGAAAAAGAAGCTTAAACTGGTCTAAAGAATAAGCTGATCAGCTGAGTAAGCTAAGTTTATCCTGCTCAAATACACATCTAACATCCTCTCTTTCTTGATACATAGCCAAACTATAAATATATACGGTTTTTAATTCTTCTTCACAGATCAGTCATTCAACCCCCAAAACCATTGTATTGGCTTATTTTCACTGGCTTCCACCCATTTATCAATATTTTTCTAGCGGTGAAGTGTCTACAAAGGAACACAATATTCCTGAAGTGGTAATGCTTAAGCAATATTAGGGAGGGACTATTAATTTTCTGTTTTCTGATTTAATGGGGAAAGAACCACATTAAGAATAGAAACAAACTTCCTTGAGTAACAGGGCTCATACTCCCCTGGAACATGGAGATACTAGTAGTGGAAGCTTACAGAACTGTATTATATTTAACACACTTAATTTAACACACTTCCTAGTTCTAGATCACAGAACAGAGATTTTTAATGGTTTTCTTCCCATAAAATGGAACTATATTATTGAAACAATGTGATTCTGAACATGGCTTAAAACTCATGAACAGAGCTTTAAAGTACAGTAGTAAGAGATTCAAAACCTGAATCTCTCAGCTTCCCAGGGGAATAAGCTTCAAGCTTCTATCTCCCCTGTGTAAAATGAAGTTTATTTTCTACCTAGGACCTTTATAAACCTTTGAATTCTCCTCAGCCTGATGAAACATGTGCGTTCCTGGAAAATCTGCAAAGAAAGGGGGGGGGTTTGCTACTATTTAGTTGGACTAAAAAAAAATATTGCCTCTGAGCCAAGAGCTTTGTGTATATATCTTTTTTTTCCCCTCAGACCATGGCTACAAAATAGATTCATCAAAACCTGAATGCATTCTCCATCACATAAAAGATATTAATCTATTTAAAATGTCACTTGGAACAATGCTTAACTTATCACAGTGGTTAGGTACAGATGATCAAAAAGCCTCAAACTAAATCAATTCAGTCTTTGCAGGTTAGTCTAAACTGTACAGATTACATTGAAACAGAAGTGAACAGGCATTTGCCTTTGATTCAGGAAATACAGCCACATGCCTTCAGTGGCTCAGGCCAGAAGCTGGGAGGTAGCAGTACAGCTCTTTGGCTCTGTATTCATTTCCTCTTCCTGCTGCTCCCAAGGCGTCTGGGATTTGCAGTCCAGAATTACAGCAACAGGACTCTGAAGGGTTGCCCATCACTTCCTCTTCCTGCTTCCAAGTGCTCTGGGATTTGTAATCCACAGTTGCAGCCAACAATAAGTTTGAGCAAGGGAAGGGGTATTTAACTTCCCCTCCCTGGCCCCAGATTCCAGCTGGGGTTTGCTTGGGGGGGCCTGTAGGCTGGGTTGTATCCCCAACTGGGCTTGCCCCCTCACCCCTTTGTCAGCCAGTGCACTGGCTAACAAAGGGGTGGGGCCAGACCTTCTCTCTGCAGCAGACAGCACAGCTCAGCCCAGCACTGGAAAGCATGGTGGGATGCTGGGGACTCTGCTTTAACTTGAACCACAAAGTTTCATAAACCAGTTTGACCCAAATCAGTTAAGTCTGACAATACATTCAACCGAATTTATCTTAAACTGCCTTGAGCTTTTGTTCTGTTGTAGGTTTAAACCAGTTTCTGATCACTTAAACTGGTTTATGTGTAACTGCCATCCCTACCCACTGAGTATAATCCCCAGCTCTTGCTTTCTTCTGTCATGTACATAATTCAGGTGAGATATTTAAATGAAGTAACTCCAGTTAACTGACTGGAAACAAACAGAGCCCCTTCCCATCTTTGACTTTACTTTGTCAAACCCATGCTCAATGCTTGGGAACAAATTTTCTAACAGGTCCTATCCAGTAGCAGCAAAGGTCATGTGGCTGCAAATATAACCTATGACAAATGCTTTGGATACAAACTGCTCAGGGCAGCATAAACTAAAATGCATTGCTTGCAGGCTGACATGATAATCTGATCTGCAAATGCTACCTACTTTGTTGGTTTGGGTTGCAAAGTTTGCCTCTGTCAATTGCTATCTCAGGTCATAGATAGATGGATCCCTGGCTTGGGCAGCAAAAGATTTTTATTTTTATTTTTTCCTTATTTCCAGAAGTTAACTTATTTTTGTTTCTTCTAAAATAAAGGATGCTTAAATTAAGAACAATTTATTTCAAATAGTTCTGTCATTATACCTTATCTGGTTTGAAGAGATTAGACATTGCTTGAATAGGGATGGCTAGTAGGCCTGTCCAAAGTGGCTAGTAGTTGCTTCAGATCTGGATTCAGTCAACTGTGGGGACAGTGATTCGATTCAGTTATTCGAATCACAGTCCTGAATCAATTCAGCTGAATCTGATTCAGAGATTCAGCTGATGCTGAATCTCTGAATCTCAAAATCACCCAGGCCCATCCCGCACCCTCACTTCCAGCAGGGCAATGGTGATCCCACCCACCCCAGCTCCAGGCACTTGGGGGAAAAAAAGTGCCAGCTCACCAGGTGCTGCCGGACAGAGGGGCAATCCCTGTTGTCCCCCAGCTGCATGGAGGGCTCTGCATGAGACTCCTAACCCCTATCTCTGCTCCTCCAGTCCCTCCCTGGTTCCCTGCCTGCCACAGCTCTGGCCCTTTAAGAAAAAAACCCAAAAGAAATACCATCACACTCACTGTTCCTGCCAGTGGGAGGGAGACCCACCTTCCATGAGCCCTTCAAAGCCCCCAGGCTGCTGCAGGAGCAATGAATCCCAGGTTTTTCTCATTTTTTTTCCTCACCCCTACTTAGCAGCTCTGAGACCAGCTGCAGCTCCCTGCTGCAGCCACCAGGGACGGTCCAAGTCAAAACTCTCCAAATCTTTTCAGAGGGCTTTGAACCAATTCGGACCTGGTCCCCTGATTCACATCTCCTCCAAATCAAATCATCACCTGAAGCTTCATACAGCCCTAATGGTTAGCTGCTATTTGATGGGAAGGGTACATATGGAATAGAACAGTTGTCATTTACATTCCATCATGAGGTTCAATTATTATTATTTGCATTGCAATAGTTCCTAGAGGCCCAAATGAAGGGCTGTCCTTTATTAGCCACCATCACTGGAAAAGTTATAAACAACTTACAGTAAAAATGGACAGGAAAGGCAGTGTGGGGAAAAAGAAAGGGATATTATTCATGTATTACAGATGGCAATTAAGCCATGCAGTATTAAATGACTTGGCAAGAAGTCTCAGGCATGGCTGAGAAATTAGTTCAGATCACATGACTCTCAATCCAGTGATTTATCCACAAGACTTCTTCAGAGAGTTAGTACACTAACACTAGGGGTGCTGGTACATGTGATGGGGTTATAGTCCTTAGGGCTCCATTCTATGCTCCCTAAATTAAAGTGGTGAGGGGCCGAATCCCCTTTTTTTTTTTTTTTGCGGAGCTTTTCTGCCTGTTTGCAACCAGGAGGTTATTAATCTGTGCCATTAATCTGTCAGTTTGTCCCCTGGCCATGGGAGAGGCCATGGCCATGGCAGGTTCTGCAGAAGAAAAGGATCAGGCCCCTCACCACTTCTGCCTTCAGCAGGCTCCTGCTGCTGGCAGGATATCTGGGGCTGCCCAGGAATGAGCTGACTTGCCCCTAGGGCAGTGTGGAGAGGTGGCAGGAGGGTGGCTGGATGTTCAGGTGACCAGAGATGGAGGGAGGAATAGTCCCTGGCATGCTGGAAGCCTAGGCGGGTTTGGGGAAGCTAGCAGCCTTCCCAGGTAGCCCTGCACCCCATGCACTGTCCCTGCCACCTTCTCCAGCCACCAGTACACTCAGCCACCTCCTGCTACCTCCCTGCACTACCCCAGGGGCAAGCCAGTGCATTCCTGGGCAGCCCCAGGTGTCCTGCCAGCCACAGGAACTTGCTGAAGGCAGAAGCAGTGAGGGATCCAATCTTTTTTTTTCTGTGGAGCCTGCCCGCCTCTCCCATGGCCAGGGAGTGAGGCGACTAGTGATTAGCGATTAGTAACATCTCTCTGTTGCTAACATTAAATCAATTTACCAACACTGCAAAAATTAGAGAAATTCTTATTTCAAAACCAAACTATTAGAAGCCCTACCTTAGGAACACATTTGACTGGAAGAGTCATTTTCTAGTGTATCCTTTGTCTGCTGTGTTTGTGTATGGCCTTGCTGGGGCCAGTTTCAAATTAATATTTTACAGGCTTATAGGATGATAGGAAAGTGGGACTGGAAGGAACCTCATGAAGTCATGTAGCTCAGCTGCCTGCTCAAGACAGGATCATTCCTGACTAAACTATCCCAAAGAAGTGTCCATCTAACCTGCTCTTGAAAAGAATGGAGATTCCAGGCTTCTCTATGCAATGCTCTATGCAATGCCTGCTGCAATGCTTGATTACCCTCATAGTCAGAAAGTTCCTCCTAACTTCCAGTCTAAATTTCCCCAGCTGCAGTTTGAGGCTATGCTTGTAGTTCTGTCCCTTATGGCCACAGAGAAAAGCCCATCTCCAACCTCTCTGTAATCACTCTTCAGGTATTTGAAGACTGCTATTAAATCCTCTGTCAGTCTTTGCTTCTCTAGACTAAATAACCCTAGTTCTTTCATCCTTTCCTCTTAAACATTGCTGCCCAGGACCCTAATCATTTTTGTTGTTCTGTGTGGGACTCTTTCCAATCTATCCACATCCTTCCTGTAGTGTGTAGCTCCAAACTAGACATGATATTACAGATGAGGCCTCACCAGTGCTGAATAGAAGAGAAGAATCATTTCCCTTGATTTGCAAGTGGCATTCCTATTAACACAATCCAATATGCTGTTGGCATTTTTTAAAGCAAGAGCATACTGTTGGCTTATATTCAGATTATGGTCTACTGTAACCCCCAAGTTCTCATCTGCAGTACTGCAGCCTAACCAATCATTCCCCAGTCTGTATTTGTGCATACAATTATTCTGTCCCAAGTGCAGGACTTTACACTTGTCCTTTTTTAATTGATTTATGGACTATTTTTCTAGTCTATCCAGATCATTCTGGGTCCTACCCCTGCCCTCCAGAATGGCTGAAACTCTACCCAACTTGGTGTCATCCACAAATCCACTAAATTGGTAATATAAGAATGAATATGTAGCAAGCTAACTGGAAGCAAAGAACAAATGTTACAGGTTATCTCACTTCTGTGACTTTTCTTTTGAGAAACACCCACTCAATTTGCTCCCTTGAGATAGCCTAGGGCAGCTTCAGTGGTTGGTACAAGGAAGAAAGAATAAGACCTTTAGAGGTCCTTAAACAACTGGTAATTGTCAGGTAACATGATGCCCTAGTCTAGATTTTACTCAGACTGTGCAACTATCTTTTCTGAGCTGAAACTGACTCTGCAACATCATACTGTATCATTTGCGGTAAACTGTAAAGGACCCAAGATCATGAGATTACAGCTTTCCTGTCATCCCTGCAAAATAAATAGCAGGTACTGCACAGGAATCACCTTTTGCACTGAGAATGTGTATAAAAATATTAATATATAAAAATGTCCTAATGTCATAAATTTAACAGTTCTCCCCTCTCAAGTAGATATGGCACTAACCATAAAATTAGACACATTTACTCTCATTCCACAGCTGTTTCAAAACATTCATCCTTTATAGCAGGCTATAGTAATTTACCATTCTATGACTGTAACTCAGCTCCTTCATATTTTGAATGTTCCCTTCCATCCTTCAGCATAACAGTGACTCTCCAAAATTCACCAGGATCAATCTCTAGTGTCCTTCAAGCTAGTCTCAAATAACCTCTGGACTCCTGTCCTATGACCTTTCAATACATCTCATCTCCCAGTTGGCAACCTAGCAGTAAGCCACAACGCCTTTCCAAGAATCAGCCTAGCTCTTTCCACATACAAATATTTTAGGACCTCATTCTGAATGTTGCTAACTTAGGAATTCACAAGTTCCACTTGTGCACTTCAACAGGCAAAGACTAAGGGTCTGTGGAATTTGAATTCAGCTGCAGCCAAGACTCAGCAAAATGACTGACACCATACAGTGGTAAAAGGAGATTGAACCAGAATGCAGAGCATTCATTAACCACAGCCAAAGAGAAAAAGACACTACAACAAAATGTTTCTTACTCAAGGTAGACAGATGTAGGCAAGCTCCTGCTAGCTTTAGCAGCAGACAGAAGTGCTGCTCTCTCTACAACTTCCTCTCACTTTAGCATTAGGCCTCACTTAAAACCCAAGTTAAACCGATACCGGTAATCATTGGAATACCTAAGCCCTGGAATAAGATCTTCAGAGGTAATGGAGCCAATTCAGGGAGTGACTATTTAAGAGGCAACAAGAAGGCTATAGGGAATTTGGGCCAATTGAACTAACTGACAAATTATTTGAAGGTTTCACAGGGGAAGCAGAGAGCTATGGGTCAATGGGTCACCCCACAGTAGAAAGAAGGGAATGGAAGCCTTGCATGCATCAGGTTAGGCAAGCAACCAAAAGGTTGGCTGTATATTAGAAAGCATTGGAAATTCATCAGTCACCCTTATTTGTCTCCTGACTATATTGAACTCTGTGATAATTACTTATAAATTATTGGCTGTCATAAAAAAAACTGCAATGTGCTAGGATGATGTTTTTGAGGAGTGCTCAGGCCAAATGCAGCCCAAATTCAGAGCCATAGGTATCTGGCCTGGAAGACTCCCCACAGATCAGGAAATTTGCAGGCAGGGAACCAGTGGCAATAAATAGAGCCACTATCTGCCACTGCCAAATTCCCAAACCCCAAGCCTGTACAGCCAGTCGGGGCCAGTCAGGCCCGCTCCCCTCATCCCTGCAGTTGGGCTATGCCCCTATTTTTCCCCTTCTGCAGGACTGGGTCAAGCCCCCTTTCCCCTGTAAGTCTGGGTTGGGGCTGGGCCATGCTGCCTCCCCTGCAGGCCCAGTTTTGGCCTGGGCCATGCCCCTTCCCTCCCCACCATGGGGACAGGTTGAAGCCAGGATGCCCCCTGCTTCCTTCTCTGCAGCTGGATGGGGAACTGCCCCATGCTCAATCAGGACCACCAGCTGGATTCAACCCACAAAACACCTGGGCACTGTCTACCCAGCCCACCAGCCAAAACAGTTGAGATTTTAGAGCATGTAAGTACTCTTAATTCCTTCTAAGTCTTCTTCACTTCTTCACTGTTAGAATAGTGAGGCAGTAGAATAGACTGCCTGAGGAAGTGTGGATGCCCATCGCTGGAGGTGTTCAAAAAGAGGTTGGCTAGCCACTGGTCAAGAATGATCTACGTGTAGCTATGCCTATGTTCTACTATGGATATTTGCTATGCTTCTGGGCTTTTCTGCTTGCTGCCCACTCCCATTTCCTGCTATATATTTCAGGGTGTTTTTAAACTTCCTTCACAGGCATTGACTGTTGGCTGCAGCCAAGGCTAAGGACTTTGACTGGAGTCTGCCAATGCTCCTGCTGTTACCAAAGACAGAGAGGTTCCTGGCTAGAGTGTCTTGCCCTTCTACTCAGGGTCAAACTGATTAAGCCAAACTGATTGACCATATTTGGGGTCAGGAAGGATTTTCATGCCATGGTCAGATTGGTACAGGCTGTGGGGGTTTTTGCCTTCCTCTGTGGCGGGGGGGCCATGACCCTCTACCCTGGGTCTCTTGAACACACACTGAAAATATTTTATGCAAGCTGGATATTGGCTGCTGTATATCCCCTGATTTACCTGTGACAGGCTAGGGTATTTGGTCTGTGTTGTGTCAGGGTTGACAGTTGCCTTATGCAGACTTTAGATTATGGATTTTATAGGATGGTTTGTACAAGGATGATTTTCCCTCAAGCAGGGGGTTGGACTAGATGACCTCTGGAGGTCCACTGCAGTCCAAATTCTCTATGATTCTAAATCTAAATTAGATGCCCCAGTGTATCTCTGTGGACATGCAGAGCAATTGGAGAGAAAATGAGACTGGTATATATGATCTCATACACAGTGGCTTTTTTCTAACCTCTAAGTTCTATTTTTCCTTTAGTTCATATATTTTATTAAAAACACAACCAACACAATTAGATCAAGTTAGCAGGGATACTGATTAAGTCTAGAGATTCAGTAAAGCCATACTTGGCAAGAGCAGAAAACAAATCAAAACTCTTCATGCTGGTTCCTCTCTGCATCCTCTAAAACATTTCACAGCAAGTAAATGGAATCAGTTTTTAAATCCTATCTGTGCAAGACAGAATCTACCAAGACAGTCTCTCCAGAGGTGTGCAGTTTGCGTAACAGTTTACTTACAAGTGTAGATCCAGAAATCAGAAGCTGGACATAGTGCTAATAATACTTCAGGAAATTTAAACTAGTTAGATGTTTTTATCCATGATTTCCATCTTCAGAAAACATGTCACAATCTACAGTGCCATCTAGTTTCCAACTAAAATGGTTACTATCAGGTAATGAAGCTAGATTTGTTTTCACACAGCATCCACACACACTCAGACGAGTTAGGTGAAGGAAGAGTCCAGTGCACTAAAACATACCCTTTTATTGTTCTCTTCCTCTTGTGCCTTTCTAAACTCGTGCTCTAAGGAACAGTCAATCTCATTGAAGAGGCCCACTTCCTCACAGTTCTTCAGGAATCGTGTTGGTGTAGGAGTCTGGTCTGAGGATAGATATCAAAAGGATCTACAATGGATGCTTTGCAGTAAAAGAAGGACAAACAGAATATATACATTCAGATAACCAGTGGATGGAGAAATATTTACCTGTTTTTTGGCATCCCTCTACTGCATTATAATTAAAAACAATGCAAAGCAGAGGCACTGAATTTTGAAATGGTGTGAAGATGCTGCATGCAGTAGTTGTGCATTTCATAGATACAGTTTAGGGACCAAATTCACAATTGTTTTGATATACAACTGTGCACCCCTAACTTGCACAACTCATCACTGCAACTGTACATAAAGCTCACTGTATCTGTACATAAAGCTACAGAAGTTGCATTTAAGTAATTTACTAGATGCACTTGCACAACCATATACAATACCATATTTACCTAAAAGCAAGATGACTCTGAATTTAAGATAACTCCCAAACGATTAGCTACTAGACATGGAAACTAGACATAGATTTGTTATGATTTTCCAAGTCTAGAATCAACTTTTTGGAGGGTCATCTTAAATTTGTTCCCCCCAGCTGCTGCAGCAGGACAAGCAGTGGCAGAGGGTAGGTGGTGGTGGGTAGGTAGCAGAGGAGTCAAGTGGCCTGACTCTTGCCCCTTGCTGCCTGTCCCACTCCACCACTTGCTCCCTTGACTCCCACCTCTACACACCTTACACCTGCCTTGCAGTACTCATACCGTCTATCTCACCTTACTTGTATGCCTCCTACCTTTCCCCTCTGGCACCAGCAACCTGATGCCTACCCTTACCCGCAGTTTCTGCTTGGTCCCCCATACCACCTCTCCTCCTATGCCTGTAGCCCCTCACACCTGCCTTTTCCCACCGTGCTTGCACCTGTCCCTACCACTACTTGCCCCTCCCCACCCACTTCCACTGCCCCTCCTGCTGCCTCCCCTCCCACCACTTACTTTCCCCCTGTAGCTCCAGCTGTTGCTGGGACCTTCTCTGTCCCAGGACCAAGGGGCATGGAGCATGTGCTGCTTTCAGACCCAGTCCAACCACAGAGCAGCTGTTGTAGGAATGGCAGCTTCAGCCCTGGCCCTGGAGCCAGGCTTGAGCTGCTGTCACTGCTGAGTGGCTGGGCTGGTGCCAGAGGCACCATATACTCTGTGTTCCCTACCTCCAGCCAAAGCAGAGCCCCAGCTGGAGCCATAGTTGCAAGTGGAAGGTAAGGTGGGAGAGGGTGGGAATGAAGGCAAGGAGATCAGAGGCTGTAGGGGGCAGGTGACAGTGGGGAACAGTGACTGGTTCCAAATCTGACCCCAGGCTTAGGATCAAAGTCCTGTTGAATGGGAGGGAAAAAACCTCATCTTAGATGTGTGTAAGTATGGTATATATATAGCCACAGGGTACAAGTACAAAGATTTAGCCATGCAATCCTGCGCCTGAATTGTTTAAAGACTGACATAAAAGCATATTGTATACTGTAACACAACAGAAGTAAAGGGAGACAGAGACACCCTGTTCATTTAATTGTTTCCAATTTATTGAGGAAAGCCTTAGAATTATATCAGAAACTTTATTTAAATGTTAATAATTAAGGCTTCATCTACACAAAAAAAGTGAAAGGAAAGTGTTAGTAGTTTTGTAATTCATTTTTTAAAAGACCAGCAATAGTAAATAAAATTAATGTCCCCAATTTTTGCAAATCTTTTCTTTTCATTTAAAGTGGTAAGAAAGAACTGGATTCTCTTTAATGTTACAGCCAAAAGGGTTCAAGAGGGGAAAAAAATATTTTAGGCTTCTTTGGTAAGCTGTTCTAAATGCCAACTCTCACTTTAGTCTGGGACAGAACATTAATGCATCTGCCTCAGTTTTTCTATCTTCAGAGCTCTATTGACAGAAATCTGGCATGGTTTAAAACACTATATCCACTTGTTCACATATTACAAATATCTAGCAAACTGGTAAATATTGTGATACAAACCCTTCAAACTCAAAGAGGAATGGCCAGATAATCATTAAAGATAAACAAAGAGAGAGGGAGAGGAAGAGAAAGAGAAAGAGAGAGATGAAGAAGACAAGCTTCTCTTCTTCCTCAATGCACAATTCCCAACCCAACTCAAGCCACTGATTATTTTGTTGCATGGGGGGGGGTTCTGTGACCCACCTTCTGACTAACCTGCCATCAGAATTAGTCACTTGCATCTCCCAAATTATTTAAAATCCATCCCAAAAGGATTAAAATAATATTTGTCTCACTAATCTCAGCAGCATGTGTTGAACCAAAATCTGACTTCAGTTAATGCTCACAACTTAAGTGAGTTCTGTGGGGAAAATGTAGCTCCATATACCTAGTGGAGATGGGTCAGGCTCTAATATGCCCCTATATTTCCCTGTTGTGGGGAACAGTTAGAGACAGAATGATCATTACGTGATCAGCATAGAAACACATAGCAACCCCTAAACAAAGGGAACACAAAAGGAATGCGTATAAAAGGAAATAAAATTTCCATTTGGAAATAAAGGGCCAGATCCTCTACTGTTATAAAAATCAATTCAGCTTCCCCAATTTCATTAAAGACAATTTACACCTATGGAAAATCTGGTTCTAAAACTTCAAAGTCGCTTCTTTTTATTTGATGAATGTCCTCATGTGTATCTGTAAGTTAAATTCACTAACGCCTCATTTTTTTAAAGACACATTTAATGGAACATATTGATGTAACATAAAAAGCAAATCCTCAGCTTTAAAATTCTCACTTCTTGCTTTTGGCTTGAGTGTTACATTTGTGATGCTCAAATAACACACGAAAAAGGAAACAAAAAATCTCATATTTGTGAATGCGTGTACATTCATTTATTAGTTTCACAGCTAACTACTGTCCTACCCACAGCCAGGAACATGAGACTTTCCAAGTATCTTCACTGAATTCAGTATAAGGAGCCAATTCTAGGAGGTGATGACATCAGTGGGAGCTGGGCTCACCCAAAGCTTCCCAGGATCATGCCCTAAATAAGTAGTGCCAAATTAATCTCTAGGGTAACCTCACTAAACTTAGTGGAGCTCCACCAGAGATGAGTTTGGCCCAGAGCCTGGAATACAAAGTACTATAAAAAAGGAGGGAGGAACAGGTTTTATATCCAGAGGGATGAACGGTAACTCTACTTTACTGAAAAGCAATTTACTTTGTTATACTGAAGCTGAGCAGTGCCAAAACCTTCCAGAGTCTTTAGTTTTAGAGTTTATGGTAAATTTAAATTATCATATTTTATGAGAAGTTATTCTGATATTAATTCAGCTATACATTTTCACAAACCAGTACAAAAATAGGGTTTCAAGAAGGCTTTAGTCAGAGCTCCATCTATCCCCACTAAGATAACTGCAAAAAAACAGACAAAAAAATTAAGACACAAAAATTTAAATTTCTTTGCCTTACAGAATCAGCTATCTAAATCTAGGGAGAAAGTGATCTAAAAAGAATCTGTGCAGTTGAATTGTGGCTAATCTTCATCACAACGCATCACTGGCCAAGAAGTTATGCATTATAGCAATCTGTTCTAGTAGATCAGGAGCTACAGCTCTGGAATTAAAGTATTTCTGAGGCTCACACAGCTGAATACATGAAGTAGCTACTGATTAGGAACAGCATTAAATACTTCTATTTCATGAATAAAAGGCAGACAAATGTATTATATCATCAAAACTTTAGAGGTAATCAGTAGTTATGGAGGACTGAAGGCCAGATTCTACTTGCACTTGTCAAGGTGCTCCTTTATTCTACAAATAGCTGCACTGAAAACAGTGGAGGCAGGTATTGCTCATCAGGGGTAGGTAACAGAATCTGCCCTCAAAGAGCTATTTTGAATGATTATCCAAAAGTGTAAAAGACTGACAGGACAATGACAATTGCTTATATGGCTATGGACAAAAAATATACATAAACCAGTATAAGTGATCAGAAAACAGTTCAAATCCGTAACACAACAGAAGTTCAGTGCACATAAAGTGCTTTAAAAATGGCCCAAACCAGTTTAAGATAAACCTGGACGGATGTGGTATCAGACTTAAGTGCCTTAGGTTAAATCGGTTTATTGAACTTAGAACCCCTCCAAATTCAGTTAACTCATAGTCCCCTGGCATCCCAGGATGCTTTGCATCTCCCCAGCAAAGCTCCCATTGCAGGGTAGATGGGCTAGCTTTGACCCAAGCTGTCTGCTCCAGGCAACCAGGGAGGTGTTCTATAGTGTCTCCCGGCTTCTGGCCTGGGCCACTGCAGGCATGTGGCCGCAATTCCAGAATTAAAAGTGAATTCAGTTCACTTCTTTATTGAGTCAATCTATGCAGCTTAAACTAACCTGCGAAGACTGGATAGATTCAGTCTCAGGCTTTTTGATAATCTATTCTTAGTCTATATTGTTATCTGAACTTCTGTGGCCTTGAAATCAGGATAGGAAACCCATGAAAAGTTTTCTTACAAGATTTATAGCCCTTCTGGGTACTAGCTAAGTCAGATGTGCCTCAACCACAGCCTTTCCCACAAAATCATTGTGCTCTATCCCTGAAACTAGCATATGCAACTTGTATATTTGTATGCAAAGTAGAGGAGAGGAGTGGTAATTAAAAGCTAAACTATTACTCCCTTGCACTGGACAACAATTATTCATATCAAATATATCCACTGACTTAACTTTCAGGTGGGGTCTCCTCATAGTTTTCTGAAGAGGTCCTAAGCCATTATGCTGTTTTCTAGGAATGGACGTACAGTATAAAGCTAGGGAAACCTGTATCTAGGAAAGACCTCAAAGTGAAATAATAAAATATTCTCATTTCCCAATACCTGAAGATATATTAATAGTTTCCAGCAAACCATGCCATGATCTAGCTGTCCATTTCCAGCTTTGTAAGAACCAGCCTTTTGCTGCTATCTTTCATGCTTGTGTGCAATGCATACTTGCTAAAGGTTAGACTGTCATCTGGACTCTCTCATTCCCACTGGATACATAGTCCAGCATCTGCTAGGTTGCTCTGGACCTTCCAGCTCATTCCAGCTGTTTTTGGATCAAACCTCTTCTCCAGTGTCTGGCTCAGATCAACTGCCTCTTCTTTCCACTCTTTCTCAGCCCTCCTGTCATAGCTTTTGGTGGTGAGCCTACAGTCATCATATGAATGCTTAAGAAATTGTTCATTATCTAACCTCATAAAAAGTGCCTTTGGAAGTATGGTAAAAATACTTGTCAACCTAAAGTTTAGAATCACATGGTTGTTGCTAGAATGACCAAGACAGACACTGAGTTTTAGTAAGCCATAAAAATAGAACTTGAGTCTAGCACTCTCAAAAGGCAAGGAGCACCCATAAATCTAATCAATAAATAAAATAAATAAATAATCATGTACAAATTATCAGTTAATGTATTTGCCCTATGGAAAAGATTTTCTCAGGAACTCAGTGCCCACTTTAAGGACCATATTGTAGAGGCTTCAACTCCAGTTTCAGCACCATAACAAGTAGCCAGATTTTAAATAGAATCCAGCACTAAGTCCATAATGGGTACCAGAAGTGACCTGAGCAGGTGTAGGGCCTGGGGCAAATCAGTCTAGGTGAGGCCCCGCCCCCACTCTGATCCCATGGACCCCAGACCCAAGGAAGCTGCCGCCGGTGGCAGGGGGTGGGGAGGGTAGTAAGCGGCTGGATCCACACTACCGCTGCTCCACCTAGCTCCACAGCCCCCCAAAGTGCAAGGCCTGGGGTGGTCACCCACCCCTAGGGACAGCCCTGATGGGTACTGACCACTTATGAAAATCAGGTCCCAACTGAATGTGATCTGAAGACCTGATCAGCAAACCTGACAATCAGGCCTTCTACAGAAATTTAATTTAATATTTAAAAATACATGTTGTAAAGTAACAGGAAGTCTTAAAACTTAACCAAAGTAAAAGGAATGTATTTATTCAGTCATTGTTTCAGAGTTTAGTTGATTTTCTTTAAAAAACTATGTTAGTAATGTCCCAGAAAGGAGGATCAATCTGCAAGGATGGTCTTTGAAACAGTAGCTGTAATAAGCACAGTGCTGGAGGAAATGTATCATTAGATTGTTATGCTGAGTTTATTTGAATTATCTACCAGAGGATATTTTGCTACACCAGAATTGGCTCTTCGCATTTCCTCTTTCAAGGCATGAGTGGAAATATTAAAGCATGATGCTGGGCAGAAAAAAAGGAACAGAACCAAAGGATGGCTATGCAAAAAACAAAAAACAAAACCCTTTTTATTTAAAAACCTTCAGCTTTTTAAGGTTTATAGTATTGACCATTAAACCATTGCAAATGCTATTCATCTACAATATAGATGTCTGATAGCACAGATCCAAAGGCTGTAACTTGATGCATCATCTTTTTAAAAAAATGTTTAGTCTAGTCTGCATTAATAATAGGGATTTGGCTTGCTCAGCTGTGAAGCTCTACCAAACTTATGTATTTATCCATTTTTTACTTTCATGCAATGAAAACAAAGTCAGAGTAACAGGACAGTGCTGAAACTTGAAAGGCTTCTCATTACACAGCTGTGGAGAAGACTACCCTGACTGGTAGTTACTCCAGAAAAAGAGGGCTGGGAGGGTACTCATGGGACCTTTACTGCTAATGGATTCATGATTTGTAATAGTGGGACATTCTGTGAAGGGGTTGCATGTTGTATAAAATGTCAATCTCTTAACTAGAGGTGATCCAGTAGGGCACCAGCACTGGGTGCTAAACTGAAGCACAACATTGACTCCCACCTCCCATTCCTGACACCTCAGCTTCTACTACTGCCCTGGCCACTGGGCACAAAAACTGGTTGCTATGCCTCTGCAAAATGTAACTGAGCAGCCCTTAGTGATGAAAGAATGAGTTAGGCTCTATTTAGAAAATCTGGATGAGTACAAGTCCATGGGGCCGAATCCAGTGCATCCAAGGGTGCTGAGGGAGATAGCTGATGTGATTGCAGTCACTGGCCATTATCTTCGAAAACTTGTGATGATCAGGGGATATCCCAGACAATTGGGAAAGGGCAAATATAGTGTCCAACTTTAAGAAAGGGAAGAAGGAGGATCCAGGGGACTAGACTGGTCACCCTCACCTCAGTTCCCAGAAAAATCATGGAGTAGGTCCTCAAGGAAGCACTTGGAGGAGAAGATGATTGGAAACACTCAGCATGGATTCCCCAAGGGCAAGTCATGCCTGACCAACTTGATTGCCTTTTAGGATGAGATGACTGGCTCTGTGGATGTGGGGAAAGCAGTGGACATGATATACCTTTATTTTATCAAGGCTTTTGATACCATCTCCCACAGTATTTTTCAAAGCAAACAAAGGAAGTATGGGTTGGATGAATGGACTGTAAGGAGGATACAAAGATGGTTGGATCATCAGGCTTAATGGGTAGTAATCAATATTTAGTCTAGTCTGCATTCATAGATGTCCAGTTGAAAGCCAGGATCAAGCAGAGGGCCCTATGGGTTGGTCCTAGGGCCGCTTTTGTTCAATATCTTCATAACTGATCTAGAAGATGGGATGGAGTACACCCTCAGCAAGTTTTCAGATGACACCAAGCTGGGGAGAGTAGTAGATACACTAAAGGGTAGGGCTAAGATTCAGAGTGACCTAGACAAATTGGAGGATTGGGCCAAAAGAAATCTCATGAGGTTCAACAAGGAAAAGGGCAAAGTCCTGCACTTAGGACCCGGGAAATTACAGGCCAGTTAGTCTTACCTCAATCCTGGGTAAGCTCTTTGAAAAAATTATCCTGGCACGTGTCCAGGAGGGCCCAGCGGGGG
>JAGPOW010000261.1:202612717-202658813 GCA_030014935.1 Caiman crocodilus
TGCCGGGGTCATCTGACCCCGGTGCTCTTTCCTGCCAAGGCAGGGGGTCGGACTAGATGATCTGCCCAGGTCCCTTCCGACTCTAGACACTATGATACCTATGATAGGCCAGAAGAATCCCATGCACCACTACAGGCTTAGGACCAACTGGCTAAGCAACAGAATAGGACCTGGGGGTGACAGTGGACAATAAGCTGAATATGAGACAGAACTATGCTCTTGTTGCAAAGAAGGATAACAGCATACTCGGCTACATTAGTAGGAGCCTTGCCAGCTGACCAAGGGAAGTGATTCTTCCCCTCTATTTTGCACTGGTAAGGCCACATCTGGAGTATTGTGTCCAGTATTGGGGACCCACTACAGAAAAAATGTGGAAAGTTGAAGTGGGTCCAGCAGAGTGCAACAAAAATGGTTAGGGGCTGGGGCCCATGACTTATGAGGAGAGGCTGAGGGAACTGGGTTTATTTAGTCTGCAGAAGAAAAGAACGTGGGGAAATTTGATAGCATCTTTTAACTATATGAAGGGTGGTTCCAAAGAAGATGGTTCTCAGTGGTGGCAGATAACAGAACAAGGAGTAATGGTCTCAGGTTGCAGCAAGGGAGGCTTAAGTTGGATATTAAGAAAGACTTTCTCCCTAGGAGGGAACATTAGAATGGGTTATCTAGAGAGGTGGTGGAATCTCCATCCTTGGAGTTTAAGGCCCAAGCTGACAAAGCCCTGTGTGGAACAACCTACTTGAGCAGGAGATTGGACAAGATAGCCTCCTAAGGTCCTTTCCAATCCTAATATTCTGTGATTCTAATAGTGGGACATCAGTCCCAGGGCAGGAGAGAGAGGTATTTTTCTGACCCCGAATTATCTCAAACATCCCATCTTTTTTTATGAAAAATGATAGAAATCCCTTACCTCCTTTCCTTAACACACAGTAAGGCTGACATTACCCCCAATGCTTTCCAGAAAATGTTTTGCCATCTTTCAAGATAGCATTCATGTTAGCCACCTGACACCCACTTATATTTTAATGACATATTTATCAAGGTAACAATTCCTTCTTCACCAGTTCAGTCCAGGAAATCTATTGCTATTTAGTGTTATCTACTTAGGGTCAGTGTCCTGTTGCAGGAATTATCAGATGGAAGAACAAAGCTGCCCTTATTCTATCAGTGCCAACACACTGAACTAATGTGCTGTAACACTCTGATAATGAGTTAAGTCAGGGCTGTCCAACTTTTAAGTGGGTGGGAATGCACGCCCTGTGGGCCACACCAGGGTGAGCCATGAGCTTCCACACAGTGCACAGACATACCCCCTCTCCCATTGAACCATGCACCTACCTGACACCCTGCCCTGCTGCAGTGCACATCTGTATGGCCCCAGGCTCACCTTCAGTTTCCCTTGTCATCAGCACTGTACCACCCTAGAGAAGCCTGGAGACTCTGGCTGCTGTTGCAGCTGGAACAATGTGGGGGAGCGGTGGCTGGGCAGGAGTCCAGGGGATGTAATTTAACCCTTCGTGGGCTGCCAGTTGGACAGACCCAAGTTAAATTATGGACCAGGCCATGCCCGGTGTAAATCAATGTGCCTGCATCAACTTCACTGAGGCTCTGCAGAAGACACTGACATGGTTTAAGGTTCATTTTATATTTATCCTTCACTTATAAAATAATACTACAGTAAGTAGGAAAGAGGAAGAGAATTCATACCACAAAAGGTGTACCTGAAAAGATTTCTCAAACTATATTTTATTTGATTTTTAATTTGTCAGTTCCAGTGCCCTGATAACAACAGAAATCCACAGAAAAGTAAAAATACCATTGGGATGATGATATTTGTTTGATATTAAATCGACCAAAAATGGAAGTTTCATATAGTCCCAAACTGCCAATTAGCTTATGTCAAATGAAGCATGAGGACTGATAACTCTTGTAGCTTCCTTAAACTCACATATGCTAATAGATTCTGCCCAATATATTTTTAACTAGTTCTTTTCATCCTTGCTAGAAAAGTAAATAAAAGAGGGTACAATATTAAAAGATGGTTATTTTATATGGTTATCCCATGTGATAATGGAAAAGTCTAACTACACAGAGCTTTCTTATAAGGCAATTGCTGTTGCAGGTTTTGAAGGCACTGATAACAAAAACAATTTTGACAAAGAAACAAAAAAGAAATACAAGGAGGCAAACATCTAAAGGGAAAGCCTACCTCCTCCCCATATAGGATTTCTATTTTTAATTATGAAATTCAAGAATAAAACATCTCCAACTTCACAGAATTTATTTTTTCCCAAGGTTTACATGAGCAATGAAAAAAAAATAACAACCCTGCTTCTTAGCAATCAACAGCAGAGTGTTGAAACTTTCAAAATGGGGGTTGGAAAAAAAATCCCTATAACAGAAGATGTGTCTAGGATTGCCATGATGCCCCCCTAACGGCCATCACAATCCTGCCTCTCCCTTGCCTTTGCTACCCAGGGTCTCGCCCTGCTTTCTTACCTGCCATGTCTTGGTGCTGGAAAATGATGAATGGAGGCTGCTCTCAGAGACAGGTGAGCCTAGGTTTTCTCTCTTTCTCCTTGTCTCATTCTCTTGTTCCCTTCAGTCCTACATGCCTTAAGGACTAAATGTGTGGCCTCCTTCCACCCCTACAGCCATGCCCAAGCCTTGCAGATGTTACTCTATACACTGTTCTGTCCCCTGTAGAAGCCTCAGCCCTCTTATCTTTAGCCTCATTTTCCTCTGGCCACTGACTTCCAGCCCTGGCCCACTGATTTGGGGTCAGCTCTCCTAGTCTCAGCCCTATCAGTTCTCTGTGCCTCTGGGCCCCTGGGCCCTGTGTCCGTCTCTCACTTCGGGACCCTGGCCCCTGTTGCCTGCATCTCTCACTCTGCACCGCTGGCCCTCACTGTCTCTGGTGCTTAGCCCTCTGGCCCTTGATCCCAGGCCAGGCTGCTTGCCTCTCCAGCCCTTAGCCCTCTACTTAAGCTAGATTTAAGCTACATTTAAAACTCTAGAACTAGGTACAGACATTCAAAAAGCCTGAGCTAGAATTGATCTAAATAATGCTGTTTTCTGTAAGCAGTGTAGTTTGATTGACAGCAAGCAGAACACATGTTCACCATTTGGTTGGGGGAGCAAATCTTAGAGCAGGTTCTGTCATTCTTAAACCAGTTTATGTGTGCCAAACTTCTGTTCTGTTATAGGTACAGACTAGTTTTATGTGCTCTCCTTCTCCTTCTCTTCTTTAGGTTGGTTTCCAATCACTTATATCAGTAAAAGTGTAATGTCTATACCTGGCCTAAAAGGAAAGTGTGGATTAGGCAATGGGCACATTGTAAATTCCTCTTGCCCCACCTCCCAGACCCAATCTGCCCCCAAAAACTCTTGGTGCACTTTTATACAGACAGCTCCTTCAAAACTGAGCTCATCAACAATGCTCTGGGTGTGTACCCACTGTATACAGGTACAATAGTTTGAAGCAGCTTCACTACCAGAAGATGCCCTGACCTGCAAGCTGAATCTTCCCATTTGTACACACACATAGAAATCTACAGGCACAGAAGGCATGTGTGCACTTTTATCAGTCCAGTTCTTTTGTGTGCTATGTGCTTTTGACAGTTGTTCTTTAACATTTTTCATTTTAAAGGTAACAAGGAGGAAAAGGGCATTCTGGGGTCTCTATAAAATAACTTAGACATGATTTAAAAAAATAAACAAATAAAAAAATACACCCTTCACCAAAAATATTTGGAAGCAATTGTTGACAATTCTAATAAAGATAGAGAGGTATTGAAATACATAAGCTTAATGCTGGGGTAGATCCATTGGCAGTCATACCCTTCTTTTGATTCCCGTTCCACCCAAAATTTAAAGCCAGCTGCCTGGCAGCAGCAGCAATGGCAGCAGCAGAATTTCTTTTCAGGAAATGCTGAGGTCATAAATTGATTTCATGGATCGTTAGAATTTATCTGATTCCTGCTAATCTCTCTTCACTCCACAACCCTCTCTCCTTGTTAATGGTTTTGATGTTCTGAAGCAGAATGCATTGCATTCAAAAGCTTGTCTAAGTCTATGCCAGCTATGTAGTTTGTCCAATAAAGGACGACAGACCAACAAAAATCTTCGCTTCACCCATGATTATAGACCACCACAGCTACAGCACCATTCCAATGCTACCTTTTCTTCTGCAATTTTCCTATCTGTAGTTACTCCTCTTCTCATTTCACAGCCCTGCAGACTGTTTCTAGTTCTAGCTAAAAACATTAACTCAAAGCACGGAAACTTTAATTCAGATTAAAATTAACCAAGTGTGGAAATAACTGTCAAAGAAACATTAAATTCACTGTCAAGATGCTGAAGAAGGCTAGATTATGTTTTATGAACATCAATAAGACATGTATATTTAATTATGGAGACTACATAATATATAGTGTAGAAAATTAATGCACATTCCAATAAAGTTATAGTTTTTGCTTTGATCTCAACCTGAATAATACAGCCCTAGGCAACTAGTGTATTAGTAAAGGTTCTAGTTTCTTTTAACCAGAGAAAAATGTGTGTTGTGTTATATGTGATTTATACCACATCATTTGCACCCCCTTTTTCAAAATCCTAGATCTGCCCATAGCTGGGTGATATGAAAGAGTGAGAACAAGATCCTATTTACTTTTGAAAAATATCTCAGCCCATGTATATACATCCTAAAGGAATATTTGTGGAGTATGAACACAACTTCTATAAATTTAAGTGTTTAAAATACACCTATTTGCATTGTAGTTCAATGGTCCACAGATATCATGTCCACAGTCTATGTTAACATTTCTGTTTTCCATTATTTCCCATTTCTAAGTGGGTAAGTGTCTTAAAACAGTGACTATTATGTGGCATAATATGAATGCCCAGGTGAGCTTGTCTTAAGTCAAAATAGGACCCATGGAAGTACTGCATAACAAATATGTTTCATAACTGCTTTTATTGCTGGATCCTGGAGTAAGGTTTTCTTAAGTGTCTATGTGTTCATGATAAATGAGACCATGCCAGAACTGTTTTGTACCCTACATATCTGATATAAAAATAAAATAAATGTGGCGCAAGTTCAGTCATCTCTCTTCCCCTTATATCAAACTGAGGAAGAGGCAAAAAATGGCAGCTACCATTTTGTCTAGAAATGCATAAGCTGGTTTGTTCCATTTCTACTTGGTTATTAATTGGAGTACTTTTAAAATACAACTCTTAGTGGTATTTAGCTTTCCAGTGCAAGTAATTCTGACATCTTAAAAACAGGCATTTAACTTGATTCTCACATTCATGTCTTCTTACCTGATAACATATTATCTGTTTTTATTGAAGGAAACTTCAAAGTCATTTCATGTTTGTGCCTGTGAATCATCAGATGATCCTCTGTTGGAAAGCGCTGTCAGGCAAACAGAGAAGGGAAGAAAAAAGCATTTAGTTCTCTAATAAACTTTTGGCAATAGATAGAATTAAAAAAAAGAACCAACCATCCAAATAACACAGAAACAGCCAAAAAGAGAGACTACTAAGCCCACTGAATAGGGGTTGGGCTGTCTTGATCTGTGGCCTATCCCTCCAAATAAATGCCTTTATTGAAGAGGAGAGCCACCATACGATTTGCTGTTTTGGACTTCAGAATGCACTCCTTTCCCTTTTGAAAAAGGTAATGTCTCTCTCTCTTAGGAGCTGAACTGGAAGAAAGCACCCTGACACAGGTCTTGGGGGCATTAGGGACCGAAAGGCTGGGGTTTCAGATTCATAAGGATTTTGGACTCACCCTACTCTACGGCTAGAGACAGAAATTACACATGAACTGGTATAAGTGATCAGAAACTGGTTCAATTCTGTAACACAACAGAAGTTCAGTGCACATAAACCACTTTCAAAATGGCCAAGATTTAAGATGAACCTGGATGGATGTAGTAGACTTAACTGATTTAGGTCAAATCGGTTTATTGAACTTTTATGCCCCAGATTGCCTCAAGATTCAAGTTAACTCACAGTCCCCCAGCAGCCCAGGATGCGATGCTTTGCATCTCCCTGAAGAAATGCATGACATGCTCTATTGCAACTGCATCTGCCTGTCATGACACAAGTGAGCTAAAATGACTTAACTTTGAAGCAGATTTAATGATAAAGCAGTTTTGCTGTAATGCCAAATTGTGCAGTTGCACAGTAACAACTTGTGTCAGTATTCTTTCATATCAACAAATTTGTTACAGTTGTGTCTCCTCTAAAAGAGCAGATAGGCAGGCACTACTATTCACTACAAATTATCGTAAATCTTTGTTTAATAGGGTCATTTATAGAGTATCAAGGAAAGCTAGGATATGTCCATATGATTTTGTAAAGAGCACCATTTTAAGGTGGGAGATCTCTTGCAGAAAAACAGAAAACTGCTAGTAAAATGAAAATGACTTGGTGCTTCCAAGATGGTATTTCCCATACATATTAAGTAACTGTGCTAGTG
Organism: Caiman crocodilus; assembly: GCA_030014935.1. NCBI lineage: Eukaryota > Metazoa > Chordata > Crocodylia > Alligatoridae > Caiman > Caiman crocodilus. The sequence continues at coordinate 202,619,202 of JAGPOW010000261.1, forward strand.
GCTATAGCAAAATAGCTATAGTATGTTATATTCTCTATGACTATCTAGTTACATAGACACAGGAGAGTAAATAATGTAGAAAAATTGTCAAAAGAAAAAAACTCCCAAAGACCTTGCTTAACTGTGAAATCCTTATTCAGTGTTTACTCATCTGGAAGAAATGCAAGCACTAGAAATTGACGATGGGAATAAATGGAATGTGGGAAAACTCTCCATGCTAATGTTGTTAGAAGAAACACAATGTAGAAATGAAATTTCCTTCATGGAATGCTGTGCTTCTGTCTTCAGTGTGAAAATCAGCAGGGTCTAAAGAATGCCTGCTGGGATTGGGGGGAAAAGCCACTCCTTCAATCCAGTCTCTTATGCCTTTGCTAAATGTGCCTCATTTCCAGTACATAAGATCAGCTAACTCATTCTTCAAATGTACAAAATGTTTGATGAAAGAGTCAACAAAGCTCTTAGGTAGTCTGCCGTACTACAGCTGCCACACTATGCATTTCTGTCAATTGTTTTCTGGAGGTTGGGACTCTGGACTCTAGGGAAGGTATAACTTTCTATGTTCACATTTAAAATTACAAATCCTGATTCAAGAGCTGATCCAAAAATCCATTACTTTCAATAGAAAGTCTTTTATTGATTTATCTGGTAGACCAACTGGGCCATCAGTTACCTGCCCACATCTGAAATCAGATTTTCTACATTTCTATTCCAAGTCTTGAAAAAAAATCTTAAAAAACTTAAATAATTATAGAATATCCTGCATTTCCATCAGAGAAGCCCACAGGATTCTAAAGATACAATGGCTGAAGACTTTCAAAAAGGTACACACAAATTTTCTTCAATCACAGAGATGCCCGGGGAGATTAAGTCATGTAAACAAGGTTAGATAGCAGACTTGTGTCCAAACTGGAAAAGAAGATCACTTCTAGTGAATCCTTGTTGTGTATTCTCATTACTGAGATAAACTAGCATAAACAATACAATGGATGGAGGTTTCTGCATTGTTGTAGGGATCAGTGATGCCATTGATTATCAGTCATACATAATATTGAAATTTAAATGTAGAAGTTAAAATGACAATTTTTTTTAAAGAAAATACTGAACTTCTAATATTATAGACTAGATTGAACCTCTAGATATATGCAGCAAGATGCAACATGCATATTTTGGGTCCAAATTTGGCAATACAGTTCAGTTAAAATGGAGGGTACGTAATGGAAAGATATCTTATAATATGAAGCATTAAGTATTAATATGTTAATTCAAAAATCAGGTTAGCATCTGCTACATGAAATAAAAACTAGCAGTTTTTACAAAAGATTAAGAAAGAAAGTGAAATACTGGAAGAGCTATATCCCTTCTGAACCAGTGAATTCTTATTCCTATGTTCTCCATCACTTTTAAATTGGAGGAAAATTCAATCTAGTTTAAAATAAATGGATCAGGCTGGGGGGCATAAAGTGAAGCAGGGAATAGTTAGCCACTAGCTTCTAAATACCTGCCTATTTTAATTATTCAATAACAACATATTGGACAAAGGAGAAAGAGAAAAAGGAGGGGGAGGAAGAGGAGGAGAGGGTGGGGTTGGAAACCACTGTATTAACACATGTCTGATGATGATAGTGATTATGATGATGCATTATACAAGCCCATGCTTGTGCTGTGGTCTTAATTAATATTGTCACTGACTTCACTCACCTGTGAGCAGCCTGGAGCACTGCAGACAAAGGGCCTCTCCTGCTCCAAGTTCATCTTTGATTCCTCATAAATCTACACATTAAAAGGGGGAGAGAAAGGGAACCTATAAATATATACATTCTAAGCTTCAAGAAATATGCAAAATACAGCATTGAACTACTTTTTTAAAAAATGGCAAATGGCAAAAGAGACAAGGAAAAAAATCATCATAATTTCAGGTTCCTAATTTGCTAGAATTCACTAAGGTCCCATCTACATTCTTGTTACTCTTTCCTGAGCATATATTTACTTTGAAGGGGAAAAAAAAAATTAGGCTGTTAAGGTAAAAAACCTGCTTCAGAAAAAAACATATGTTCAGTGTTGTTTTTAAATAAGGACACATCAATTCAGAAATATATTAATAGTTTTTACCTTTCTTCAGTTCCTGCTGAACATTTTAATCAGCTTGCTTTAATTTTTAATTAAAGACCCCATGTCTTAAATAGTGAATTTTCTTTAACATATTAAGCATATACTTTATGTGACGTCCAAAGCATTTGAGACAAATACACATCCGAGTCCTGTAAAGATCTGTTATATTTCATAAGATCTGCAATCTAGCAAAAGGCAGAACTGTTGTGTCCTCACATGTAATTGCAGTCCAGTATTTTAATTTTGGGCCCACACCTTGACAGAAAGAACTGATGGCCAATGATAAAAGAGTAAGCAGAGGGGGGCATTTGCCTTGCCACATTGGAGACCGCTTTCAGAGACCAGTTATATAGCTAAATTTGAGCCAGCATTAGAGCACATTGCTGACTAACTTGGACAACACTTTTCTAAAAAAAAAAAAAAGACATTGAAGGCTTTAAAATAAAATCTACCGTTTTTTGAAATATTTTAACCTTACTCTTTCTGCAAGTAGCATCTATACGAAATGTAGAAAGCATTTTTTCAAGGTTTTTTTCATATGATGTATTATTCTTACTAGTCTGAGTATATTCACTTTCACTGAATATATACATTCACCACATGTCACCTATGTTTATGTGGCTTATTTCAAGCTGCCTGAGCTTAGACCAGGTACAGCATGTGCAGCTATTAGCCACTACCAAGAGCTGCATGGACAACCCAAAGTTACTCAGAGTGGGGAGAAGGGCTGGTACGAACAGGCAGATTGGCAGGTTGGGGCAGAAGGCTGGCGGGTCTGTGCAAGGGGATTGACAGGACCATGATGGGGTGTGTGTCTGGTCATGGTAAGGAGTCAGGGGACTGCAAATAGCTTGGAAAATGGGTCAAGGGAGATGGCAATAGCACAACTGCTGGGTGCGGGTGCATGTCTGGGCTTTCCCAGCCCTGAGGTTGTGCTGTGAACACCTCAGGCATCCAAGCAATTGAATCATAAAGAAGTAGGGCTAGAATGGACCTCCAGAGGTCATCTATTCCAAATCTTCCTGACCCATGTGGTAATCAACAAAGCCCAGAAGCATGGGAAATACCCACAGTAGAACACAAATATAGCTACACCTACATCATCCCTTACCAGTGGTTGTCAAACCTCTTCTTGAACACCTCCAGTGATGGAGAGTCCACAACTTCCCTAGGCAGTCTATTCCACTGCCTCACTGTTCTTACACTAGTTTAATCCTTTCCTAGATCAGGTTAACTCTTCCTTGATCTAAGTTTGTGCACCTCCTGAGTTGCAGTAACTTGGATCAGGCATTCCATTTTTTTGCCCAAATTAACTCCTCTGTGTGATTGGGCATTCAGATGGACCTGACCCTGGTTAGTTCAACCTAAATGTAACTCTGTATGTATCCATTGTGTCCCTGCTTGGCCCATTATTTTCTCTTTCAGTTTGTGTGGGTCTTTCATACAACAAAAGAGAGAAAAACTTTTTGTAATAAAGAGAATGTATAAAGCCACAAAAATGGCAGAGGCCTTCTGGGGTGTTGAAATCACTGTAACCCACATTTTAAATTCCATAGTTTCAGGCTGATTATGCATTTTTGTCAGACAGCTGTCCTAGGTTTATTTGTATCATTAAGTGTTCCCCATTTATATTAAACTTCCAAGAAGCTTTAGTTACTGAGAAATTCTAGGCATATGCCACAGAGAATCACTATTGGCATCCTGAACATCCCAGCCCAGACCTGTACATATAAAATTTATTCCTTATTTTTCACTGTAGATAAAAATTTCAGATAATGGATTTCTTTTCCTCCTTTTTCAAGAAGAATGCTGTGAGACTTAAATATGCTGGATCAACAGGTGAGAAACTTAGATTTCTTATTTGTCAGTTTATGTACTACATCAGGGTGGCTAAACTGCAGCACAAGTGGTATGCACAACCTGTGTGTGTGGCACATGGCAGATGAAAAGGGGAACAGACAGCACAGTGGCAGAAAGAGCAGGGAGCAGAAAGCAGAGCAGGAGATTGAGCAGAGGAAGAAGATTGAAGTGGTACTCAGAGAGGGTGCAGGGCTAATTTGTGCCATTCCAGCCAAAAAAGGTTGGCCTCCACTGTATTAAATGATGGACAGCATCCTGAATGCTCTGCCCATGTCGTTTAACTCTGTCCCATTGTGACAATTTCTCTGAGTGAACATCTTCTAGTCAACAGAGTTTCCTGAAGACAACTGAGGACACAGAAGAGCACTCACTGGATGACTGCCACAATTCTCCCTGCTTCCTGGGGCGAGGGAGGGAAGAGTAGAGCAATGTGTGATACTGGAAGACCACTGGAGCATGCAGACCTTTCAGAAAATGCTTCAAAGATGTTCCTCTTTTTCCAAGGATCATTTTTGAAGTGCTGTGGTCATTTCTGGGAGTGCTTTAAAGATATGTGGAGCACTTCAAGCAACACATCTGTCCCTAGCCTCAGACCCGATTTTCATTCAGCCCTTGAGCTGCCTGTTGAAGTGGTCTATCAAATGTGATAAGTGTCCTGGGTGCCCAGAGCCATCCAGAGGAACACTAGGTTAATCGGACATCAGGCGGCCAGCGATGGAGAGGCAAGACAGCTTATTGGTTTTAAACAATTGTTTTACTTACACAGTGTGGAATGGCAGCACAGGCCTTGAGGTAGCTTGCTTGCATTGTCACGAATAATTAGACAAGTTGCGAGTTAATGAGTTTTTGAATGAAAAGGAACCTGCAGGATAATGAGGGTATGTCAAAAGGACCCGGTGACAAGGAGATATTGGTGGGTGATCAGTCTGCCAAGTTTCCTTGGTTGCTCTACAGAGTTCTCCGTGATTACTCTGTCGCGTGCTTGGAGGTCTCCAACTTGGGCAGAAGCTGTATGAACTTTTATATGTCTGGAGTGGCCAATAACGGACTGCTAGGTAGGAATAACTAATGAAGCGGAACATGACCAAATTTGTAATGGCTCCATGCAGTCTATTGTGACTTGGACACTCAATTGATTTGGTTATGACAATAAGTAGTACCAATTGGGGGGTATTTTTATGAAAAGAACAACTGTGCACTAGAAATTGGGCTGATGCCACTCATTTATGTCACTGAACAGTGATCATACACCAAAATTAAGGTTTATCTCCACGCAAATTGGAATTGCAGTAATTAAAAAGGGTTGTAAATCAAATTTAAGTCAGTTTGTAAAGTCTGAAACAAGAAAATGTTTACATAAAAAGGCTTAAACCAAAATCACTAAAGGGTAATCATTGATTACAATTATGTTTGGTTATTTTAGTTCCACTTCAACTGGCTCTTTAAATTTGAACAAACATTTTAAATTATTTTTATGCCATCCTCTCTAAAACAGAAAAGTGATTAATTGTTTGTGAGTCAGTTAAGTTTGATTTAAAAACTAACCTCTACCTAAAGTACTTGATCCTTTACTGTTGGCTTTTTTTTCTAAAGGACCTTGCATAGATAAACAAAACAAAAAACAAAGAAGAAATGCATCAAGAATGAAAGGCTTTATCAGATATCTCAATTACTTCTTCAATTGAAGCACTGCCAAACACTTGTACTACCCTCTTTCCTCATCTTCAGGGGAGAGTGGCAACTGCATTTTCAGTAGAACAATGGGGGACACTTTGTGAAAGGAAACAGAATGAAATCATTTTGATCCCAAGGTACAAGTGAATTAAAAATGTTACCAAAAATTCTTATTGTGTCCTTCCTAACTGAATATTCTTTTTAAAACTAAGGCTATTTTTCAGAGTTAAATTCCCAAAATAAATCCATTAAATGTTCTTTATCAGAACTGCGTAAAAACACCACATTTAGTTTCTAAGCCTCTATAATAAACATATAAATGATGTCAAAATCACACTCTACAGAGATTTTATTCAGAAGAAAAACTTTATAAACCTACCCAGAATGTTAGTCTTTGTAAGTCTAGCCTTGCATATATCTTTAACATCCTCTGTAATTCAGTATGGTCTGTACAATATTATTCAGCATATCTTGGTCCCTATAATGTGTGTTACCATATAACAGACATGTTTAGGGTAAAATTATGTTAAGTACTCTTTACATTTGTATGTGTGATATCACTGTAGTTACAAATATGGTATTATTACATCTGTTTGGATAAAATAGCAGACTGCTATTTTTGTTACCCTGAGATACTAATTAATACTTTACAAATTAACTTGAACCAGATAAAAACAGGAAAACATTTTGCCTTCACAAACCCTACTGAATACAAGAGTTGTTGAGGCATAAGCAATGCAGAGTCAGTCTCCTGATTTGTAACTTAAGAACATCACACCTCTCAGCAGCAGAATTTTTCAGCTGTGCACTTGTACATTTGTATGAAGTCCTTTTCAAAAGGTGGACATAAATTTCACATCCTCCAGTTCAGAGTACTGGCAGCCACATGGAACTAATGGCATATGATTCCAGTTGCTTGGTTCATACATTCTGCTATGATACACAGTTCTATCCATGACTCCAACTCCTTCACCAATGTGTGCAGTTGCTCCTACATGCATAAAGAAATAACCCACCCATGGCAATCAATATCTCTGCTCCACCTAATAAATAAAAGTACTTGTTAACCTTTAATAGCTATGAGCTCTAATGCTCACTTTACATTTACAATGGATCTTCCACAGAGTTACATGGGATATCCACCAAATTAATGTGTACAGTGAACATCAAGTGAATCTAGTATGACTGAACAGTTAAAAAGTTACTTAAGTCTGAGTTACTGGCTTCTGTTGTTATCAACAGGTTAATTTATGGCAAATTCATAGCAGCAAACAAGATCTATAAATATAAATGAGCACTTAAAATAATATTGATATGCCAGCATCAGTTCTGATATTATTAACATGAGTATGAATGCATTATGCATCTGTAAAGGGTTTTGAATTTTAATAGAGATGTTAACAACATCTGTCAGCATTTATTGCCCTGGTGTGACCATGTAAAAAGCCTTATTGGCAGGATACATATGTGGAGAAATCTGCTACATTGTTGTAGTCTGCCATAACTCTGAAATATCACTCTAACTAGAAGCTGAGATAATCAAATTTTAAAAAATTATAGGATAAGCATGCAGTGGGTTCTTCAGCCAGAGTTTTATGAGGGAAGAAATTAAGGTTGGCAAGAGGTGGTGTGGTTTTGCTTCTTTTTTCATTTATTTTCTTTTGAAAAAGGTACTTGCAAACATTTAAAAAATAATTACTAAAACTGAAGCCTACAGAGGGGAATGCAAAAACATAAACAAAAGCAAACAAAAGAGAACCATCTCATCTTTGCAACGTCCTATTCTAGCTTAGTTGTATCATACACTATATGACCTTTTAAGACTGCCCAGAACTCAATCATCACCTCTTCTACAATTAGAAAAACAGTTCAGACAATTGACACCAAGAAAGCCTGCTTCTCTCTCAACTAAGTAGTATCCTTACTGCTTTACTGGTAAAAGCATCAAGCAGGCTTGTTTCCTGTTTCAATGTTATTCTTGAAGTGAGTTGCAGTTAGAATCTGATTTTCATTGGGTTGTTATTCTCAGCTGTGTGACCTTTTTAACCCTCTTTTTAAAGTGACATTTCAGCCTTCAACCTCAAACTGTAGGTTTCAGTTATCAATCCTGTGATTAACAATGAAAATGAATAGACTCATTTGTGAGATACAGTACATGATATAGGTTAAGGATACAATTCTGCAATATACACAAGCAAGTAGTTAGTCATGTAAGAAGTACCATTAACTTAAAACTGCTCCCCTTTCGAAGCGTCTACAAGGCAATGCCTTTTAGGCTGATGAAGAAAATGAAGACAGAGAACATTACAGTTCTGAGCAAAGGTCTTAATCCTACAAACACTTATGAGTGTAGTGTTTACTGCTGTAACAGATTGATGCTGTGGGATCTCCAAATGCAAGTAGAAAGACTACTCAGGGAAATAAACACAACACTCTGTCCTTAGTCTTTGCAGAGTCATGCTTGTAATTTGTACAATATTAGAAGAGGTTAGGGTTCTTTGAACACTTTAATCAAATGAAATCAAGCATTAAAAAGAGAACCACCAGTGCAAAAACATAATCACCGAACAATATAGAATTGTTTAAATTGCCAACTAAAGCTATCTTCTACAGTATTAATAACAGATCCAAACAGTGTAATTGCAAATTATATTTAAATTCTTTTTGTAAATGTAGTACATACTGGATTAATTACTAACTTTGTTACCCATTTCTTTCTCCTGTGAATAAACTCTGGGGCCAATTTTCAGAATTGTTGCAATGAAATGGAAGAAGGTATTTTTCCTTTTCATGGACTGTTCAGCTGAAGTGCTTGTTTTCTAATACTAGCATCATGCTTTCCACATGCACATATACAGGGCTCATTATTACAGCACAGCCTGTTTGGGCTGCTGCAGCAAAGGATCTTTCTGCATTTCCATTGGAAACCCCTATTTTCAGGATTAAGGCATTTCCAAATGTTTCTGGATGCTGGAAAGCAATACACATCTGGTGTCTTCAAGCAGGCCTTAATGAGATAAGTCTCAAACCCTCCATGCTACTTAGCAGTTTTTGTGGAAAAAAAATCCTGACTGGGCCTCTGGTTTAAAAGAAAAGATTCTCATACATCTTTTTAAGCATAGAGGACTATGCTTAAAAAGTACTTGATACATGAATAGTGTCAAAGAGCAAGTAGTACATGTTTTCCACCTGTGGTTGGGAAGTATTCTATCTGCAGTTGAGTATATCTTCCATGTGGCAAGAGAAGTATACTACTGGCATTCTTCCACTGCCACCTGTGAAGTGTTTAGCCAGTTGCATACATCAGTAGGAATTCCAAATGGAACACAGGAGGATTCACATTTTGTGGGGGTTTTTAAAATACTTCAATTTTTGTCAGTCAATCAGTTCTTTAACCTCTTGCCTGGGTAAAACAATGCTGAGCATGTTTTTCAGCAGTTCCAAATGCTTGCCCTTTCTGTCCCAAATCATCTGTGATGGAAAAGAAACAGGTGTTTTGTTTCTCTGACTTTGGCAACTAATAGCCAATAGTAGATCTATAAGATGTCAGTCTTTTCCTTTTCTTCAGTATCCCTGTTTTTATTACCTGGTAGAGGAAGAAGCAAGGAAGAAACCCAACAAAGAATGGAAGAGAAAGGAGGAAAGAGAGCTACACATGAAAATTTGCAGGCCTGCAGACCTCTCTGCAGTGCTGCAAACTATACGTGCCACACATGTAGGCGTTCACTACACTGTTAATTTGCAGAGTGTGGGGGGGGAGTGACACCAGTAGACCCCAGTATAAAAAAAACCCCTGAGATACAAAAAAACAGGGTGGCATACATGGTGGCAGCATGCACCACCCAAAACTGGCACCTGGCCAGCCAGAGCCCTGCTCCAGCTGCTGGCCAGGCTCCATGAGTAGGGACAGACATTACACATAAATTGGTGATCAGTGATCAGAAACTGGTTTAAACCTGTAACAGGACAGATGTTCAGTGCACATAAATAGTTTGAAAATGGCTGAAACTGGTTTGAGATAAACCTGGTTGACTGTACCATCAGACTTAACTGATTTGGGTCAAACCAGTTTATGTAATGTCTGTCCCAGACCTCTTACTGGTTTAAGTTAAATCAGAGTCCCCCAGCATCCCGGCATGCTCTCTGGGCTGGGTGGGACTCTCTGCTCCACAGCAGGGCTGGCCCCTCCCCTCTGCTCCCTGGCCAGAGCTCCAGCAGACTTGCAGGCACAGTACAGCCTGCTGGTTTCCCCATGTCCCCTCCCCCTCACCACTGGCTGCTTAAGCAAGGATTCCATCCTCCTCTCTGCCACAGAATGGACCATAGCCAGCATGTGATATGCTAGCTAATGCTGTGTAAGGCTCCAGCAGAGACTGCAGACACAGCTGGCTCTGCCTGGCTTCCACCTGCCCTACTCCACCATCACTGCTCAAGCAGAAAATCCCCCTCCCTCCCATCTCCCAGACCAGGGACCCCATCCCCAGGGGCCCTACACATGTGGTATACTAGCTAATGCCAACAGGTGTCCGTGTATGTCTGTCTCCAATTTCACTGGGGGAGGCAGACAGAACAGTGACAGCTTAGGGCTGTTTGGAGCTAATCAACAGGTCAGCCAGTAAGCTGTTTAAGAAATTTGAAGTAATGGAGAGAGGCCATTGTTTTGCTAATCAAGTGATAAAGACAGTTACACTTTCAGCTCTGAGATGGCTTGCTTGCCTGTCAATTTGCTGCAGACAGTATGATGAGCAAGGAAGGAGACTGAAAAGTTCTGTATCATCAACAGATGCATGCACTGCACTCCCTTCCCTCCCTCTTGCCTCAGAGTGCTAGCCTGGGGCTGGGGGCTGGCAACACACCACCCCTTGAGCAACCAACAGGGAAAAGCTTGGGACCATGCAGGCAGACCTCCTGCCTGGCCATGCCCCCCTCAGCTCAGCTCCCTGCAGAAGGCAAGGGAGGGCTGTTTCTAGCCTGAGACACTGCAGGGTGCCTGAATTTCCTCAGTCAGGGAGAATGTCTGTCCAGTTTCAAACCAGTTCAGCCTAGCCAGGTTAGACTAACCTGTAAAGATTGAATCAATTCAGGCTCAGGCTTTTTGAATGTCTGTCCCTAGCCCATGTGCCTGGATCACTGCTGCTGGAGCCCAGGGAGGCCCCCAGTACCCCAAGTAAGGCTGCTAGGGCCAGCCCACATGCTGGCCTCAACCACCCCTACCCCACCCAGGGCAACTTGCCACACATCAGAACATTCATGCACTGGTGCACCTAGGGACAACTAGCAGAGGCACAAATATATGCTGCTGCTAGTTGTCCCCAGGGAATGCATGTTCCTGCTTATATGCAGGAATACAAAAAGTATCTAAAGGGAGGCAAAAAAGTGGGCGCATGCCATAGAAATTAGAGCAGAAGAAAAATGTGGAAGCGGTATATGCCTCAGAACTCTTTACTGGAAGCAGCAAACTTATTGATTTTGTAAGTCAGAGCAAAACCAAAATAACTTTCTGTTTCAACTCATCCAGATAGTAGTATGAGGTACTGGAAAACTAAGCCCTTCCTAGCAGTGACAGAGTGCAAAGCATCTCAGAATTTTATGAGAGGCTTCCTAAGTGTGAACTGTTTATATTGATTTTTTGGATTCTCTATTTCAGTTTAGGACTCACAATGAATGGTAGCCTGTTTTTTAGTCCTGTACAACAGAAGAATGTATAGTGATACAGAAATTACCATAGATAACAGGAGATAGATGCCTAAAAGGAATAATACAGGTTGACATACATGTAGATGCTCCCAGTGATTGGTTAACATCATGACTACCTCTGTGGGAAATACACCAGGATGTACTTCTCAAGTGAATCAAATGGAAGCAGCAATAACCAATATGCCAGCAGCTAAAGTGAGCGGTCAAAGTCAGAATCACATGTTGAGTTCAACATTTTGTGTCATTCATTCCGTCTCTCACATTACTCTCCTCATTTCCAAAATATACTAAACAACCTATCCATACCACAACCTTCTTCTAAGATACAACTACCAGGAGCCAGCATCTTACGGATAAACTTGTTTTGTTTTGTTCTTCTTCTAAGCAGGCATTAGTCTTTGTTTGAGACTTAATCTCTTGGGGCACAGCCCACACACAAGATAAAACTTCTATTAGCTGAAATCAATATTTACCAGTGAACTTCCACAGACCTTCAGGGGAAACCATTATGAGCACATTTCTGTTCTAAACTTGTGTTGTTATTATTAGTCTGAGGATTTCCCACCCCACTCTACTTTTCTGATAGCTTCTGCTCAGTATCACCCTCTAAGGAGCAATGCTTGACATACTAATATTATGAAGTGGACAGCAGACTGGTAACACAAAACTGAAAATGCTGAAAATGGAGTTTCAGGCTTTGAAGATATTCAGGGGGAAACATCTCAACAAATATATAATTACCAATTTATATCTCATGTATCTAACCTCATTAACATTAATGGGACTGTACAAAGCGTGGCCTCATTCCTCCCTCAAGCACTTCCACAAATGCAGCAACCTTTCCAGGACTGAAGAAGTTGCTATTTTTCATATTACTAGTTCTTTCATGGATAGGCTGATGCCAAGGGCTCTATCATGGGTGTATTAAAGAAAAACAAGATCATCTTCACAAGTCAAGAGGACAATGTGCATATTGCTGCAAAGCAAAAAACAAACAAAAAAAATCAACTTCAAGGAAGAACTCAAGTGTTGTGCACTGAAGAGATCTACAGGAAACCTGCAAAGAGCAGGCAAGGCAATTGCGACTGTGGTGAAAGATGAAGACCATGAAGCAGAGAGTGTCAATGATGAACTCCTGGTAACATCTGGCAAATAAGCTAATCTTTTGGGACTTCCCAATTTTGGCAGACAATGCCCTGTCCATCTCTTCAAAGGCTGACCTCATATTTCTATCCTTGGCTTCATGATATGTGGAGCTTTCAACTACAGTCACTTTTCACCCCCCAGAACAACTTTTAATATTAAGCACCAAAGAACTTTGCCTATTGTTGTAGTTTGCATAAAATTTAATTAAGAGTTTTCCCTCCAGTAATAATATTGACTGAAAGTTTTAGGTTCTTTTTTTAAGTGTACTGTAACGGCAGTATGCTAATTACATTGGTTTACAATATACAAATAGATAAAAGAATTCACCTACATTGCATGCAAATAAATACTTGGCTTTCAAAAAGGAGAAGGGGGAAGAAAGCATGAAAGATGTCCTGGGGGAAACAATAACACAAGACTGTTTAGCTGACTTTCAGACCAGCAGCAGTTTGAAGACTTTAACACAAACATTGAAAACTCTGACAGCCAAAATTTTCCTTCTGTTTTATTATGAAATATTCTTAAACTGGACTTATACAAGCAGATAGCAATATTATATATTAAATGTACATAAACACTGTATAACTAGCTCACCTGTAAACTCAAACCAACCTGAATCTTTGCTTTTATTCTTTCATAACCAGCAACTTAGAAGGCAAATGAAAACTTTTATTATGTAGGAAAAGAGAATTATTAATAACTCACTTTTAATCAGTCATTGTCACATTTAAAGTTATGATTTTTAAACAACTCAGGGCGTTTATACATGTGGTCCAGGAGGTGGGTGCTTTAATTAAAGAGGCTCTAGGAGCCTCTCTAATTAAAGTGCCTGGAGCATCACATGTATCAGTGTCTCCGAGCTGAAAAATGGCAGCTGGAGCACTTTAACTAAAGCTTGTTTGATGCTGATACATGTGACACTGGAGTCTGTTCCAACATGCTGTAATTACTGTGTGTTGGAGCAGCCTTGATTCACGTGTATAGGCACCCTTGGAGACCCACCTTTTAAAAGCACCAAAGATGTTACAAGGCTGAATGTAAAACCAACTAAAAACAATAGAAAATATTTTATTTACTTCAGTATGCTCTGAAACAGATCTTTATAACATATTAATTTAACTTTTTAGCACATGGCCCAATCCTCTAAGATGCAGAGGCATGGCTTGATACCCAGCAGCTAAACTAAAAATGAAGACTACCAACTGTTCAAATGGCTAAAGTTCTCTATGGACTAAAATCATTGTGGACCAAAATCACAGCCCATCAAGATCAGTAGAAGCCTTTGCAATTATTCCACCAAGCTTCAGATCAGATATGGTTGGCCTAAGTCAACTGAAATCAGGAAAGTTACATCACAAACCGATGGCTGAGACATTGTAAGTGACATCACTAAATTATGTCTTTATGGTTAGTGCCCTTTTCATGGATGGATCTAGGGTTTTCAAAAGGGCAGTGCAGGTGATGTAGTGTACCATAACAATGCATATTTTTCTCCAGTTAACTTGTTATTAATATATTATGTATAAAAACTATAACAAACTAGGCAAAAAAATCAAAACATGTTGTTTCAGTTCTGTATTAAATACAATGTAATGTACAGTTCTTTTTCAGATTCATAAAATGAAGTCTAGCTTTCTTGAGAATCTTGACAGTGCAGCCAAAGATTTACTGAAAGTTAGCTCTATACCTGAGTTAAGGTTTTTAACTAGAGCTGTGAAATAGGAGTTACATTACCAGGAACAGCTAACAGACAGCAGAATTGCCAAAGAAAGAATAGCTTGATTAGTGGAACATTAAGGCCATTAAAAAGAAGAGATAATTGTTAACACTTATGGAATGAAGAGTTTAGAAAGAATCAAGTAGATTATAATGAGCCATGAGGTCAAGTAACTTCCTCACTGCTGCCTCAATAGAAATGCTGCTGCCAGGCAGTTAGTTTTAAATTTTGGGTCAACCAGGAATCAAAGTGCAGTGGGGTGGAGGGGATGCAGTTGCACCACTGTAGTCTCCCTAAATCTGACTATGGCAAATAACTGAACTAGAACTGCCCAACCATCCAGGTCCCAACATAATTCCTCTCAGGTGTGAATCACTGCCACAGGAGTTATCTTTGGCACATTCTTCCCACTTAAAAAAATTTGCTTTTCAATTTATGTATGGGTCTATTGTACCTAGGGGTCTAACTGATTAAGCAGATTTATAGATTGTTACTCTTCTTTCCCTTCTCCCCTTCTCAAGTGAAAATATGTAACCAGGGAGCAGAGACAAGAAGCACAAATGCAGTAGCTGTTCCAATATAACATAATGGCACCCAAGCAAATAATTAGAGGGATATTGTCACTCTTCCTCAACTAAGAACATTTCAAAGTGAACTGCTCAGACTATCAGCTCTGTGAGCAGAAGAGTTGCTTCCAAGAATAAAACAATTACATAACACTTGTCATTGCTAGTACATAGCCTACATACAGGTGCAGGACAAACCTGAAAAACATTCCCAGTCAGATGAGCAACACCCAGATCTATCTGATGGGCAAAGGAAGACATGACAAAGAGAATCCTGTGGCTAGAGCAAAGTCCTCAAAGCTGTAATGGGGATGGGACATTTTCCTCCCTCTCTTTAGGACTGCAAACATGCCTCAGGGGTACAAAATAGTTCAGGATTCTTCCTCACAAAAGATTGCTACATTGCCAAATGGATTTTTAAAAGCAGGCTTTGTGGCTGAAATAATATTGTCTCTATTAAGAAGGCAGTACATCAAAACGGAACAACTTTCAGCCAATGACTAATCACAAGTTGCTGGCAGTGCCCAATCCATAAATATGAGTGAGGGCCTTAATAGATGTTGTATTTTGAGCTGCTCAAATGTTGATTGGTGTTGGTGCTAGCTCGAGTTTAGAGCAATCTCACCTTCAAGTCAGCAGAGGCCTTGAGGACTAAAAAGTAAGAATTCCCCCCTCTACTTCCTTCCCATTCTGGCTTCCCTCCAGCCTCTGGCCCCTTCTCCTGGGGATGCTCAATGTACTCCCCACCCCCAGTGTTCCTCCCCGCCTCCTCCAGCCCTTGTAGATTGATTACTCATGCCTCCCCTCCCCCCATTCCTCAGCTTACTTGTGGCCACCTGCCCAACTCAGAGAGTAGCAATGGTGGTGGCAACAGCAGTAGCCAGGCAGTTAGGTTCCTCTTCCCTGCCTGCTTCCCCAAGACAGTGTCAGCAGCCAAAAGTAAGCTGAGGAAACCATGATGGGGGTGAGGGGGCAGCAAACTGATCTGGGCTGGTAGGAAACTGGAACGAGGGGTGGCTAACCAATCAGAGGGCCGGGGGGGCGGCGGACCTGATCTGGGCGGGGGGCTGGGGGGTGTAGCCTGGAGTGGCTACTTCTTAGTGTAACATGAACTGGGTAACACAGATCAGAGATAAACCTAGCCTGGAGCGGTATAATTTTAAGCTGCCTAAAGGGTGCTTAAAACTAGTTTCACATATTAATGAGTGGACAATTCTGGTTTTAGAGCTCCAGGAGTCACCTAAAATGAATGTGTAATGAGGCCCTGAGAATATTAAAAACTCAACACATAAAAGAAAAAAAAACAACTTATCACAGTCTCAAACAAAAGAGGAGCCAAATAGGGGAAAGTCTCCATAGACTGCAACATTCAACATTCACAATCTGCGAACAACCAACAGATTTTAAACACACCGCAAGTAGAAGGCAGTGAAATTTAGACATTCCTAAAAACACAGATTTATATCTTGTACTTACGTAAATACATTGTCAAGCCTAAGCTATCTTGGCTATAGCTCTCTAGAAAAAAAAAATCTTAGCCAAGATTTCCAAAAGGACTAGTGATTTTGAATAGTTCAATTTTCAAGAGCCTAAATAGAAGTATCTTAAAAGGATGTGGGCTCATTTTCAGAAAATACTGAGGGTTCACTCTCCAAAAATCAAACTCCTTTACATAGCTTTTTATCTAAAGAATAAAATAATGAAGAAAAACACATATGTTTTTAAATTACTCTCTCACTGGAGGCAGAAGCAGGGACAGAAAACCCAAGAACATTGGAATCTTTGGAAGTTTGATCAAAGAGATAAAGACTATTACCTTTTCCCAGAAGCAAGGGATTTCTGATGATATATTTTATTAGGCTGGATATATACTTGGGAGACACATTCAACAACATTTTGAGCACATAGCGCCCTTGTTCACATAGACCTGAGGTTGGACAAACCATACAATTGGTCTACCAGAAGACAGGTAGTTGGCCACTAATGTTGAGAAGAAAACAAAAAGCAAGATAAAAGAAAACAGAACAGTGCTTTACCAGAAGAGGAACCATGTCAGTTGGACCAGCTCCCTAGCATCTGTATAGATCTCACACTTCAGTCAGGCTTTTTGGCACTATTTAGTCAGCTATTAGATAAAAGTGCCAAAAAGCCCCGCTGAAGTGTGAGATCTATACATATGCTTGGGAAGTCAGGTCAGATTAACAGGTCCTCTTTTGGGCAAGCAGTGTGCTTGGTACTGAGCGGGGGGTTTGTAGGGGGAGCTTGCTAAACTGAAAGTAAAGCACTGTTTGTTTGTTTTTCCACATCTGTCAGCAGTCTTTGTGTCTTTGTGCTTGTCAGACTGCACAGTGGGCATGTCTACTGGGCCAAATTCTCCTGGCTGGATTTACTCATGTTGGGAAGGCGTCTACACATATGGGATTTGGAAGCAGATTTCCTGCTCCTGGCAGAAATCTGCTCCTGCCTTCTCCTGCCCTGCGCTGGCTCCCTGCCACCACCAGGAGAGCTGGAGGTGCCAGCTGCACCTGCCTGCAGCTGGTGGCCACCTTTAAAAGCCAGCCCCACTACCTGCTCCCTGGCCAACAGCCTTCCTGGCCTGGAGCAGGCTGGAGAGTGCAGTGGCAACACATGGCAGCTCAGTCACAAGAGCCTCTGCCCACTGCACCATGGCTCTTCCACCACCAGGCCCCAGCAGTGACATCCAGTGCCCCAGGCTCCTTATAGCCACCTTGGTTGTCATGCTGCATTGCCATGGTAACCACCAATTGGTCAGTCTTGGCCCTAGAAGCCCCCCTGCATGGCACAGCTGCCTAGCCAGGCTCACCACATTGTCTCTGGTCCCCTGCCACCGTGCTGCTGCCACCTGGACCCCGTGCTGGTGCCCAGGCTCTCCCTTCTGCAGCCAGTGGGCTGGTCAGCAGGGCCCACACATGGTCCTGACCCTGATGCAGGCAACTCTTGCTGCAGGGCCACATGAAGCAGGAGCTACCAGTGGGGCTGGGCCCAGGAGAGAAGGCTGGCTGGCAGGGACCCCAGGGCAGGAGCTGGGGTAAGGGAACCTGGCTGGTGGAGGTACCCGTGCACCTCAGCACAGGCCTACAAGGGGGCCTGCTGCTGGGTGATGGGCAGCTGCCAAGGGATACATGAAGTTGTGGCCAGGAGCAGGGCAGCAGGTGTCATGAAGGCAACCACCAGGGCCAGGATGGTGGCTAGCATTCAGCAGTCCTTCTCCATCACATCCACTGCCTCGGCCACCAAGGCAACCTGCCACTCCTGGGCCTCCCGGTGCCTTTTCCTGAACTCCTCTCCGAGACCAGGGGTCTCCTGACCCTTCGCTCCCAGATGAACAACCAGTCAACCAACCCTACCCCACTCTATAATATCTTCATATCAATCCCTCTCTGTCTCCACTGCTTAGCTTTGAGTCCATGATATAATTATTTCCCACCTTGACTACTATGATTTCTTCCATTCCTGCCTCCTCCAGTTTTACAATGCAGCCAAAACATTAAGATCAAGATTTTCCTCATCTATTGTTGCTCAGAAAATTCCACATTAACGTTTTTCTACTAGCTCCCTTTTTCCTCTCATAGTTCTTGAGTCCTTCAAGACTCATTTAAATGTTTTGCCTTCCTGCGTTTCTGCCCACATCTCTGAAATCCAAAAATGTTTCCCCATTCAGATTTATCATCCAGTCACTTCTTTTGTTTCTTTTAATATATTCCCTTCCCGCTACTCCATTGAGAGATTTGCTGACTTCCTAGGTCTGGAATAGCCCCCAAATACCGAATAACCAGTTTCTATCCTTAAAACAATCTTTTAAATTCCATTCTTTACTTCATTTTACTTGTAAAAATAAATCATTTTGCTTTCTGTACTTTCTCCATACAGGTCCAACCTATGCTTTCAGTTGGTTAGGAAGGGACTCAGTAATTTCTCTTCATTGTCATATCTCCTTTCTACATTCAGTGTAGTTTGCTATGACTGCACTACACTAATAAAATTAAAGAACGCTATTTTTAGCACCATCATCACTGCCATATCTTTTATAACAACATTCGTCTCTAGATATAGGGCATACGGGGAGTTGGATATATCTTTTTTTTCACTTTAATGAGATTTGGATGAAGGCCCAAGCATAAAGAAGCGTTAATACAAGAGCTATTTGAAACTCTTGAATTTCTGTTATGAGAACTTTGAAATAAATTTTGCCTTTTAATTCAGAATGAAAACAAATACTTTCAACATTTGCCTCCAAACAAAATATTCCCAAAACATTTTAATGCTAAGATTTCATTTCAATTTTCATTTTGGGTTTTTTTTGTTGTTTTGTTATTTTTATGTCATGTTATGACACCAGCTGTAGCACCAAGCATATTTGCATTATAGATCTTATAGTACCTACAAAAATGGGAGCTAGCTCATGACTAAGGTTTCTAGGAACTACAAGTAACAAGCCATTAGTAGGATACTGGCAGAGATGAGTGTGCAAGAAGTTGACAACTTTGGGCAGGTCAGATATTGAGAGGGGAAATAAAATAAGCCATTTTCATGGAGGAGAAGATGATGCCAATGAAAAAATCTAAATCTGTGACCAGAAGCATAGCCATGCAGCGCCATGTGCTGGGAAATGGATGGGGCAGCACTCACTGCTACAATGCCGAAAGCAGCAGCAGGCAGCTGTCCTTCATGAGTGAAGGATATCTTGAAAAAGTCCTGTGGAACTCTACACTTGTGGCGATATCCCCCCAAAAGCAAGAAGTAAAAACAATAGCTATATTTTTATTGTGATTAATTCCTTGTGAGAAGTGTTAACAGGTTGTCTTTCTTTTAGTATTAGTACACAGCACATATATATTTTATTTTGTCTTTATTGGTTTCAATCTTAACTATAAAGAAATACAGTGAAGCTCTATTTATTACAGATGGTTGAAAATTTAAAAAAGGAAAGTGCAAGTAATTTTATTACACAGATTTAAAAACAGTTTTTCATGTATTTACTAATTACTCATTTATGCAATTTTTCTTTTATTTTTCAAAAACGTTTTTCTAGAGGGATATTTAGTTTTCAATGTTTTCCCATATTCTCTGGGTCTTTTCCCATCCTGGCTTCATTTTCATCTTTTTATTCCTTTTACCATTGAAAAGTAGAGGGGGGGAAAAAACAACCTAATTAAAAAAATTATTAAAAATAAACTTTTTTCCAATTTAATAAAAAAAGGAAAATTAAAAAATGAGAAAAGTTATGGATTCTTTCTAAAGGCCATTACTGAGGGAAATTGTTATAATTTAAAAGATTTCAAACAGGAATACTGTTTATGCTCAGAATAGGCCTGCACATAATACCCACACTAGGAGAATTTGTAGCAGCGCATTAAAACTGCTGTAGTGCTGTCTCTCAAGCAGACAAGGTTTGTGTTTGTGAAGGTCTTAGATTCATAGCTAAGATCTGGATGAAGCAAGATAAGTTACAGAGGCCAAGCCTATGTTACAACATTTTGTTGGCATAGCTATGTCAGTTAGTAGCATGAAGAAAAAAAATGACATAAATAAATAGTGACAACGTTCCAGAGGATCAGTCTGCCAACCTGGGGCTGCTCCACTCTGGCTAAGTGTGCTGCAGAGAGCCTGGCTGGGGCACAAGGGTGCTATAGTGCAGGGCTAGCCAGAAGACAGACCCTGCATTGTAGCACCCTCATGCCACAGGCAACCCCAGTCACCATCTATATGTGCATCACGTGCACGTAACTACTCTGCTGTAGGATAATATTTTCCCAGAGTACTACCTTACAGCGGAGATAATTAATTCACTGCACCCTAATATGGACACACTGGTAGATGGTGAGACTTTGCTGCAGATCTAATTAGTCAGCTCCACAGTAAAGAACATGTAGATGCACCCCCACTGATCTAATGTAGATGTAACTTATACCAGGAATTAAAAAAAAAAAGAAAAAAAAAATAAGAGTTACTTTTGATGTAGTTCAGGGGCATATTTTAACAATAATGATAAAAGAACTTCTTTTGCTAGTTTAAGCCAATTCTATTACAGACAGAACCTTGCCAGGATAACTATACCTCCAGCAAAGGTCTTAAGTCTGTGCTCAGAAAGGCACAGAACTGAAAACTCACAGCATAATAGACCACAATTTGACAACAACTCTGGGTTATGGCTGAAGTATTGCTCTCCCTTAAATGGTTTCTAGTTAATAAGGAGTTTAAGAAAAAAAAAAAAGAAAAGAAACAATTAGGGAAAAGGATTGTACAGGCAACCTTGATGATGGAGCATTACCTTCATGACTTTGGAAGTTTCCAGTTCAAAAATAAGCTTATATGAGAAAGTTTTGAAGGTAATAAAAGTGAAGCTAGAGAACTCTTGAACTCTTCTTCTATAAACCCCCATCGCTTTAGAAGTTTATTTCACCTAAGACAAAGATAGGAAGTGATATATAAATGGCAGTCTATGGTTCATGTTCCTTGCTGGGAACATGGAGTGGAAAGATGAGTTATCATCAGCCAAGATACAGTGAATATCTTGGTTTCTAATCTACGAAACAAAGAGCAACCATTCTACCCATTTCTGTTCACACCACTGTAACAGAACTATTTGGGCTATGCAGAATGACTATGTTTTGTTGTCATTTTGGATTCAGTTGTTTCAGAGGGACAGTGATTTGTTTTGGTGTTTCAGATCACTGTTCTGTTTTGATGCAGCCAAATCTATTTAGGAGTTTTGACGCTGTTTCAGCACTGATTCAGAGATTCAGATCAGCCGGAGAGAGGCAGGCACTGCAGGTTGTCCTGTGGCTCCTCTGGCTGTGCCTGCCTCTCCCCAGGCAGGGGAAGCCACAGGACAAGTCCCCATGGCTGCCCTGCCCTACCACATCCCCCCAACGAGCCCCAGCCTCCCAGCACTTTTTTTTAAAAAAAAGCCCCGCACTCACCGGCTATAGCAGTGGTGATGGCAGAGCCCCGCCCCCCCCCAGTACAGGGCAGTGGGGGGTAGCAGGGATTGCCCTCTTTGCATGGCACCTGTGCAGAAGCTGTTGCATTGCAAAGGTGCAGTGTGGCTCAGCAGGGCACTGCACACTGTCTGGGAGCTGGCGTGGCTCCAGCTGTCAGCTGGAGCCCAGCACCACTCAGCCCCAGCAGCCCCAACTCTCAGACAGTATGCAGCACCCTGCTGAGCCACAATGCACCTGCGCCATGGGGCAGCTGCCACATGGGTCCCAGGTGCGGGGGGCAAAACCCTTCCTCCACTCCCCGCTAACCTGCACTGTGTGTGGGAGCTTTGCCATGAGCCCTCAGAGGCTGTGATCACTGCTGCTGCAGCCAGCGAATGCAGGGCTTTTGGGAGGGGGGCTTTTTTTTTTAAGTGCTGGTAGGCTGAGCCAAGGCAGTCATGGGGGCTTCTCCCACAGCTCCTTTGGCTGTGCCTGCCTTTGCCCCAGTAGGGAGAGCCACAGGAGAAGTCCCCATGGCTGCCATGCCCAGCCCTATCCCCAACCTGGCCCTGGCCTTCTGACACTTTACAAGGAGGCCTGCGGGGCTGTGCTGGACTTTTCCCAGGGGGCATGGGTCCCCAGATCTGTGTGCAGGATGACAGCAGGCTGCCATCCCTCCCCCAGAGCACTAGAATTGGAAGGGACCTCAGGGACAGATCGCAGGCACTGGCCAGCTACAGATGTCAATATCAGAGCAGTCCTCCCCACTCCCTCTTCTGAGTTTCTATTTCCCTGCAAGCCCACCTCCAAAACATTTCCAAAACATTTTGGATGGTTCCATTTCATTTCAGATTCAGTGTTCTGGGCACTGAACGAAATGGCTGCTGAAATTTTGCACAGCCCTACTATTCATCTCCAGCACCAACTAAGTAGCAAAGACCTGCAGTTGAGCACAACACTTGATATGTAGAAAGCTGAGTGAGCACACAACCTGCCCTACTGGCTGCGCTGATCACAGCAAGGGACACGTTTTCAAAATCAACAATTCTAAGGATAACTTCAACATTTAATTTGGACTAACAGACTTAATAGGACATGTACCTATTTTTTCCCATCATGACACTAAAACATTGAGCCTAAAAGCTCACACCACAGAACAGGACACCATATTAGTAAAATGCCTTTAAAATATACAGCAATTGACTGAAAAGTGCAAAGCAGTGTTTTTATTAATAAAAGAATGAATTAGAAAGAAATCTCATTGAAAGATTAATAGAATCTCCAAAATAAGTTACATTTTATTTGTGAATAGATTAAGTTTTTAAGCCAGCCTTTTGTGCTAACGGACATAATCTCTGCACTTCCATACATTTGGAGCTTCTAGCCCCCATCAGTATCCGCCTCCCCCAGCCTGGTTAAGATTAGAAGCAGTAAATATTCTATACAGCTGAGAAAGGAAAAAGGAGAAAGGAGTATCTTGCAGTTCTCAGCTATGATCCTTCTGATCCACAGTGAATGATCTTTGAAGAAAAGTACGTGTAGACATTACCCAAGCAGACAGTGACTGTGACTTATTTTTTTCCTAACTTACTCTCCAGTCCCCCTACCATACTAGCGCTCTTAAAAGAAATTACCTTTGTTTCTAACAGTGTTCATGCTGCATTTAAGTGAAAAGACATTACATTTAAATATATGTAAATAGTTGCAAGGTAGTTCAAAATAAACAAGTGGGTGTTAAAAGAGCTAGGAGTAAGGAGTTGGAGGAAGTAAATTGCTGAGACTTGTTTAAAGCCATTTAGAAATCTGTCCTGAGTGATAAATGAAGATAAGCAGAAGAGGTTTTGCAAGGCCTTTGTTTTGTAAGAGGATTTTGCAAAGTGAACCCTTTAGCTCACTTCTTAGGGTTAGAATAGAATAACCAGGCAGGTCATTTTAGAGGGCTGAGTTCAAACTCCATTCTCTAAGAGCATTATTCCCTCTCAACCCCCAGTGAACACCTCAGAAGCCCTGAGGCCCAAATGAGGAGAGGTAAGATTAAAAAGAGGCCATAGGCACATGTTCATTTAATAGCATGATGGAATCTGATCCTCAATTCAAACAACCAAGCCTGCTGCCATGACACATGTAAATAGCAGGAAACATGATTTAGGGATCAGCTCCAAGTGGCACCATTACTACCTGTCAGTGCAGACAGAGACCAGGATCCCAGGTTGCCACTGTATCAGCAAGATGAAAGCCAGATTCCCACAGACAAGCTAAATTCAAACAGTCTGGAGACCTATACCAACAATCAGCTGACAGTCAGTCCCAGCCCTGGGACTACAATGGGAACATTCAAGACTCCCATACTGTCCCAGGGTTGGGTTCAACAATCAGCTGATTGTCTGTCCCAACCTCAGGAACACACTGAAGTCAGACTCTAGCACAGTCCTGGTGCTGATACCAGTAATTGTAGGTCCCAGCCCAGGACTGCACTAGGTCTGGTTCAAGACCCAGCATGGTCCCAGGGCTGGGACAATCAGCTGTTTGTCAGTCCAAACCGTGCAACTAAACCAGTGTCTTGTGCCCACTCTGCTTATGCTGCACATATTCAATTTAAGGCATAATGAAAACCAGCCACAAAAACATTATACATGTTTTGTGGAATGTTTTTGTGGCTGGTTTTCTGTTTTGTCATGTCATTAATTCCTTGAACATATGGCAAGGTTACTTTTTATGGCACAATTAACAGGTTAAATATATCTGAATTGTAACGTCTGCCAGGGGTCAGGAAAAGAGAGTCAGGCAGAAAAAATCATCCTGGGACTTTGTTAAGCAAAAAGGAGGCCAGCTCTGATATAGGTAGAGATAACTGCAAAGGAATGGACCATGAATGGATATGTAAAATCATCTATGCACATGGCATCAGAGGCATAACTGGCCAGTTCTGCACCCAGATGTGGTGGTGCAGGGTGCAGGAGCAGTGGCTGAAGGCTCACTGCTGTGACATGAAGGTGAGGCTGCCCTGGCCCCTGGTCCATTCCAGTGCAACCCCCCTGCCTCCCCCTCCCCCCAACACACACACTTTAGGCAGTGCCCAGGGCTTATACCTCACTTATCCACCCATTGTTATATTACTACATAGGATATATAGAACTTTGAACCTGAGCAAATAAACTCAAGAAAATTTAAGGACTGATGCAGATGTTTTGCAGAACTCTAGTAAATCAAGGTGAATGTTACTGTTAAAGTAAGAGAAGAAACAAGAAATAAAAATGGTTAGTTCAATTGTTTATTTTTCTTTTCAAACTATTGTCAAGTTTACTTTGTCCCCCTTAAGCCCAGCACTGCTATTTCCTGCATCTGGTTGATGACGGCAGTCTCTTGTACACCACATAAAACAGATTTGGAATTTTGAAAGCTCTCCTGGTCTGGTTTCTCTCTGGAAATATATCACTTCAACATGCGGGAATATTTGTATTTTCCTGACAAAAATTACATTAATCTTTAATGTATATAACCATGTACTTTTCCCTCTTCTTTATACCAAATGGACAGCAATATCCTTTGTTAAAAATAAAGGAAATAAAGTCTGAAATCAATACAATCAGTGAAAGGCCTGGTGATATTACGGGCAGCTTTTGTAACAACAATGCTTTTTAATGTTTTAAAACTAAAAGAGGAAACCCACTGAAAGCAACAGTAATACAGAGTATCAAAAGCACAACTTATCCATAAAAAAGGAGAAGGAAGAGAGAAAAAGCTATAATTTGTTTTCAGTCAATTGATTTTCTTACTTTGACATTGTCTTGATTTAAAATGAACTCTAAGTTCCAAATGTTCAATACCATTACAAAGCCTAGTCTTACATAGAAGAAATGTTCTTTCCAAGCAAGATCTTACTGAAAATAATGATGTTATTGGCTCTGAACCTGAAATGAGTTTTTGCATTTTGGAAATACAAGATATATCTAAATTTAGAAATAGTGTAATCATCTAGAAAACACAAAAGGCATTAAGAGGATCTAAAAACAAAATAATGCTATGAATTGAACGGCAAGCTGCAATTCACTTTTCACATATTAACACTCAATCTAAGTAAAGTGCTATTTTCATTATACTAACAGGACATGAGTGACTTTATCAGGCCAATGGTGGCAACAGTACCAGAACAGATTAAAACAAATAGCTGTGACCATCAGGGACAAATTAACACATAGGCAAACTAGGTACATGCTACAGCCATAAATGAAGAAGGGGCACAATTGTGCTTATTTTAATAATATAATTATTGAGTGAAAAAAGTAATATAAATATACAGTATTAAGCAGGGGCCCACGAGTTTGTTTGCCTAGAGCCCACTAAAGGGTTAATCCAGCCCTGGTGACTACAAAAAAACTTTTGTTTGCACCATCTAAAACTTAATAGATTTTGAAGTAACGTATTTAAGGGTTTATAGAAGTGACTCTTTTGACTATCTTCTAAGGACTAACTATACTGAAAGAGCTATGCAATGTAGTCAGTATAACTTTAAGAATTATTGCTAATTTATATCAGTTGAATGGTTGGTTGGTTACTTTGTTTCTTCAGCCTCCAAGGAGCCTCTCTGAAATTCACCGTTGCCTCACACCTTGAGTAGTCATTGGCTGTGTCTACATGAGATGATTACTGCACATTAAACTAATCTAACATGCAGTAAAGTGTCACCATCTACATATGCACAGCAATTACCACAGAGTATATTAATGTGCCATTTTTCTAGTACCTGTAGATACAGGTACTAGAAACATAGTACATTAACTAATGTACCTTACTGCACATGTAGACACAAACTGGAAGCAAATTGCTCCTAGTCAGCCTAAGTAGCAAGCAGCTACAGGGGGTGGGAAGAGATGTCTTCGCTTGGCATGGCACCGCTTGCCAGCCACATGGAGATTGGGACCCCTCTTAGCCTCCATGTGGCTGGGAGGCAGCTACCCACCCAGCCAGGACAGCTTACCACCTACTCGGAGCCAGCCTGATCTCCTCTGGCTAGGACAGAGCTGCCCGCCAAGCCAAGACAGCTCTCCCCTACCCTCCAAAACTCAGGGCTAATCCTCTGAGCCCCCTGTCAGCCTAAGGCTGGCAACTGGGGGAGCCTAGATCTCCCCCTGGCTGCTGCAGGGGTGGAAGAGCAGGGCAGGACCAGTTCAGGACTAGGCTGCCTCTGTTGGGCTCAATTTGTTTCTGATGGGGTGCATGTGAAGATGTGTACCAGGGAGCATTTTAATAAGCCTGAATTTTCTACATGGAAAATTGAAGCACATTAATTGAACATGTTGGTGCACCCAGTAATACCCCAATCTGATGAGGTACTTAACAGAGTAAATAGTTCTGCTGACATCCAGGCATTATAATTTTGCTTCTACTTTACACTGATGTAGCTAGAACTGAGAACTTCATCACTCACAGGAAACATAACACTCACTAATTAGAAATGGTTTGTCAGATACAAGATTTCATATTCCAGGAAAAAAGAAAACAAAAAGAGATAGAGAAGTAGTCCCAATAGCAACGGCAGATCAAGTGTCAGAGAAACAATGACAGAAACAAGTTTAACATAAACACACAGAGCAAGCTAACATAACCTAGAAAGCAGGACAGAGGCAGATCAACCAGGTACTCAGTGCTAGTGATATAAAAAGCCAAAGGAAAAATTCCACCTATTGGCAACCAAGGCAAGGATGTGAGAAATTAAACTGCTTGGGACCATGCTAATGGATCAACAACCAGTTTGATTCAAACTGGATTAAGGAGACAGCTGCAATATCATTTCACCAGTAGTGATAAGGAATAACAGTATGCTGGAGAAATGTGACCAAATAGTGGCGATACACAATAAAATCTTTGAAACGAGTGAGCAAATGCAGGCTGTCACAAAGAAACCCAAAAAACAAGATATGTTTGAATTTAAAATGACTACCACTAGGCAGTAGCGTTGTACAAGCCATAGTTTTGATTGCATGATATCACCACAATATCTTCAACATGAAAAAACAGAGAGGGAAAATTGTCACAGTGGGTTCTTTTCTGGATTCTGACAGAATAGGTGGTATTCAGAGAACATTTAGAGAGGAAGCTGAAGTTGGTCATTGACCTCCAAAACCCTGTAAGATTGCCAAAATGAAGTTTTAGTCTTAGTGTGAAGCTGCTGAAGATGCGGCAGGCATACTTAAAGTGCTTCAGACATGCTGAGCTGGCATTAAAAACCATGTACCTAGGAGAAGCTATGCATTTCTAACTTCTGGACCATTAAAAGTCAACAAACTCTCATACAAAAGATAACCACAAACATTTTCTGAAAGGAAAGATGCAGCAATCTACGTGGTATTTAAAGGAAAGAGTGCAGGAGGAAAGAATCTGCAGGAGGTGATAGTAATTTAATTTGTGTGCCTGTTGTTTTTATGCTACCTACAGTTCTATAAATACTTCTCTTACAAAAGAACCAGTTAAATTGTAGAAATATGGAATCCTCATGTCATAGAATTCCTTTTCTGCATTGCAGTGCCTCTAGTCATCTAGAGAGAAATACATGGCATTCTCTCCTTTCTGCCATCTATGGAGCTGGGCCTGCTACCTTCAGAAAATTCCCAGTAAATTACATTGTCATTGCTATTTTGCCAACCCGCATATAACACCATTACTTTCTATTCAGTTTTAGAAGTGCTAATAATTATTATAATGCTATGCATTACTCTTACGCATTGTCTTCAATGCACTGAGGGCATTGCTATAAAGTTAGCAGGCACTGCTATGAAATACCTGTATTATTGCTATTTGTAGGAGAAAATTCCTGCGTTTATGCTGATACATTAGCTAGTTTTTCTTTGCACTAGGTATTAATAAGTTACAGAACAAAAACTTCCCCATATTACATTACAATTTCATGACATTCTACTATGAGTAGAAAGTACTATAAAGTAGAAATTCTACGGTAAGCTTGGCTCAACTGTATAAATACTGGGTCTGATTTTCAGAGGTGCTGAACCCTTACAACTCTGGCTGACTTCAGTCAAAGTTATGAGATAATTAACACCACTGGAAAAATCAGTGCCTGCCAAGGACTTCAAAGTACAGCTAATCACATAGGTAAATACTATTCACAAGAGTAAAGATGGAAGCATCAGGTCCCTAGTTCTTTATATTCACCTGACAGATTGTAACATATGCTAAGAAAACATTAACAGTAACACAAAACATATGTACATCATTTTACTGTATGTTCAAAAAGATTAAACACATTTGCTGTGCATCCAATACATAGAAATAAAATATGGAGCATTGTATTACTTCACCAAAAATACTAGGCTCTAATTAGGACACTAGGGAAATTTGTTATATCAATTTCAATGTGAATCATCCATTAACATTCAAAGGCAAAAAAGTTACAAGGATTCAACTTCCAGATTAGGGTTCAGGCTCCTATAGTATGCCAGCTGCTGCACCATGCATACACACCTACTTCTGCCAGATCTCCTTGTGCAGAACTTGCATTGCACTCAGTGGGCACATCTACACGTACAATTAATGCACCTGAATAAATTCCAGCACAGGTCACACTGGAGTTTATTGCTCCCAGGTGCAGTTACATGTGTGTGAAAGACTGCAGCACGTTGAGCCACGCTGGTCGATAGCCCTGGCTGACCGGGAGCCTGGGGGAGGTCAGCCTGCAAGCCTGGAGTTGCTCTACCCCAGCTCAACATGCTGCAGGAAGCTGGCTAGGGCACAAGGGTGCTACGGCACAGGGCTAGGTGACAGACAGCACCCACACAGTAGCACCCTCATGCCCCAGCCAGCTCCAGTCACCCTCTGCACAGGCAAATAATGGCTCCATAATATAGAACTTGCATCTGGCAGTACTAACCTATGGCAGAGTTAATTAGGTTACTTCTGCCTAATAGCTCCACACATGTAGACAGTGACACTACCGCAGAGCTAATTAGGCAACTCCACAGTAAATGTCTTGTGCCTTCAGTGAGTTTCAGAGAAGAGGGCTTCCCAGTATTAGAGGTTTGGTTATTGAATATCTTGCTAGACTTCATTGAACCAAATCCTTTGGAGCAAACTCCTATAAGCACCACTGACCTGAAATGGAGCCATGTGTACTAGTTGATGACACAGCCTTTTTTACCCCCTCAAAGAGTTGGCTACCACAAGCAGGCTACAATAACTGTAGCAGGTAATCAAGAGTTATTTCTGTTGAATAAAAGTGAGTAGCTTTTCACTAAATAAGTATGTGATATTAACTAAACCTGTTAATTTAAAAGAAACAAGAATCAACCTACAAGTAGTAATTAACAAATTATTCTTAAACAGGTGTCACTTAAAGAATAAGTGAGGCTATCATTTTTCTATACTTCATCAGTAAAATGCTGACTCCTTTCATATAGTAAACACAATTTAAGCAGATGGTAAGCTCTTAAAAGGCATAAACCTATACTTAAATAAATCAATGCTGTTGGACTTAGCTTTGCATTGATAGTCAGCAGAATTCATAGAGCTTCTCTGTAAGATTTAAGAATGATTTACTACCATGATGAGAGAACAAGCCTAAGATTTAAGTCTTGCTGATAAAACTCTATGTACCCCTGAAAAATAGAGCTCATACGCTTATACTGCATGATTGCTGCCATTCGTGACATGCTGTTACTGTATAAAAAATATACTCCTAATGTTGTTGTTAGACTACATTTTAGCATGTTCATTGTTTTTCATGGGAAGGATAAATTTAAAAAGGGATAGGATAATTTAATAACCTTGTTTTGATCCTGGAATGACTGATGCCTTTACTTAACTTTTCCCTCTCTCATTATCCCATGTTGCTTTAATTGCACTTACCAAATAGTCTGTGTAGAATCAAAGGCATGGAGCTAGTAGGCAAGAAACTGATACATTAAAGATCTTGGTTTGGACTAAATTCCAGGACAGAAATCATAAATACCTAAATCTGACACGGGGCAAATGCCTAAACTTGTCTTAGTGAATATATATTTTCTTTGATTAAAAATTGTTTTCAATGTTAATCTGAAAAATTTCAGACCTGAAATCAAATGACTCTATTTGATGTGCACATATATTTTAGTGTCTTTCCGGTGTTGTGAGTGATCTCTTTACAAAGGTTCACTATATGACAGGGAACTAGTAAAAATGTTTCTTTAGCTCAACTGGCAAAGCTCTTCGCTAGGCAAGCAAGAGACCCTGGTTCAGTTAAGTCTAGCCCCACTTCTAACTTTCCTCTGTCAATGAATTCCATTGCCATGTATGCCCATTTATTAAGTGAAGTATGTGGTGGCAGCAGCCTCTACTGGTGAATGTGTGCACAAAAATGACAACTGGATGGAATGAAAAAGTAACTAGGTATCCTTTCATCATCTGCAAACAACTTAGTTGATTAAAAACCCTCTAAATCTGTGTGAATGACTTTTCATAAAGAAGGCAGGACATCTTACACACATGAAGAAATAACTGAAATAAATAATTCAGTTTTTAGCTAAGTATCATTCAGATTATGCTTGTACTGGTCATACGTTGCACAAAAGAATATAAATTCTTCCTTCCAAACCTGGAAAAAAATATATTTTAACATAAAATGGACTAATAAACCAGTCTCTCTGGAGGGCAAATTTCACTTGGTGTCTTGTAATTTCCAAACAAACCTGTAAGAGTGGCTAAATGAAAACACTACTTATGTAGATGTGAGGCAGGAATCATGGATATGTTTTAAAGATGTTAGGAAATGCAAATGAAACAGGAACCCATACACTGGAGCCTGCAATCACTCTTAAGAAGCCAAGATAACAAGGACAATAAACATTGATTTTTGCTGGATAGGGCATATCAGATTACAAGTACATACATATTTAATTCTTTGAGACAGAGCACAAATGAAAAAGAAACCCTGCT
This sequence comes from Caiman crocodilus, assembly GCA_030014935.1. Lineage (NCBI taxonomy): Eukaryota > Metazoa > Chordata > Crocodylia > Alligatoridae > Caiman > Caiman crocodilus. The sequence goes on from JAGPOW010000261.1 coordinate 202,650,836, forward strand.
GAAATGAAGCGAACTGATATTGCATATAAGACAGAATAAAGCGCAAAGATTCATTAAGGTTGCTGAACTCTGCTTGGAAAGTAAATCCCATCTCAACATCCATGATGTGCTCATTGTTGCCTTAATTTGCATGTTAGAGTTGCTGAGTGAAAATCATTTTTCCAATTCATGTGATTTGTACAACTAATTACCCACCTTGTTTTCATTTTCACACAAGTGTTTTTTCCAAGGCTTTGGAAACACGGAAATTACAAATACCCTAGTGTAGTGCTCAGTTCCAGCACAACTGCAGAAACAGAGGCAAACAAAAATTTAACACCAGAGCAATTCACTACTAAATTAAAAAAAACAAAAAAACAAAAAATGAAAATAAAAAACTCTACACAAATGGAGAAAAAATCACTTTAAAATTAATAGATGTTTATTTCAGGATGATCACATACTTTTATCATAAAAAATATTTAATCTTACCGTATAAACAACACTTTATTCTTTGCAGTCAAAAAATGTATCATCTTTCATCTCTTAAATCCACAACACTTTCCCCAGGTTACACATTCCCTTTAACCAACTTGTGCCTTTGGTATAAGAAACCCAAATTGCCTCAGTACCTTTAGCTGACTCTGAAGGTAGTTTCAACATACACAATATTAATGATGGGTGGACGTCTTCCTAGTGAGATGCGAGAGGTTCAAGACATCACTGATCCTGAAATTTCTTCTCCAGGCCTCCTCTCCACCCCTGCACCCGAAGGGTTTCTTTGTTCATTTGTTTTTCCCTTTATTTTTATCCACCATTTTATGTGGGGTATGGTTAGCAGAAGAATGGAGTTGTTCCACTGTCTTCTACAGAAACAAATTAACTTTCCACTTCCTTTCAGGTGTCCTGCCAGTAATACAACTCTTAGGAATACAGAGGGGACAAAAGAAAGCCTTCCCTAGGCTCAGGGGAGCCTGAACCCTGAGAAATTTTTGTATTAGTTTAACCTCTCCCAGTACTTCAGAGGTATTTTTGCCTTAGAATGGTTTCCTGCTTTTACTGCCAATGTAGAAAAACAGTCACCTACCAAGAAGGTATTCTTATTTAATTAAACAATGGCCCTTCTTGGTAAACAATGGTTGACATGGAAGAGAGAGAAAAATTTGGCCATCACAGAGGCAGGTAATGGTCCTGGTGATAGCTTTTCTCCTTTTCCCACAAACGATTGAGGAGAGATCCTGCTAAGTCAGGATTGATAGAACTTGTAGGAGAAGCAACAACTGTGTACTCTCCTGGCACTGGGTTGTTCTCAGCATCAGTACAGAGCTGTGATTTGCTGGCTGTATATGGACTTATTCCATTTCCATTTCAATTCAGTATTTTGAACCTACGATTTTGACTGACTTCAAAGCTAGGCACAATTAGTTTGTATTTCCTAGGTTGCAGTAAACGTACACTGAAAGCAAGACGTGAGTGGACTTGGAGTTCTGTAACTGCTTTGCAAAAAATACTCTCACAGGCCATGTCCTAATGAGTACACGTGTGCAGGGGTGCATGTTTCCTGAGGGACAAAGAACAATGGCACAAATAAATGCCACTGCTCTTTGTCCCCGGGTAAGCCCCTGCATGCATGCTCCAGCATGCAGCAATTGCCTGAAGTAGGACAGGAGAGGCAAGGGCCAGGCACCTATACAGGACTCAGCAACCTTATCTGAGGTCCTAGGGGCCTCCTGGAGCAGCAGTGGCACCAAATAGTAACATGGCTCTGGCTGGCCAGGCTGTTTCTGATGGTTCATGCTGCTTCCACATGTGCTGCACTGCTTTTTCAGCAGCAATTTTTTTTTGTTTGACACCAGGATCTCTCAGTGTAAAAAAAAACTGTTGCACTTCAACAATTCAGCGAACAGTTACGCATGTATCACATGTGTTTTGTGGCACCTCAAACTGATTTGAGGCACCACAAACTGCATGTGCAGGTCTAGTCAGGTATACCCATATCATACAACTATGCAAAAAAGGAGACATGTACAAGTTGAGGAAACTAGACACTTTCAAAAGCATATGGCAGACGTGAACATATTATGTCATTCATTTGCCTTTCTATTTCACATTAAGTACTTTAAAGGAAATGTTAAAATACATCTTTAAACATAACATTTATTCTGATTCTTGGAATAGAATCATGTAAAAAAATTACAACCCAGGAAATGCATCTTCTTTCCAGTTCCCCATTCCCAAGTAAATTCACTATGCCATTTTTCAAAACCCCCCTAAATTCTGGTCCAAGTACTCATTTTCTCTGTATTTACGGCTTCACAATCATCCTCTGTTAATGGAAGGTTTAGTGGTTTACATGAGATTTTTTTTCAGACAGCAGATTGTGGGTTTGATGCAAGGATGGGTGCCACCTAGATCTTGGCTGAAAGAAGTGATAAAAGTAGGAGTTTGTTTTTAAACCATAGTTTGCCGGCGGTGCTAGAGCCTTCTGCCTTGTCTGGTGCAAATTATGAAACATGCACAAACTATCATCCTAACATGGATTTAAAAAACATGTTAAATAAGAGGCTTCTACTATAACCAACACTAAAAATGAGCATTGCTCATCACTGATCTTTGGAAGACAGCAAGGAACCAGAATTACACACAAGTGCGAGTTCTCTTGCTTCTGGATGCAAAGCAGTCCAACAGTACTGGCCCTATAACCCTTTCCTGCAATCACTTGGCACAGAATTTCTCTATATGTTGGTGACTGCTTTCATTAATTCTTTATTAAATGTATTTGTCATGGCAGTACATTGGGGTGCAAACAGCAGTGACAATTTCCACCCAATCCAGCCACAAAAAGCAGTTTATAGCTGTGACCAAACACAAGTGCCTGGCTGCAAACAGCTTTAAAAATGGCCAATCAGGTGAAAATCTGATCCCTCATTGCATAAGGAATCAGATAAAGATATTTCAAAATGTAGTGTCTTCTGTAATTTGTGTCTGCAGAGCTCCCGGACAGTCACTGTTTTCAGAATGAGAGGAGGGAAAGGAGTGGAGGGAGTTCAGTCAAGATTTTTTTCAGTCCCTCCCCCCAGAGGGTGGGCCAGGTGTATTGGAGCCCCCTCATTTCCTCCCCCGCACTGGAGGCGAGTGGGGACTGTCCAAATCTCCAAATCTTCTCTGAGGTTTTGGATCGATTCGGATATTTTTATTGGTCTCCCGATTTGATTCAGATTTGGAGATTCAGCTGCTGAATCAGGTCAAATCTCTTCTGAATCAAATCAGCAACCAAAGCTTCGCACAACCCTAGGAGATAGTTTATATAGTTTGGTAGGATCCTATTTTCAGGGTAAATAGAAGAGTCAATGATGCATCCTCTTGCATTCCAAAACCAAAGATGGTTGATGCCAAGGAGTCTATTACAAAAGTTGTATCACTCAAGACCTGCACATTAGTATACTCTCCCTCTAAAGCTTTTACTACTTGTCACTGTTGGAGGCAGAATACTGCAATAGATAGACCACTAGTCTGACCCTATATGTCACCTCTTCTATAAGGACAGAATTTGATAGGTTAAAGAGCACAAATCCCAATATGAAGGCTACATTAACTTAGGACAGTAGTTTTAGCAATAAAAAATGCTACAACAATTAGATTAAAAACAGGGGTGGATTAAAAACAGAGTCCAGACTTTAGGCTTCATTTTATCTCCTAACAAAAAGTCTCTGGGCTTCATGAAAAAAGATTCTTTCACACACCCCAATCCTAACCTTGAACAAAGTAATCTTGTTCCCTGCCAGAAGACCCTTAAGATCCTTCTACACGTACATTCTTACTGAATGAAATTTTAAGAGGCTGCTGACTTGGGAGAGAGACAACATTAAGAATCATTATGATATAGTAGGGGGAAAAAATGTCCATCCTCATATATATTTGCTGGCCACAGCAAACAGCTTTTCCCTTCATATTACTTACGATTTCTATGACCTATTTCTGCAAATAGATCTGAGTTAGCTACATGTACTAATATGTTCATTTTTGGTTCAACTTTTAAATCCAGTTCACCTGAGAGAGGATTTGCATTCTACTTCTAGAGGATGTATGTTATAAATAGTTGGTTAAAGAATCTGGATTGGAAGTGGAAGTTCGTTTAACATCAGTTCAGATCTGTTTTCTGTTTCTGCAAATGAGGAAGAGTATTTTGATGACTATTAATTAACCTTCAGCCATTTTGTATTTCTCCATTTCTCAGTTCTTCATATACGAAAGGTACACTAACATTGAACGCACATGATAATGGAAAAACATTTTAAGAGCCAGGAGCAAAATATGATCATTAACTGATAGGACTATACTTACAAATCATCTTTCTCAACTGATAAAACCAACATTGACATTTTTAAATCAGTCTAAACAGACCTTTCATTAATTTTAACAGAAAGTGTGTGGTTACATCCTAGCCAGGTTTAAACATCCTAATTTAGAGTTATCTGGGCTCAACTCTAAACCTTTTGGAGAATTATTTACTCATTATTAATTATTTTAGTTTTTGAGAGAAACATTCTCATCCTACTTTTCATTTAAAATATTTTCCATCCCAACTTGGTCCTAATAGATTATTAGAATTACCATATTTTGTACTGAATACCATTGTGAACGGAATTTTGAAACTGTTACATTTCAAGATCATAAAAAGATACGTTCTGTATCATTAATTCAGTGCAAAAAAAAATCCAGTCCACTTGCATTTTTTGTTTTTGCAATGATATATAAAGGATTAAAAAAGAAGAAGAACCTCTGAATATTCTCAACAATAATAACATTTGTTTTTATAGCTCGGGAAGTGAAGCTGCTGAAGCCAAAGGCCGCATTGCTTATGAAGCAAAATTAAATGGAGCATACAACAAGGGCCCAATCCTGCTCCCACTGAAATGGAAGGCAAAACTCCTATAGAGTCCAGTGGGAACCAGAGTGGTGTGTGGCCTGTTAAGAGAAACAACCTGGAGCAATAGCTGTGCAAATAGCCACTTTCCCAGGGTCAGAGAAATCATACCTGAACACGTGTATTTTCCTTTCACTATAGCGTGCTTTTGAATATACTGTACACAGGCCTGCCACAAAAGACAGACAAGCCACAAAGAGCTCCAGCAGCAGCCCCCTAATAATGCTGCCTTTTATTGAAGCTGACCTCTTTTCACCTTGTTAAAAGCAGTAAGTAGTAAGTAATAGATCTTGTCAAAGGTTACTCTGTAGAATAACCTCTGGAGATATTAGATAGAGGTGTCCAGAGAAATACCAAAAAAGGTGCTGACAGGGAAACCGAGGGGATTATGATTAGGAAGTGTGAATAAACGAAGGTTTCTGATATTCATTTTTTTTGTTAGAAATGCTGAAGTAGGGAAAACACTAATTTCTTCAGCACACTATCACACCACACTCCATAAGCTACTGAAAACACAATAAAAAAGGCAAATTTAAAAAACTATAAAGGGGATTTTAACTAGTATACTAATTTTAATACATACCAGAATGTTATTACAAACATAATAGGTGCACAATGCCTTTTCCCCAAAACAGTATATTTTATATCACTAGTGAAAAGAGCCAGGATATTACACTCCTTAGAATTATTCATTTATAAATCAAGAATTACGCACTTATAAAAGTGTTGGGTCCTGTAGCTTTAATGATTGTTGTTGTTGTTGTTGAAACATCTAATTTAGCCCTAATTCCAATTTCATTCAAATCTTCAATCAGCTCTCAGTTTCCACTGGTTTATTTATGTTTAGGAAATCCCTGTTTTCTCTAAAACAGATGCTTTTAAAATGTTCTCTAACCAATAACCTAACTGAATAGCTACTGTACTCACATTTACTTTATACTCATCTAGGTTAGCAGTTTTTCCTTCATAATTAAAATTCTGTAGCTTTTTTTATTCTACAAGAGAAAGTATGGTAATTTTACTCCCAGCAAAGTTAGGGTAATTATTTGCAAGAGCAGTCCTTTTAATGCTTGGAAATTTGAGTTGGCATCCCTGCCCCACCCTAGCACTCTATCACTTCACTAAGTGGACACTAGTTCTTACTGGCATCAGGTAAAATCCTAAGGATGTACTTAGAAATACTGAAACTCCATTCCAATTAAAGACCTACATAGCCCATCACCTTTTAGTAGTTATCAAATAGAATAGCTTCAGCTATACCTTATACTGTCCACATGAACAATCACAGGACTTCTGTAGAGTGGACAACTAGAAGAATTACTGTAATCTGGAGCCTCAAATCTAGACAGATTTCCCTACAGCTTGGTACAGACCCAGGTCCTGGGTATGACTGCAAACTGCATCTGACTGGAGAGCTAGTTTGCAACATGGTGGGACTACTCCTGGCATCCTGGCAGGATAGTGCCTATAAAATACCACAATGGTGCAATCTCCAGAGTAAGGCAAGTATAGAGTTCCTCAAAATCCTAGCCCCAACTGCCTTGTGGGTACTTGTAGGTTGAAGAAAGGCTAAGGGCACAGGCAACACATTGGGGGTGCACATGTGCCCCCTGAGAGTGCTGGTGTCCCCCCCGCCCGAAAGTGAGCACATTCGGCTTAGGTGGTGGATGGGGTGGGGCAGGCAGAGTGCTGGTGCTCCCTTTCCCTCCACCCTCCCCTACCCCCGAGAAGTGCCACTTGTACTTCCTCGGGGCTCAGCGTCTGGCTGCAGGAAGACCCCCAGTCACATGGGGACCCCCCCCCCACTGCCAACACGTCTGCAGCCGCTGGCAGGCAGTTGCCATGCCCTCCCCAGCCTCAGGAGGCACACGTCGCCTATGGCTAAAGGGCATCATCCTGAAAGAAACGCACTCTTGCTGAGGTGTTAGGCAGGCAGCAGCAGCTCTAATATGTTGCTTTCTGGTAGAAACAACAACCATAGAGGCATTGAATGTCTGGACTCAGTCTGGCATCTGGACTCTGTCTCAGTGTTCTAAAGTGGGGGCGGTAGGTCTTGGGCAACCTCCACTCCTCCATACGCTCATGTAGGCATAGCCACTGAAGGTCTTGGTGTGATGGTCGCATAGACCTTTTGCACATACACCATGATTCAGAGGATGGACAGTTGTCAAGTAAGGTTGAGGCCTACATATTGGAAAAGGATTTGTCAGTCTGATGGCTCAAAGGGGCTGAAAGATAAAGGATACTGAGGGGGAAAATGTTATGTATATACATATACATACATGCATAATATATGTGCATGTGCATATATATACATTTTGGATCAAACCCAAAGATAGATAGATAGATATACTATATAATGTATAAAAGTTGCTTATATAATTTCTATAATGCTATAAAGATCAGGATTATGATCTTTGGGCACTTTTACACATGCTCCAAATGTAGAAGGGGGCAGTGCTTTAATTAAAGCACCACCATGTCTTGTGTATCAGCATTCCTGCACTTAAAAAATGGCAGTGGGAGGGCTTGAACTAAAGCTCATTTGATGAGCTTTAGATCAAGCAGCCTTGTCACCATTTTTAAGCATGGGGATGCTGATATATGAGATGCAGGAGGCTGTTGGAGTGCTGCAATTGCCATGCTCCAGCAGACTCGATTAATCAAGTTTGCTCCGATGTGCTAGAATTCCACCTTTTGCTTTGCTTCTAAGGAAAACTCTGTTACAGTATTATTAAGATATCGATATTTTACAAAATATCACCTACACTTCAAGTACGATATTAATTAGAGGGAGAAACTGCAGTGGGATCTGGGCCGACTGCAGGAGTGGGCGGACAGCAACAGGATGGGATTTAACATGGACAAGTGCAGGGTGATGCATCTGCGGAGAGGCAACCCCCAGCACACATACTGGCTGGGAAGCTCCCCTCTTACTAGCATGGTGGAGGAAAGGGATCTTGGCGTCATTGATGATGCCAAGATGAACATGAGCCGCCAATGTCAGACGGTGGTTGGGAAGGCCAACCGGATCCTAGCGTGCATTCAACGATGCATTTCAAGTCGGTCCAA
>JAGPOW010000261.1:202658913-202707080 GCA_030014935.1 Caiman crocodilus
GCTTCCTAGGGAAGTTGTTCTTGCTCCTACCTTGGGCGTCTTCAAGAGTAGATTAGATAGGTACTTGGCTGAGGTCCTGTGACCCCAGCACTTGTTCCTGCCTTTGGCAGGGGGTCAGACTAGATGGCCTGCTCTAGGCCCCTTCTGACCCTAGATACTATGATACTATAATAATTCTGTATAGGCCTAAACATAGAAATTGCCCTTTTGTTTGTCAGAATACTGGAGTCGAAAACTTTACAAGGACGGTTGTATAGCGATGTGAAGAGAGAATAATATAGATAACTCTTACATAGAGACTACACTATATAGGACCAAATATTCTATGCATAATAGACCTAAGTATTGCAGCAAGGTGTCTGAGTTTGTGTACAATCAATGTATTCCACAGTGCAAAGAAATTAGCTGAACTGGTCACAGAAAATTCAAGAAGTAGATTTGCATTTATTTTAATAGACACCAGTATTTCAATAATACAGTCATTACACTATTTCTTTCTCTAGTTATTTTGCATTTAACTTCAAGATAAATCTCTTTTTTGGAAAGTTTTTCTATTTTACTCTGCCCCTACATTTTCAATATACTGCAAAAGGTTGAACTGACAACACATTGTTGGAGAAGTTGTCAAACAGAAACTGGAAGGCTCAGAACAGAAGGCAGCTAGAACTTTTGGAGTGGACAAAAAAAAGGCAATTTCCATTTTGGCACACAGGTTCAGTTTTGGCTTGTGGCACCAGTGACATATAATTTTTTTTCCTTGTCCCCTAGAGTAAGCATGAATGTGACTTATGAGAGGACTTAATCTCGATGTTTCCCATCCTACTTAACTTTTACAAAAACCATTGCTTCATTCTATAGAATCTGCTACATCTATATCCAAGGATGGAGAATGAAAACTTTGGTGAATGTTTCTCCTCAGATGATCCAAAGGAAACATGTAAGCTGCTATAAAGGGGTTCAAAGCATTGACTATTCTAAGAGATTTTTTTTCTGGGATGCTATCTTTAAAACTACATGGGATGAAGACTTAGAACCTCAACTAAGATAATATAAAATAAAAGCAATTCTATTCAATTCAGTAGAGTTACAATGATCTAGACTAGGGGAGTCAAACTTAAGCTGGGATCTTTACTAGGTCTGGGCCATGGGGCTCCTCCCAGGCTGGATCCGTGGGTCCAGCAGCAGCCACAACACATCCAGAGGCAGCAGTACATATCTGGCAGGTGCAGAGCAAGTTAGAGCTGTATCTTCACAGCTCCCACTTGCTGCCCTGTCCCCAATTCACCATGTCTATTGGGACCCAGGGACTCCAAATACTGCTGCAGATCCCATCCCCCCAGACCCTGGTAGCTTAGTGATCTAAATGAGATAGGACTATGGGCTGATTCTAGCCTGTGAGACATATCTTTGACACTCTTGATTTAAACCAACTTTAATGGGAGCAGAATTAAGGGTGGGTTAATAAACGATCAAATTCTGTTCTCAGTGGGCACCTCTACACCTGCACTTTAATGTGCAGTAGACTATTCTATTGTGCATTAAAGTAGCTCACAAAAAACCATGCTACTATGCTAATATGCAGTAATAGGTTACTGCACATTAAGCATCACCTAAAAAGTGTGCATTTGAGCTATTATATTTTGGAACGCTATTCCTAAGCAAAGAATGGATTCCATCACACATTCTGTATGGAAGATTAGGAGAAACCAAAACAGGACAGAACTGGTGAAGAAATAATACTGTATTTACCCAAATCCAAATTTACCCCAAATCAAGATGACTTCAAATTTAAGATATCCCTCCCCCCAGTAATTAGATTCTAGATATGGAAAATTATAAATTTGCTTTTAATTTTCATGTCTAGAATCTGATTATTGGAGAGTCATCTTAAATTGTTCTCCCCCCAGAGTAAGAGGGGCAGGCAGTGGGGAAGGCAAAGGCAGGTAAGAGGGCAGGCAATGAGGAAAGCATCAGTAGAGAGAAAATCAGGGCGGGAACAGAGGCAGGGGAGGCAGATGAGATGAACAGGAAGCTCTTCCTGGTGCCTGACCCCACTACCTTCTTTCCCTCTCCCTTCTCCCCCCTCCCCATTGCCCACTCCACCACTTCCACTGCTTTCTTTGGTGAACTGGTTGAGAGGGAGCCTCAGACCCTCTCCTGAGCCACGTGGCAGGGAACAGCTCTGCTGGGAGACCAGCTGAGCAGCACACTGGTTCCTCTGCAGTAGCTCTGGAGCTCCCCATGCCTGCGACAGCAGCAGGTAGATTCCTCCTTCCCCATCAGGAGGGGAGGGGAGCCAGGCAGGTAGGAGATGCAGGAAGTAGGAATCTGAATGCCACTGATACTGTCCCTGGCCCAGCTGAGGTCCCTACATAGCCACTCCTTAACTCATAGCTCAAGTGGTCTGAGACACTATCCTAAGTCAAGACTTTGTTTTCCCCATGATAAATGAGGGGAGAAGGGGGGAGGACCTTGTCTTGGAATCAAGTAAAACTGTTCCCTCCTGCACCAAACATTTTGTACTCCATTTAGCATGTTCCAGTTAGAGTTGCAAGTGTGGCAACACCATAACAGTAAAACAGAATGTACAGCTCACCTGAACATTACAGCACTGTCATTTGATTGACGTATCAGGGATTCACTAGCCTCAGCTATTAAAGAGAAGCCATCTTATTTTTCCATTGGGAAAAAAAAGATTCCATTTGATCGTTTGTTTATTTTTTCACAGCATTCATTTGACTATTTCTTCTGTTTTATAAATCCCATTCATTTCATGCTATGTAATACAAAATCATTTCAAGAGGTAATATTAGATAACATTAGAAGTGATCTGCAGTGGAAGAAAGTGCTGTGTCCTATCAGAATAATTGTAAAAGTTATTTTACTTCTTTATGGAGTATAATAAAGGCTTTCCTTTGGAAAACAGGATTTTCTAAAATGGATATTTTACATTTTTTGTTGAAGAGTGCCTTAATAGATGAGAGAATTAGAGTTCATACTTCAGCCTTCTGTTGATGAGGTAAAGAGTATCTGAAACTTTAAGAAAGAAAGCATTTCTTCTAAAGGCTTGCCAGGAGTTTGAATTGAGGAATTACGTTTCACCATTGTTAATAAACTTTAGGAATAAAGGACACAATACTGACATGAGCCGAGTGCCTTCATTTCCTATTGACCCTTCAATCCCTATTGACTTCAGTGGGATCTCAGAGTCCTCTGCTTCTTGGATGAAATTGTGACAGTGGATGCAGAATCTGATTTATTTTTTTCCTTTTTTTTTTTAACTCAGTCTGATTTTTTTCCCCCTTTGCCTTGACTGTTGAAATCAATGCGGAAGTTTTGATGCATGCACCACCTCTGTCAAATTATATAGTGACTTCTCGTGCTAAAACTTGTTTGTTTTCACACCATCACTCATCACTGATGATCTCAGCACAGCAGTGCTCTGAGAATAATGGTTTAGTCAACTGTGGAGCCAGCAGAAGGAACACAAAACAATGTGTGATTATATAGGGCCTACATAAATAGTGCCTTTTAAAAAATATTGACAATTGAATAATAGTTTGTTTCTGTATTCTAGGATGTTAGAATATGGAGGGTGTTTTCATATCAGTGAAGGCTGAAAAAACCTTTAAAATATCCTCCTTCAAAAGAGCACATGCAAACCGTATCTATCATATGTGCAATCTTGGCATGGATTAGGAGGTTCAGAACACTTCATTGACTCCTGTACTTGAAAAATTGGAATAAGAAAAGTGAACTAACATTCAGGATAAAAGAAGTATTATGACAAATCATTCTGTCACAATCTAGTTTTTACTAGGGATGTCAGGTGGTGATTCAATTCAGAGGAGATTTGGCCTGATTTGGTGGCCGAATCTCAGAATACAAATTGAATCAGGGGATCAATTAAAAGGTCCAAATCGATTCAAAGCTCTCCGAATCTTCGGAAAAGATTCGGAGAGCTTTGATGATTCGGGCAGTCTCTGGTGGGTGCAGTCCCTGACCCCTGCCAGCCCCCTGAACCCCACACCCTTCCCCAATACCACCCCCCATGGCTGCCCCTGCCCACCCCAGCTTGGTACTTTAAAATAAAGCCCCAGTGCTCACCGGGTGCTATCAGGCAGGGGGGTGATCCCGCTGCCCTAGTTGCCCCCCACTACCCCACACTGCATGGGGGGCTCTGCCATGAGCCCCACAAGCCTCCCTCGCTCCCCCAGGCCCCCCATAGGTGCCGTGCTCAGGCCAGCTCCAACTCTTTAAGAAAAAAACACAAGAAAACCCCTCACCACTCATGGGACTCACCACTTCTGCAGTGGCTGCAGGGCTTTGGGGGCTCATGGAGAACCCCCGATGTGGCACAAGGCAGTGGGGGGCAGCAGAGATCACTCCCACTGGCAGGAGCAGTGAGGCCGGGGCATTTTCTCAGCGGGGTTTTTTTCTTAAAAGGGCCAGAGCTGGCCTGGGCAGGGCACCCTTGGGGGGGGGGGCTGGGGGAGTGAGGGGACAAGGGGGGCTTGTGCAAAGCCCCCCATGCAGCATGGGGCAGTGGGGGGCAGCGGGAGTCACCCCCTTGCCCAGCAGCCCTGGGCTGGGCTGAGAGAGTGGGCAGGGGATGGGCCTGGCTGATTCAGAGATTTGGAGAGTAGGCAGCAGCCAAATCTCTGAATCAGATTTAGCCAAATCAAATCACTTTCCCCAGAACTGGCTGAATCCAAAGCAAATACTAGCCACTTCACACAGACGTATTTTTTACAAAATGTAATTTCATTGAAGTCAGAGGAAAAATTCCCAACTCATAATCGTGTAATTAAGAGTAAAATAGGCACCAGTGTCAAAAGAAGAATCAGATCCTGCTATGTTTAACTGCAAATTCTTGTTAGTTTTTGTTATCTGTTATAGAAGCCTGAGGCCAGAGTGGTGACTGTCACAGAGAAATAGACATGCACACATAGATGATGAAGAGCGTAGACTGAGTACCCATACATAAAGCCTGAGAGAGGAAAGAAAGATCATGGAAGGAATATTAATGGAGCACAAAAGTATTTTCAATATCCCCCCACCCCTCATAAAAGTAGTCTCATGAGAAATAAGTATATCTAAAAGAAACAGACATGCTTAAGTTGATGTGGCAGACTCGTGGTTTTAATAATGGGATTTGCTGAATGCACCTCTTATGCACTACATTCAGAGTAGATCCTATAAATTTCACTCTTCTCTCCCCAACTATTACACAAGTATAACTAACTGCAGATTTCAAAAGGACTGTTCCCTTTTACGAACATAAGTTTAAAATGAGGATACAACTAACTTTGTAATTTAAAAGGATTATATCAAGAATTTTTCTAAAATGTTTGAAATACAGTTCTCTCAATTTCTATAATAAACCAAGCCTATAGGCTTGAATTTAAAATCTATTTTTACAAAATCTGTTTTGCTTGTACCTGCGGTTTATTGAGAATTTTAAAAGTTGGTTCATTTTTTATATTACTAACATTTTCACAATCCTTTTAATTCTTTCCCCTTCTCTTTAAAAATGCAGCACATAGGATTTTTAACTATCAGATTAAAAAAAATCCCAAAGAGTTATACACATACTTGGAGGCATAAGGACTGGGTAATAATTCCCCAGGCTATTTTTTTTAGAATTGTAAAATTATCAACTCAACCCTTCTTTGCTCGGGAAAGCTAGGAGTATATGGGAGATCTCTGGAAATGTCAATATTATGTTTTCAGATATCTCTTTAAATGAGAGGAAATACTGAATACTTAAAGCTTTCTTCCCCCTAAATTTTCATTAGACATTAAAGTTTAAATTGTAGTTAATAAGCGTTCTAAACAATGTGACTAAACAACCTTTTCCATCTCACCTGTTAAGCTTTCAGTTTCTTGGAAATTTTTTTTTCAATTTCCCTAGTCACCATGGAGTCTTCTAAAGTAGATTAGCTAATCTTTCTGAATAACTAGCATATAAAACTCTCATGCCCTTTGGAAAAATACATTCCCAGACTTTATATAACCACCACATACACCTAACTACTTGTCCACCTTAACAAGTGATCTTTAGAGGCCTGTGCCAGTTTTCATCAAATTCAGTGACAATGCTTTTACTGGGACCAGAATTAGGCCCGAAGGGAGAGCTGATGGGCTAAAAACAATTCTGAGTAATATCTATAAATATAATGGGATTTGCCATTCAGAATCAGAGTTCCATCAAATACATGTACTCTTTAAAATACAAGATTTCTAAATGGTATAATTGCAGTAACTATTTGGGAGTGTGAATAACTGGACTCAAGCTCATGGCACTAATGACAACTGGTTTACAGCATCAGTGCCCAATTTAATAGAGTGAACTAATAAGACAATAATTCACACCTTAGAGTGCCTTGCGCCCCGATTAAGTTAAAATAATGTCATATGGAAAAGTAAATGTCCAAGCACAATTCATCAGGAATTCAATATTCTAAAACTGAAAAGTGATGAGAAATGCTTATGTAAAAATGCTTTAATACAGTGCATTTGTTACTTTTCCCCTTTAATAACTTTATTTAGCATGTACAATTGTAAACACCCCATACAACTTATCCTAAATCTAACCTTAAATTCAATGTATCGTGCTACAGAGCCCCCTGTGTTGAATGTTTTATATTAAGCACCATTACTCAAGTTTTACCAATCAAGGATTGAAGAACAAAAACACTCACATGTTAAATCTGGGAACTGCTAGCCCCTGTTTATTTCCCACATTAGTCAAATGATTTTCTAAGTATTTGTGAACAGCTAAAAAGAAATAGACTATAAATGATGTGAATTACACACAATATAGGGTAACAGTGCATGAATCTGCAATGCAACAGGTGAAAAGCTGATTCTGTCTAACCACAGGAAAACGTTTTTCAATCTAATTAATTAATTTCTCTGATGCCTACTCAATGAAACATAAATGCAATATGTCACTGAGCCAACTGGACTAAGTTCAGTCCTGGCAGCTGAGAAACTAAATACAAGAATTTGCTGGAATTGTCCAAATCTCTTTACTGAAACTTAGTGCACCAGAAACATGAGGTCCTTGGAAATGTAAGGAATTGAAATGGAGAGCAAACAAGGAACATAGTATTAGAAAATGCCAGATGCAGAAGACGACAAAGAAATAGAATAGAAAAAACTATATTTGATGTAGGAAATAGAAGAGATGGCCATCAACATACAAAGTAAATGCATAAAGCCCACAAGTCCAAACTTGAATTCCTTGGCTATTCAGAGCTCCCACTGAAAGCTGTAAGAATTGTGGGTACACAGTAGAACCAGAATTAGGCCCCCACAAAAATGGCATTTATTAATTGTCTTTTATGTAAAACTGAAATTCTCTTACTCTTGGCTTCCTTTTGAATGACATTATAATTCTTTTTAATCAGAATACCGGAGTCCCCTTGCTGTGAGACACGATGCCACCACATTCTCAAACCACCTTGAGCAGAATGCTGACTGGCTTACAGATCCTAGTTAACTCAAAGCATGTGATTATAAAAATGAAAAACAAAACATTGCTAAGTGTAACTTTCCAAAACGTTTATTTTGAAGTAGGTGTAGGATTGACTTCTTGAGCAAATTCGCAAAAAGAGAGAGAGAAACAAAAATGGAAAGCATAACATCTTTTAAGCTAAGGAAATTGTAGTAAGCTTTGAATGTTTTACTTAAAAAATCCTATAGCCCTTAGCAAAATTCTTAGAAAATCTCTTCTTGTTTATAAAATAGTATTTGATATCACCATTTTAACCTATAAAGCAGTACAATCATCTTCTTATCTAAAATCTCTAAGTCTAGATTTGCAGCTATAGGTTGCCGCTAATGAAGCTGGGATGGATAATAAAAAATGCTGAAAACCAAAAGTCTTAATTATAGAGTAATATAATTCTTCACTGAAAATATTACATGCTATTATTTTAAAATACAAAGGTTACCACATCAACCAGTACCACAATACAGATAAATGATAAGTGTACAAAACAACAAAATACTTCCTTGGATGCTACCACACTTTTGCTTCAACAAACAGCATCATTTAATAGCTATTTTTACATTGTGTGCATCTGAAACATATATCTAAGTTTATGATTACATTTATGGCAATATAATTTATTTCCAAAGGTATATAAATGCCTCCATGTTGTACATATGTATATAATCTCTCACACATTTGTAAAACCATTTATTTATTCTTATGATATGGCTATATTCAAATTGGACAAGATAAGAAATTGACTGTGATCATTGTTTTGTCTGCCTCAAGAAATATAACCTCAAAGTTCTGAAATAAAGGTTGCAAGGCAATTTGTAGTAAAAGAAAAAGAAGTACTGGTGGCTAAGTTACTAAAATCTACAGTTGCCTTAATTTTGTTACAGGTCAGGTATACTTGGCTATATTTTAAAGAAATGAATATATATCTTACTTAGAAAGCAAAACTTCTGAGATAAGTGGAATAGATTATCTGACATACAGAACACCATTGGTGAAAAACTGAGAGAAATTATGCCCCTCTACAGTATTCCAGTTATCTAGTCATCGCACATCAGCCATGACACTATTGCTTTACGTCAGAGTGAATCTCAAAAATGTTTTGTGTGTCTACACTAACAGTCATCATGTTAACATGATGAAAATGCATATGTAAAAAGTTGACTCCAAAATCAGACAAGTCAGCTAAACACAAATTCATTTAGTCAATAAAACAAAAATGGAACTGAAAGACCTGTTGCTTTTTCTTCTTAGTTGGACTAAAGTGAGCCTTTCTACCAAGACAGAGGATGCATGTAGAGAAATAAATTGTTAAAGCCAAATTCAGTAGGCCTTACCTCAGGAAAATTTCCTTTTGATCACATTTGGGAATATCAAATGTGATATGGTCCACACCACTTAAACATTTATTTTAAAAAGAGGAATTTGTGGGGGGGTCATTATAGAAAAAGTTATGTCAAAATTAATTTGAGTGTATTCAAGCTTACATTTAAAGAGGGCTAATCCATAAGAGGAGGGGTTTTTTTAACCAACAAGTCTGCAATAAATTCAACATGTTGCTTGCTAGAGAGATAGAGAACTCAGAGCTGGAAAGAGAGAGAATTGTGAGCAAAGGTCCTTGATTAAAGAGACTCCATTTTAAATTTTGGACTACAACTTGACAACAATACTTCTCTAAATATTTGAAGGTATATCTATGTAACTTGACTGGAGTCCCAGAAGGAAATTTTTAAAATGGCTAAAAATATACAGGTTAACAGATAAGGGCCAAATCCTTCCATAGAATTCACCTATGTCAAAAAGGGTTTTACCTGAGTTAAACAGAAACATTTGACCTAAAGTGTTATCTCAGGGCAATGCAACATTGCCTCTTTTCCATCACCGTAGGAATGAACCCTAACTCTCACAAAAAGCACCAAAAGAAGTGAACAGAACAATTTTAGGCAATTTCAGGATATCTGAGATTCCTTTCTCAAGTGAACTAACCAAATGAGCATTTAAATCAAACATAGAGGGCCAGAACTTGCTCCCATTATTCATGCGCATAGTTCTAATGAACAGTAAGCAAGATTACGGACATTACTCTTTCCCATTTTACTTTCTCAACTCAAAGACTGTTTTTTCTTTCCTTCACTCTTGAACTAAACTAAGCAGTGAGATCTACTTCCTAACCATCATCCATTCCACTCCTAAGGCCCCATGAGTCAAATTTGGGTTTCAGTAAATACAATTCACATTATTAATTTGGTTTCCTTGGCCTAGGAACAGCTCCTAAATATATTCAATTAATTTTTTTAATGTAAGTTCTTTAGGAGTAAGATATTTAGGAGTACATCTGTTTACATTCTAGAATAGTGGTATCCAATATTAAGTAGTCCAAGATAGAGCTTACTGTCCTTCTAAACTTGTCAGGAATATAAAGAAATCTTGTCGTTCCATAAAATGTTATCTGACTCCTCATAAGACTATCCCAATTAAAATTACAAAAACAGGAGACAATTTCAGTTGTGTTAGTGCAATAAGCTTTTATTCCGCTGTAAATGTATATACAAAACATTTAGGTGTTCTGGACATCTTCAAACAACTGTAGATCATTCTTATGTAATCAAGACAGTAGAAACATGACAAATATTGTGGACAGCAATAGATAGTAATGCTATACAATCCAAACATGATAAAAATAGAATAATTAGAGATCCTTAGTCAGTCAAAAGAAAAAAAATAAAAGACCTCTTACCATTATCTGTTCAATAAAATCAGGTCGGAGCTGTTTTGTTCAACTATCACGGCAACTTTCTTTCAAATGTATCTAATTTTAACACTCCCTTTGCTAGTGGCAGCTAAGAGTAGAAAGCTTCGCTGTGTATTCCTATATTTTTGTATTTCAGGCCATCAGAATCTTATTTTACTAAATTCTGTAGAAACAAGGTCTGGTGTTTTATGATAAACTAGAACAGCAAAGTAAAGAGCTAAATCCCAGGTTGTACTATTTGCCGTTCTCTCACTTTCTTTCTGTAACCGTTTCTTTTAGTAATGAGAGTACATTTTCCAGTAGCCTTTAACTCACTAGATTAACTGACATGGAAAATGTGACTAAAAACTTGTAGGACTGTCTAGCCTGCAACCTAGCACAGAATCAACTTTGTTGTAAGTGTTGAAGGACATCTAGCAAGCAGCTACTTGCTCAGTTCATAATCCAGAATATATTCACAAAGAACAGTACTGCACCATCTAGTTAGCTGTCAGCAAGCTTCACTTGCTATGTAAGAATTGGATACCTTAAGATACAAGGCTTTAGATTTTGTGAATGTTCAGTTTCTTTAAAGATTCGATTGTTTGTTTAAATAAATATCACTACTGGGATAATCCACATCCAGTGGATATGGGAAAATTTAGGTTATAATAGCACAGTGAACATCTACATCTAACTTTGATTTACAAGATAAAAGCAACTTTTAAACTAAAGAGCCTTTCTGCTAATAATGCTTATTATTCCAGAGACAGGAATGATTTTCCTCCAAAGTTGTCCCTGTGTGCATGCCTATTATCTTTGCTTTCCCCCTTCCACTAATGAGCATTTATCTAAAGAGCCTGTTAATCCTCTGATGCGTGCTTCTGGTCAGAGGTAACAGTTTGAATAAAACCACTAATCACTTATCACTAATCACTGATCATTAATCACACTTTTCTCTAGTGCTTTGTGACCTGCACAGCTCCCATTAGGATTAAGGAGTCACAAATAAGAACTTTAAGAATTTTTTCTAAATATTTTTAACTTCTTGATGCTGACAACTTTATCCAAAATATGAAAGTAACAAAATACCAAAGGGGGCTTTTAATAATGTACATTTTTCTACCAAAGAACCAAAGAAAGCAGTATGCTACCAGTGTGTATTTATGCATCTACTTTAGCAAAATTCCCCCAAAGTAGGCTGCAAGATACTTTTTTCTTTCTTTTTCACTTGGTACTCACCCTATAGCTCTTAAATTCTTTTATACATTAATTTTCTTCACAGTCTGGTTTCTGGATTATTTCAGCATGACAGTTTCTTAGAAGAAAGTTTTTCCTCTACAGCTATTTGACACACTGGACATTGTTCAAACGGCCAGACAAGGAAACTCTGGTGCAATTCAATAGATCACTACCAGAGTTGTCTTTGAACTGGGCCATCTCAGGGACAGCCCAAGAAAGGTGCTCCTCAGTACATATTATCCTTTGGGTCAAGATCGAGATTAATTTATCAGTGTATTATTTCTCACTTGGAAGATACAGAAATCATCTGGTCATGCTATTTGAAGCAAGAGTGCTCTTAGGAGCATGTTCCATGTTAAGACCCACATACATGGACATTCATGGACTTGATTACTTTGAACCAGTTCTCTCTTTCCGATTGTAAAGCACATATTAAACCCTGGCGATGAAGGCTCACTCATCACGCCTCGACATAAATAATAAATGAAGGCAGAGTTTAGCAACTAGCCCTCTTTACACTCCAGCAGCTCTCATCATTCTAGAAAACTTAGCTACAGGGAGGGAGAAAGGACCCTAAAAAGAGAGGAGGGGTAGAGGAAATGGCATTAAGCTGGGGAAGGGGACGTAGTTAAGATGTGTTTAGCGAACGAGGTTGTAAAAGAGAGAGTTGCTTTGTCAGCATTTCTAACCCCCTGAACCCTACAGTATCTGAGGCTGTTAATCAAACACTTACTAGTCTGCAGAATGACGTAATGGCCCAGGATCCAGCCTTATTCCCAGAGATATGTCAGAGGGAGGGGGGGAAGACAACCAAACATAGCGATGCAGACACCTAACAACGAAACATACACACAGCCCACTCCAGCCCGAGTCCTTAACAATAGACACCATGTGGGGATTGGAGCCGGGGAAGGGAAGAGGGGGTGGAGATCGGATCAGTTTGTTGTGCAGGATCGCAAGAAAAAAAAAAGAGAGAAAAAAAGGGGGGGAGAGGGTCCACTACAAACATGCAAGAGAAACTTCTGCGCTGCTGAGCCCCCGCCGCTGTGGACTGAAGGAGCCTCTCGTAAAACTTTTCTGCGCTGAAGACAAGTTCTAGCGCTTGAAATCAAGACCATGTAGGAGGAACGCGAAAGAGGGGCTTGCAGAGCAGATCTCCAGCCAAAGAGCTGTCATTTCAGCAGCAAGAGCAAGAAAGATGTGATGCCAGAAAGAAATGGAAGGGGAGGGAGCTTTCCAGTTCTCTGTGCTAGTAAGGGGAAAGGGGGGGCGGGGGAGAAAAGAAAAACCCCGATTCGGAGAAAGCTCAAGCAAGAGACCTGCAACTTTTTGGGAGCAGCATTCACCTACGCGAGTGGCTGTGGCAGAGGCAGTCACATCTCCGCGGGGCTCGGACACACACACGGGCGCACTCACGCTCCCGGCCGCATACTAATGACTGTCTCCAGCTCTGGCTTTTAAAAAGACAAACACTGAGTTGCAAAAACTTCCCAACTTTGTGCTCGGCGTGTGAGGCTGGAGACTCCCAGCTCTCCCTCTCGCTCGCCAGCTGCTGCCTACACTTCTAGGTACAACTTTTTCTTTCGCCCCCCAAGCCCCAACCCGAACCGCACACCTCGATCCGTAACAGTCCCCCCTCTCTCCTGGGGGGAGGTGGACCCCAGCCCTCCCCGCACTCTTACAACAGCCATCCTCGCAGAAGCATCTCACTGCTCCAGCCTGCTGAAAAGGAGCGAGAAAGGGAAGCGGGGGTGGGGGACCTCCAATAGGTTTAGTAACTATTATTAAAGTGTAATTCAAAACAAAACTCGAGCCCATCGCTCCAGTGTCCGGAGCAGTCATGGCCGGAATAGCAAGAAATGGCCATTAATAGGAGAATTAAATAAGATTGCCCTCCCACACACACACACTTTACCGCCTGGTCCCCCTCCGTCCCCCAGTTCATTCACACACACTGCTTGAAAAGAGAATCCCAGGCAAACAAGTACTTTGGGGCGCTCAGGAAGTGCGGGCTGAAAGGCAATGTAAAGGGAGTTTCAGAAAGGGAGATCAGTATTTTTAGGAACTTACCAAACAAGTGTAGAAGGGAAGAGACCAGCAGCCTGGGTGAAGGAACCACGTTGGACTGAGAGAAGGTTACAATACGTTCTATTTAGAGAAGCATTACATCACCCTCCGTGACGTCACGTGGGATTCCTGAACTTCTAAATCATTGCGGTCCCTGCTCCAGGGGGAGCGGCGCGGGGGCGGGGCCGGGGGCGGGCTCTCTGCGGGCCCCGCCCCCCCGCCAGCCCGCCCCGGTACAAGGGGTGAATGAGGGGGGTGCCAAGGCAGCAACAGCACAAGCAACAGCTTGCAGCGCTGGAAGTGACAGGACTGACATTAGAAGTGTGAGTCAGCTTGGAAAAAATCTCCTGCTTCATGGATTTCGGGAGGAAGCGGGGAAGAGTGTCAAGAGGCACGGGGCCGAGACTGGAAATTGCGGGGCTGTGTCCTGACTTGGGTCGGGTGGGGGAGGTCTGCACTCAAGTCCAGGGGGGTTACACTGTGCGGGGGGATAGGCCCAGACGAATCCAGGTCTGAATTTCCTAGCGCATTGTAAGTCCCTCGTGTTTCAAAGTGATCTCTTTGCTCAGCTGAGCTGCAGCTCCAGACTGGGGCAGCCCACCGCTGTGGGGTGGAGGACTCGCTAGGGGGATTTCCGGTCTATCTTATATACCACGGGAGCTGGGGGAGGGGGGAGTTCTCCTACAAAAGGGTTTACAGCACAGCTTCATTCCTAGTGTTCATTCTAGCAATAGAAGTTCATAGATTGTAAGGGGCTGGAAGGGACCTCAGAAGATCGTCAGGTTCAGCCCCCTGCACCAGGCAGGAAAAATCCATCCTTCCAGGTTTTTAAGGCCCAGCTAGACAAAGCCTTGGCTGGGATGATCTAGTGGGGGATGGTCCTGCTTTGGGTAGGGGGTTGCACTAGATGACCTCCTGAAGCCCCTTCCATCCTTCATTTTCTATGAATCTGTATAGTCACAGGTTCACAGAAGTTTAGGGCTGGACGGGATCTCATGAGATCATTAGGTCCAGCCCCCCTGTTCTGGGTAGGAAAGACTGCTGGGGTCAAATAACTCCAGCAAGGTGTGTGTCCAGTCTCCTTTTGAAGATCTCTAGGGTAGGTGCCTGCACCACCCCCGTGGGAGTTTATTCCAGCATCTGGTCGCATGAACCATGAAGAAGTTTTTCCTTATAACCAGTCTGAAACCTAGTCAACAAGATTGAACAGGGCTGAGAGACAAATATAATCAACAGAAAAAAAAATACAATCTCTGTCTCACCCACGCATAGACACTTAAAGGGATACCAGGCAGGGTAAGTTTTGGGGTTTTTTTAAGCTCATCGCCTTCCTTCTTTTATAAATAACATGCAAACAACACCCCTGGCCTGCCATGGGCTCTAGGTATGGTCCTTTCTCTGTCTGAAGGAGAAGGACTGGAAATCAGGTTCCCCTCCTTCTGCTATAACCTGTGTGACATTAGGCAAGTCTCTGTGACTGCATTTCCACTGCCATTGTTTCAAGAAAATACTTGATCAAAAGTTGTTTTGTTGTTGTTGATGAGTTTTAAAGCACAAATCTGATCAGCACCATGCCAAATATAAAAGTACTATCCCTTGTCCCAGACCTGCAAAGACTTAAGGATGTGTGTCTTTTTATTCAAGTAAACCAACTGAACTGCTCAAACTACAAATGCCTAGTTTGCAGACTTGGAGTACCTACACTTAAAGTCTGTGCTGCATCTCAGATGGAACATAAACTCTTATTCACCCTGACTAATGCAACTCAGCACTCCAATGACTCTAATAATGAATATTCTTACAATGCTTGGCAGTGTATCTTTTGAATCATCTGGTAAGATGATTGACTATTGTATTGTGAACCTGCTGTGTTCCTATGCTATCTTCAGTACACAGCCCTTGGATTCAGTATCTAACTCTCTCCCTTCCTGGAGTTTGGCTTATTAATAATACAACATCACTCTCAGCCTAAGTTCTGTCCCTAGGCCTGTGCATTTTGATAGCACCTCTCTACCCATTTTCCAGTTTCCTCTTGCTCAAAGAAACACCCTCATCTTTTTCATATCCTGACTGGAGTTAAGTGCCCCTACCTGCTAGCATGGCTCAGAAATAATTACTCGGCATCTTAGTGCAGGATTTTAGCACCTAAGGCTTGAATGACTCAAAAAGAAAGTGCTTTGTTTCTGTACAGGGTCTTGAGTGCCAACCTGTTTGCCTTTCTGACACCCTATTTTTACTATTTGAATAATACAAAAATGTGTTCTGCCATAATAAATAACTAAATATTTCACTTGTTAACATATATACATGCACCATTACCCCCAAATACTGCTCTATTTGAAAGATAAGTCCAAAGTATAGAGCATTTAGTTTAGAATATAATTACTTAATTACTGTTTCAGCAATTCATTGGTAGTGTATTTAAAGCAGATGAAAAGAAAGGATGGAAAGCAGTATTTAAAGTGGATGGAAAAAAAGGTTTTGTTACTGAGCAATGATGGGCTTAATGCAAATTAAACTGTTTAGGATGCATTTTCATTTTGCAAGTATTCCCCTTGAAAAAACAGAGTAGACATAAGCAACAGTTTTCATTTGAAAGGTTTCAAAATTATATTACAATTTATTCACAATTGCAGTTACTTTTGGGGTGAGATACTGTGGCCACTTAAGTTCACAAGAACATGTCACAGTTGTTTAAAGTCATGATGTCAGGACAGCTGTAGGATGGGGTAAAACTGAACTGTTTGTCAGGGAATGCTGTGTCATCACATACCTGACAAATCCTGGGGAAAGTTTTCCAAGAATAATAGCAGTTCAAACAAAGTCACTGCATTTGGGACTAGGTGATTCTTTCTCAGGGTTTCTCAGTGAGACAAAAAGGAACAAGCTCCTCATTTCCTGTTTTGGGCCCAAAAGCTGTCTCCCACTGAATACTGCAATAATGTCATCAAGTACAGGCAGTCCTCGACTTACGGTGTTTCGACTTACGGCAATTTGCACTTGTGGTGCTCCGCCATTTACACTCATGTTGTTACTTACGGTGCTGGATCCTCACACTTACGACACTCTGGGGAAATTTACAACAGGGAAAAAAGGGCAGCAAAACAAACATTCCTGGATCAGTTTCTTAAAAAGCCATCAAGTGGCCCTAAGACTTCCCAATATCTCCCCAAAGAAGCCCTTCTGAATTCCATGACCCTAATGAAGGTGTTCCTTCACCTTCTGATTAAATAAAATCTTATGTGATTAGCTACAGTATTTCTCTGTTTAATTGATTTATATACAGTACACTTTAGAAAGCTTTGTACTGTATAGTGTATATCATTTATAGTTGATTAAATAGTTGATTTAAATATGGTGTTTATGGTCATTTCTATAAAAAGTTGGGCATCGGGCCCTTAGTCAGGAACGTAACCCCCTATTATAACATTGTTTCTATGTGAAAATCAGATTGGATTTGCGTCATTTTGACTTACAGTGCCCTTTCTAGGAACATAACCCGCCATACGTGCGAGGACTGCCTGTACATCAACAGGAGTGAGAACAGGCACAGGAAAGGTGTTAGTAGGATTTTGGGGACAAGCATAAAGTTAGTTACCTATTTTAATGTGTTATATCATTTTTTTTTAATTTGGCCCTTTTTTTAAAGAATGCTGGCCTGGATGAGTTTCTACCAGATTACAGAGAATGGGTCCTATTTTGAATCTGTGCTGTGACATTTTCTCTTTTTAGCATGGTGTTAAAATTATTCCTCAAATAACTTTTGCTTAGATCTTCAGTATGCCCTCTTCTGCTCTCACCTGTATCACACAAGGTAAGTTAGACAAGAACCCCATATAAGTCAGCTTTAAGTGTAATGAACTTCATATGTTGTAGTCATGATTCATCATGTATCAACAGTTCACAGATTCATTTCTACTAAGTAGGCAGATGAAATTATGGAAGTGGAGCAGGTTTAGCAAAAGAAAAAATTGACCCATTTGGCTCAGTGTATACTACTTGCCGTCAGAGGCTGATCCAGCTCTCACTATAAAAAAAACTTAAAGGGAGTTCTTCCATGGATGTCAGTGAAGACTGGATCAGTCCTAAACAGCCATTTTAGGAAGTAAAATCTGGGATCAGAATTTTATTTGATGCCATATAATTATCAGACGTAGTTTTGACTCTAAAGGAATTTCTTTGAATTTAGAAAGGGCTTAAAAGAATATTTTCTGCAATCTGAACTACAAAGTAAGCATCGCACCTCTCTAATCAGTTTATCCTGTAAAAAACACTTTTTTTTAAAAAGCAAATATGGTTTACATACATTTCATGCACTTATAATTGTTCTTTTGAAATACTTAATCTGCCTAAAAAATGATATACAAAGAACATCAGGGTTGTAAAATTATACACCCAAATATTAGGAAATGCTAGGTTCAGTTATGCAGTAGTCCCATGGGAAAAAAATAGTGGCTGCAGTTAAGGATTGTGTTTTAATGTGAATGGGAGCCTGCAAGAGCAATATTTTGAGCGTTAGATTTGGAGCACATTTGAACATTAGACTCTGCAATCTTAGCATTCTTTTAATGTAATTCTCTTGGAATTGGCTGAACTTCCCCCTTAAACTCTTTAACGGAACCTCAATACCACACAGTTGATTGATCAGGAAGGGGTAAATATGTGATTCTCACCATGTACACAGTTAAGTAACAGATTGCACTAGCAGGTTTTTAAGTCTTGTGTGGACCAAACACTAAAAGGGTGACAAGTCATCCATTTGGTCAGTCTGTTCCTCATGCTGTTGCTGACAGTGGACATTTAAGAGTCCTGGGTTCAGCTTCAGATTCTAGAGGGGAGTGAATCTAGTAGTCAAAAACAAATTTCAATCTTTCCTCCTATCTGCTCCACTCTAGCTCCTATGCCTGATTCCCATCCTCTCCTGTGGTGGTTTCTGATCCTCCTTCTTATCCTCTTTTTTCAGCTAGTCCCTATCCTCAGCACCTATTCACACACCTGAGCTGTCTTTCTGCTCCTCTCTGCATCCTCACCACATTCATTCCATCTTGTTGCTCTTGAAACACCTTCTCATACATCTCCAGTCTTTTACTGTCTCTGCCTGCTCCATGCTACCTTGATGCCAGCAGTGGAATCACAGAGAACAGGAAGAATTTTTTTTTGCTTCTTCTGTCATGTAGCCCCTTGCAAAGGGCGGGAGCAATTGCAGGGGAAATTCTACTTAACCCTGGGATGCAGCATTCTCAATGAAGGTGGAGTGGAATGCTTGGAGGATTTAGCTGCTGAACTTCAACAAATCTGTAGGAGGTGTGTGCATATTATGAACAAGTCCTATGGAAGAAATGGCCAAAAGTGCCTCACTGATACCGGGGTGAACCTCTTACAACATTAAGTTCCTGCTAGAAAATGGTGCTACAGCTTCTTGACAAAACAGCTGTAAGATTTTTTTTTAAACATAAGCAAAACGATGTATGTTTTTCAGGAGGCAAGGATTTTTGTGTGTAATATCTTTTATTGGACCAACTGCATATTTGGGATGGACCTAGATAAACTTTTGTATGTAGTACATTCTTTTTTCCATAATATTCTCAGAATATTTCTTAGAAATGGCTGAATCATTCAGTTCAAATTTTCCAGAAAACCAGTCTTGAGGCAGACATCCGGCTTAGACAATTTCATCTTGAATTGTTAAAAGTTTTGCAAAGTTGTAAGCTATTGAAAACAGGGTCTTATAATAGTAAAAGGGTCTGACAGTCTTAACTGCTGAAAGCACTACTAATATTGAACACCACTAGAATACTGTATTTCCTTCTAAAAATAATAGCAGGTATAAAGCAGCATGATTCAATTTTTTCCATATCTTATACAGTGATTATATATAAATCAAATAATCTAATCTTTCTCATTGTAAGGAAAAGTAATTTTGAAACATTTTTATATCTAATATTTAGCAGTGAATTTTTTTGGATTATTTGCATTTCAGAATCAAAAGGGAAAAAGGAAGGATAGCAGAGAGAGCCCCATGATTCAGAATGAGAAAGTAAGATAGGAGAAAAATAAAATACATTGTTTAAAAGAAAATCTTAATTTAAATGAGCACTACTGAGAATTTTAGATTAAATTAATAGGATTAAATGAATTAGGATGACATCCCATATGAATAATGGTACAGGACAGTAATGCTGTTTCAGCAAGCACCTAAAATCTATGGTTAGTAGAAAGTAAAGGTATTACAATAATTACAGGACTTTTGTATGTCAGATTCATTTTCTCTAAGACAAATGATGTCACATAAAAATAATATATACTCCTGGCTCACCTGGTTTCATATTTTACATACCTATTCTTATAATATCATTAAGTACATGTTTAACCAATGCGCTGGCAGCACTGAGTGTTATTCTCATCATTTTTGGCATTTACAATTGCCTTGTTACAAGTACTTCATTGGTATCTCAGCAGCTTTTAACCTAATCAAACAGTAATTCATTCCCCTCTCTACACTCTACTAAACATTTCAGATCTCTCAGATCCTTTAGATCTACTTTTTATGTCATGTGAAATTATCCATGAAAGCAAAATCTCAGTCAAGAACTTTATGAAAAATCTGTTAGAAAAAAATAAAGGTTTAAAAATAAAAAGGTTATGAAAAAGATTTGCGTTCCCAGTTTAAGATCTTCTTTAGACCACTTCCATAATAAAACCCAATTTAAAAGGGGTATATAAATTATACTATTTCATAATTAGTAACCCAGTTTCATAGGTAAACATAAAACAGAACACGCCCTAAACTTCAGGTCTCCATTTTCCACTTTCAGCTTAATTTCAACCAGAATAATAAACATTATAATCAATTCATACAAATAGAAATAAGGGAAATAAATTACTTGGGCAAACTTGTGAGGGCAGTGAGAAAAGCAATACTAATCTTTGCTGTGAAAGAGGGTACAGAAAAGGAGTAAAAAAAACTAAACAAAATTTAAGGAAAGAATCATCGAAGTATTTGTTGCTTATTGCACAGCTGATCACAGCTGATATTTTTTATATTTCTCTACTTATCGCAAAATTTCTTGAGCAAAAGAGAACTCTTTTATAACAACTGAGCAAAAGGAAAGAGTGTAGTGGTTAATGGGGACTGGATCGGATTAAGGTAGTCTGAGTTGTTTTTCTGGATCCATAGCAATTCTTTGTACTGCTCAATTCACTAAGTCACTTAATATCTCTATTTATCCCATTCCCCTTGCCAGTGTTATATAGATCCCCTTTCCAGTATATATCTATATAATACTGGAAAGGGGGAAAATATATATGATTATTAATTACATATATAGATATAGTTATTAAACATGTGCTTAATTATTCTTAGATTATTAAACATGTGCTTAATATATATTCATAGATTGTGAAGCTGGAAGAGACCTCAGGAGATCACTGGGTCCAGCCCCCTGCACCAGGCGGGAAAGACAACTGGGAGTCAGGTGACCCCAGCAAGGTGACCATCCAGTCTCCTCTTGAAGATTTCCAGGGTAGGTAATTGTATCACCTCTAGAGGGAGCTTATTCCACAGTCTAGACACCCTAGCTGTGAAGAAGCTTTCCCAAGCCCAAGGGTGCCCTGGTGAACAGTTGTTCATCGAGCCCTTGATGTACGCCCCTGATGTAGCTGTAAGCCACAGTCAAGTCCCCTCTCAGCCTTCTCTTTTTCAGGCTGAAGAGTCCCAGGTCCCTCAGCCTTTCCTCATATGGTTTGCCATGCAAGTCTCTGATCATATGCGTAGCCCTTCTCTGGACTCTCTCGAGCTTTACCATGTCCTTGTTGAAGTGCGGCACCCAGTACTGAACATAGTACTCTAGCTGCAGTCTCACCAATGCTGAGTAGAGTGGAAGAATCACTTCCTTAGTTTTGCTGGAGATGCATCAATTGATGCATACCAGAATATTATTTGCCCTGTTTGCTATGGTGTCGCACTGCTGACTTATATTCATACTGTGGTCTGTTATTACCCCTAGGTCCCTTTCATCTGTGGTGCTGGTCAGTTTGGCATTGCCAGTCCTGTAGGTATGTAGAAGGTTTTTTGTCCCCCGGTGGAGCACTTTACATTTCTTGATGTTGAACTCCAGTTGATTCTGATCTGCTCAACTTGCTTGTCTGTCTATGTCCGCCTATATCTGTAGCCTATCTTCAAGTATGACCATGTTTTCCCATAACTTGGTATTGTCCGTGAACTTGGCCAGTGAGGTTTTCACTTCTGCATCCAAATCACTGATGTTGAAAAGCGCTGCACCAAGCACTGACTCCTGAGGGAAACCACTGGCCACTTCTTGCCAAGATTACATAGATCTGTTCATTAGAACTCTCTGAGTCCTACACCGCAACCAGCTCCCTACCCACCTGACTGTCTCATGGTTAAGCCCACAGTCCTCCAATTTTCTCATGAGAACATTGAGGGATACTAAATCAAAGGCCTTTTGGAAGTCAAGGTATTCCATGTCAACCTCCTCCCCCTTATCCAGGTGGCAAGTTACCCAATCGTAAAAGGAGATATATAAAAAGATAATACTTGTTCTCCTACTTCTTGACTGAGTGACCTATTTAGATAGTCAGAGCCAAATTCTATTTCCGTTTATAAACTCAAATGGCACTTTTCCAGTAGAAGGGTTTAGAGGGAGAGAAAAAAGGCTGGTTCTATAGTGTTGTGGGGAAGGGTTTGGGCGCCATTATGGTTGCTTTATTTGTTTGTTTTTCTTTTATTGTAAGCTGCCTTGTGCTTTTGTCATGAAGGTTCCAATAAATAAATAAATGGTAATAGAATTTGACCTAAAAAGTCTTTTCACCATAAAGATTAGAGTGGATGCGTCTACATATTCATTAATGCACCAGAGTTGCTGTACATTATATTTAGTACTTGTACAACCAAGTATTATATCAATGTGTAGTAACTGGCATTACTGTGCAATAGTGCCGGTGCATGCCTTTTTAGGGATGCTACTGTAATAATACTGTGCAGTAGCATATTAGCACTGTTTCTGCTATGACAGTACTGAACAGTATTATTAGGCTAATGCATATTTTACATCTTGTGTAGATGTGCCCAATGTGCATGTATCCTGCCTAACTCATAGGGAACAAAATTACACTGGGGGACCACAATGCATGACGGTAACACAAGCAACAATAGTTCTAGTGAAACTTAAGTTTGGAATGTAGGGCCTGATTTGGCTTTACTGACATTGCTGCTATTGAATTAATAGAAGCAGACTGGGTCCAAGAAGACTATTAAATACCTAAAATCTTTAATACCATAAAGTTAAGATTGCCCAGCAGCATTTCATGTTCTTTTCAAAAAAATGATTTCAGCTACACTCGAACCTCTGAAAACCAAGTAGTAAAGAATTAACAGACATGCCACCTTGCAAGGAAATCTTAACTCTGAAATCTTTGAGCAAGATGCAAATAACACTCTAGTATTTCATAGATAATACACAACAATATGGGAACAGAACAAATAAGCACTTGAGCCCAGAGTCTGGCACCTTTTCTTTACTAAGGCAAAACCTGAATTTAAGTCAGGTCTGCCATACAAAAGCCACCTACCCCTGGCCATATATCTATGCCACATAGACCACTCTGAACTTGGTAAATATTACTATCTCCTCATTCATGCCTAAGGGTTCCTATCAAGGCACTGCCTCACAAAACCCCAGACCAGAGACTATTGTCATGTGTGAGGCAGAACCAGGACTCTGCGATTACTCAACAATAAATCATGTTGCTGCAAATCCATAACACAGGATGAGCCCTATCTGCATCACTAACAATATAGTTACTGAAGTCATTGCTGTGAAGTATTCTTTCTAAGTTCATGATTACCTGTCTTTAAAGTAACAGTTATCCCCATCTCTCCATCTGACTCATCAGCATTCAGTTCCTGCCACATTTAAAGCAGTTGAGGTACGTTTAGATAAATGTTGGAGTTCCAATCATGGACCACAAAACCAAAATGGGACCCTCCCATAAAACTGTCTCCTGTCTATTTATTATACTGTTCCATTTTGTGAACCATTCCCAGTAGCTACTGCCAGCTTCCAGGAGAAGAATTAAGATTATATTGCAATCATGTATTGTAACTCTTTTATTAAGTACTTTTTGATTCAGAACCAAAGACATAATCAAGTAGAGAAGGCTCTGCTTATAGCCTATTATGGTGAGCAGGTCTTTCAGAGTAATGGCAGGGAAAATAGGATCTTACATATGCCTCTATAGGTATGGATAGTTCTGGAAGTATTCTATGGTTTGACTGCATATCTGCTCATTCCAAGTCTATTATTATATGTGTTTGGGGCACATTTTCCAAGTATAAAAGAAAGCACAATTATTTTCCCAAGGAAATCCTGTATGGCCACTTAAATATATAATTCACACTTCTGTATGCCATTTTGCAATGTTGAGACTGGTTTAGTGAATACTCCTAGTTGTAATTTTGCTATGTTTAGCCACTGGTTTAGCGTTACATGCACAGAGAGGCTGGTTTAATGCCTGTTGCTTTAGTTTTGTAACTACAGTAGTAGAAGATTCCATGTTTATATATTTTATTGCTCTTACAGTTGCTCTGAGAAAAGGGACAAGAAATAAGGAAATGGGGTGAGGAGAAGAGTCAATTCTTTTCCTATTGTATTATCGTTCTCATAGTGCACATGTTGGCCTGACTTCCAAATGCCTAGTATGCATGCCAAAATCAAGCAAGAGAAATTTAGAAAGTATAATTCTACAACCATTTCAATTTCACCTCACTTTGTCACAGCTCTAGTTTTTAAAGTAGCCAACAACAGCTGTATTTAGCTGCAACTTTACACATAAGTCATAGGCGGGTGGGAAAATAAAAATCACAAACATATTGTGAATATGTATGTTATGTTTCACAGTATCTCTTTCCCTCCTGTTTCTTTGCACATAATAAAAATGTGAGATATGAAAGCCATTCTTCTTTCCAAATTATGTTATAAAGTTTGTTTTTACATTTTCATGAGCTTTAATAAAAATATTCCTTACTCTTTAAATGAAGTAGATCACATATTTTGCATTAAATTCTGTACAAGCATATTCTGTTTCAAACACCTCTGCTAATTAACTAGATCACTATAACTTTATTAATGCATTTGTACTAGTAGTCAGTTTCACCTTGTTGAAAGTGTGTGGAATGCTTTCCATGTTACAGAAACCCAACAGAAGCCCTCTATAGATGGGACACAAGTAGAATTACTATTCAAAAAAAGGTATACTGCACTCAGTCTCAACAGCTGAGAATAGACCATTGGCTTATCATTGGCCATTGGATTACCAAAGGTTTTCAACCTTTTTAAATTTATGGATCCCTAAAAATTTTTCACTGGAGGTGCAGCTACCTTTGAATTGTAAGTGTGGGTATTCAGATATATTTGATAGAAAATAGTACTTTTTAGTGCCCCCCTTAAACATAGTCCACAGATCACAGGTTGAAAACCAATGGCTAAGACTAACTGCCAGACATTGGACTCTTATGAAAGAGACAGGTAGGCTGAGACTGTTGAGAAACTGGACTGTTGCTTTTTTTTACTGGGCCAACTGCATGGCTGGGACAGACTTAGACAAGATTTTGGTTATTGCAGTACCTGGAGAGAGGTTGCAGATAAAACTGATATGCAGTTGCATAAAGCTGGTATGTAAGTTTTAGTTGTAATTTTAATAGAAATTTTAAAAGTTGTCCTGGCTATTTGTAAAAACAAATATTGGCAGACTAAAGGTCAAAGTGGTTTTATAAATAAAAGTAAGGATTAAATTAAGTGACAAAACACAGAGAAAAACTATTTCTGTATTGCTAAGCCTCATCTCTCATTAACAATTTAATATACTACTGACATTGTGGTTATATAAATAACATTCCACTTTCACATGTGACAGAGATTATAGTACTAGTTTATGAAGAAAATGTTTAACTTCTAATTCTTTATTTTAGGTTTAGCTATAGTATATAATCCTATACATACGGTAGTATATATTATACTAATTAGATACACATACCACAACAATTATATCAGTTTGACTTTTTTTTAATTTGTATATGCCCAACATGTCTAAAAACTAGCTAAAGTAAGAGAAGAGATTGCATTCTTTGTTATCAGACTGAAAGAAAATTACACAGTATTAACATTGAATAATCCATCCATATTATTTTTATTAAAGTATAGATTTGTGTTTAGTACACTACATTGTTCAAAATCCATGGGTGAAATCTTGGTTGCACTGAAGACAATAGGAAAACTCCCTTGGATTTTAGTGGGACCAACTTTAACCCCATAACTGTAATGAATCATGATGAATAGTGTTTAATTACAGGCTACTTACAGGAAAAAACATTACAGCAAATATTCTGAGCAATTTGCAAACTTTTTAGCGCATTAATTCTTGTAATAATCTCTCTCACAGTCACTCATTGAACAACAATATCACATTTAAACAAATTAATACTTGTATGATTGTGTAATGCTTACTGAATTTTAAATTTCTATTTTGTAGAATGGGATTTTTTAAATGAGCATATTAGATATAATTTAGGAAACAGTTGGACACTTAGCCAAGGTACAGACATTACACATCAGTCAGTATAAGTGACCAAAAAACAGTCTAAACCTGTAATAGAACAGAAGTTCAGTGCACATAGACTGGTTTAAAAGTGGCAGAACCCATTCTAAGATAGACCTGGATGGATGTAGTATCAGATGTAATCAGTTAAGGTTAGACCAGTCTTTCAATTCTGTCCTAGGTCCCATATAGATTTATGTTAGTTTGCTGTTTACTGACATCCTGGGAGCCTTTGATTCCCCTTGCCCCACATTGGTTCCCAATCACAGGAAGATATGCTAGCACTCACCAGATGCTTGGCTACTCTGGATTGTCACAGAGTTGAGCCAGCCCAGCCACTGGTGCTCAGCACCAGGTGAAGGGCCTGATCCTTTCTTTTACAGAACACCCCTGTCCCTGCTGCCCAGTGCAAGCCTCCCAGGATGTCTGGCACATCTTGCCAGTGGCCACTGATGCTGAGCTCCAGTAAGATTCACCAGGCATCCCAGGAGGCTTGTGCCAGGTAGCAGGGACAAGAGCGCTCCATAGAAGGAAGGATTGGACTCCTCGGAGCCTGGCACCAGCCACAGCAAGGGGGACTGATCGTTCCTTCTACAGAGCACCCCTGCAAGCCTCCTGGACTGTTGGGTGCATCTTGCCAGCTGCTGCTGGTGCCAAGCTCTGAGGTACCTGATCCTTCCTTCTATGGGGTGCTCCCATCCTCACTGCCCAGCACAAACCTCCCAGGCTGCCCAGCACGTCTTGCCAGAGCTCAGCACCAGCAGTGGCTGGCTAGATATGCCCAGCCACCCAGGAGTCTTGCAGGGCCACTCCACATAAGGCAGGATCAGGCCCCCCACCTACTGCTGGTACTGAGCCCTGAGGTATTAAATCCTTCCTTCTACAAAATGCTCCTGTCCCCGCTACCCAGCACAAGCCTCCCAGCCTGCACTGGTGTATCCTGTTGGCTGCCGATGGTGCCAAGCTCTGGAAGACTCACCAGGCAGTCTAAGAGAATTGCCCTGGGCAGCAGGGACAGAAGCGCTCCACAGAAGGAACTTAAGCTTCTTTAAAAATTTGGTTCCAATTGTGTTCTGTTTGACATTACTTCTATGGAGCTGAGCTATCCCTGATTGGCTGTCAGGCACACACTCGCAATCTCCTGCTGTCACCATGGACTCTCTTTCATGCCACCCCTAGGCTTCCAGGAAAACCCCAGAGGGGGTCACCTTGGCATGCCCAGTAGTCCAGCCAGTGGCAGCAAGGGAGGGTGTGCCATGGTGACCCACTCTGGGATTCTCCTGGAAGCTTAGGGTTGGGTATGGGGCAGGGTCTGCAATGACAGAGGGGCTGGGGACATGTGTGTGACAACCAGTGAGGGATGATCCTCAGCTGTGCTTGGCTACCCTCAGCAATCTCTAGCATGTTGGGCATGCATGAGTGCCCCCTGCCTTCTGGCCTCAGCCAGTGCAAGTATCTGCATGCCCCCACAACAAAGGGTGAACATATATTCCTTTCATTTCTAATCTAATCTATGCAATTTAGAGAAACCCATAAAGATTTGATCAGTTTTTGTCTTGGGCTTTTTGAATGTTTGTAATTAGTCTTAGTAGAACATACTATCCTAACATTTTCATGATTGATGTTGAACAAATATTTTTTAGCTTCATATGTTATGAAAGATCCAGTTTAAGTTAAAATAGGGTGCATCTACATGTGACACTACATTGCTGTAGTGATGCATTACACTGATATAGCTCATCGCTACAGAGACTTAACGTCAGCAGGCACAAACTGTGACACCGACACTACACTAACGTAGTGACAAGCTATCTCACTATAGCATATTACTACGGTGACATAGCTGCTAAAAATAACTGTGCGCCACCAGGGTGGTGAGTATGGCTGTTACTGCAATGTCATTTAGTATTTTCTTAAGTAAATAAGAAAATACTAAATGACATTTGGGGGTCAGACTAGATGGCCTGCTCTAGGCCCCTTCTGACCCTAGGTACTATGATACTATGAAGTACTAAATGACAATGCAGTAACAAATGCACTGTGGAGGGCATGTGTAGATGTGCCCATGGTTCATCTACATGGTTCCCAATATCTAACCTGTCTAGATACCTGCAAGTGCCATCCAAAGTAATGTAGGTGTTGATTTAATAAACACAGGTTGACAATATCTGATAATAGTGCAGATCAAGTGTTTGCTTTTCAAGACATTTCAACAGCACTGACTTTTAAACAAAGGATTTGACTGTCAACATCACATGATTCTATGATCATGTGATTCCATACACTGCCATAGTATGGAAATAATTAAGAAACTTTAAAATGGTAGAAAAAATAGAAAGTAAGACTGTTGATAAAACTGTAGATATAGTCATACTTTCTGATTTTTATTTCTTCCTAATCTACCAGATGTCAAGCAAAACATCATAACCTAAGCATAGATGTATTTGTGATTCAGAATTTGAGACAGATTTAAAAAGTCTCTTCAGCATTTCTAAAAAGTCTATTTCAATGAGATTACAAATTCTGTCATCTGAAGTTATAACGAGGTACATGGACTGCAGCAACAGCCATCAAAACAGGATAGTCAGAGGATAACCGAATCTTGCTCACTGGTAAAGGTAGAGAAGAGAGCAAGAGTTAAAGTAAACAGAGATGTGAATTCAGAGGTCTCATTGACTTAGAAGATAAATCAGAATGACAGTCAGTTATAATCTTTTTGAAGTGATACATTTTGTTTTCTTACTAAGAATGAAAATAAATTGCAAATATATATATGAGTCATAGGGTATCTATAGAGGTTAGAGCTGCACTCTAACTCATGGGACAGTTTATAAAAAGCTACACCCTCAACCCAAAAGATGTTTGTCTGTTGGGTCAGGGGAGGGCATTGAGTCTGCCTGCACAAGCCTTCCTGGCCAGCAGGCAGGGGCATTCCAGCAGCCAGCTGAACACCTCTCCCCAGCCCTGTTCTCCCGCCCCGCCCCCCAGCTCTGGGGCTGTCTGTAGCAGAGGGAGGGAAGGGGGCAGCACACAGCTCCTCGCTGTTTTGCCCAGCCTGAGCTGGAGGAAGGAGTGTGCAACAGATCCCCCTTACCTCACTGGCTGGAGTACTGGGGGGATCCAGGCCAGACCCACAAGGTGAGGGGACTCTGTTCTACCCCCCACCTTCCAGCTCAGGCTGGCCAAAACAGCTAGCAGCTCTCTGCTACTGCCACTCTCAAGGGGCCCAGCCAGAGCTGAGGAGGAGGAGGAGTGGAATGTAACCCCCTTACCACACGGGTCAGATCTAGCTCCCCCTAGAGCCCCAGCCGGGGTAGCTGGGAGGGTGGTCCGTGAGACAAAGTGGTTCTGTTCTACTTGCCCCTTCCAGTACAGGCCAGGCAAAACAGCTGGCAGGTGGGTGTTGCTCCCTTCCCTTCCCTCTCTCCCCTACTGACAGCTTAGCCCCTTGTGCAAAAAATTAACCCTTGAGGGAACACACATTTTCTAAGGTGCTCTGCTTTAGAGTGTTCAATTTAGTAGCCCATTTCACAAGGGCTAATGTTTTGTGTGTTCAGCCATGTTAAAAGTGCTCTGCAGCTGTGCACATGTGTTACATCATGGCTATCAGGGGCCCAATTGCACAAAAAATGTCACTTGTGTAAGCACCCATAGTCATCCAATCTTGTAGGCGGTCTCAGAAGAGACCACAAAAAATCAAATCTTTAAGTTGTGTCTTGGCAGGGAAAGAGAGGGAGAAAATATTCCCATTGACTTCAAGGAAGTTTTTCCTGAAAAAATGACTGCACAGAGTAGACACAGTATAACTGGATTATTGCACATTGTTCAAATAGAAAAATTAGGGTTTAAAGAAAGCATAGAAAGTTAGAGAAGACAGACGGATGTAAACTTCAAAGGATGTAAAGAATACAAGCTTGTTGGCCAGATTGCTTGGGACTGTCAGGCATAAAATATCTCTGAAAAAGACCAAAAGAAATCATGCTACATTATATTATTGCAAGAGTTGGCTAGAAAAGCCTCTAGGAAATGCATGAAAACAGTAGTGACAAAAAGCATGAAATAATTGTCCTATTATTATATGCTATATTAAATACTATTTATTAAATACTATTATTGAATAGTATCAAATTTTATTTTAATACTTTAAATAAAGTTGACAGTAAAGATGAGAACTCACATAATTTTGATACCAGCAAATCTACGAACACTCATCCGAAATATCCAGAACTGTGAAGATGATAAGAGCCAGAACTGAAAGGGAACTTCCCAG
The DNA here is from genome assembly GCA_030014935.1 of Caiman crocodilus. Classification (NCBI taxonomy): domain Eukaryota; kingdom Metazoa; phylum Chordata; order Crocodylia; family Alligatoridae; genus Caiman; species Caiman crocodilus. The sequence continues at coordinate 202,689,355 of JAGPOW010000261.1, forward strand.
ATAGCATGAGAATGAACTTTTTGTAGGAAAGCTTTCTAGAAAATGCAGAAATTAACAGTTTTATGAATAACAATATGCAAAAGGAGAACAGGATGTTGGAACTGGCAGTGTGTAGGCTAAGAGTTCTTTTTGTAGATGCTCTAGAGATAGGAACCAAGTTTTTTCAAGATAAATACCCAGGATGAAACTCTAGCCCCAGTAAAGATAATCAGAAAGTTTTGCTATTTACTTCAGTGGACACAAGTTTCTACTCCTGTTTTGTTTCTTTTGACATAGGCTGTGTGCAGACAAAATGAGGGGCATGTGTGCACGACACTTTAAAGCAGGCTAAATGCTTTTGCACCACCTAAATGATGTTGGTGTTTCCACACCTCAGTGGTGTATTGCTCATTAATTCTAGCCGCTGTAGGAAATTTGGCAGCATAATGCATATTAAATGACTTGGGGTGCAGCAAACTAAAACTCCTCCTTGGACGAGGAGGAGGAGGAGGTGCTTTGCTCTGCGGCTGTAGGGGCAACAAGCTAAAACTCCTCCTATGAGGAGTTTGCTGCTCCTACAGCTGCAGGGTGAAGCACCAGGCTCTGTGCAGCTCCAGGGCTCTGCAGAAAGCCCTGCAGGCATCCCCGCAGCAGTCCAGGAAGGCAAGCTCTGCCCCAAAAAAGCAGCAAACCTGATTTTCCACCCCCGCTGCCCCCACTGGAGCCTGAGCTGTGCTGGAGCCTGGTGATTTCTTCTGCAGCTGCAGTGCCCCCTGGGACTGCCCAAGCCAAGTGCCTGCAGGCGGATGCCACCTGGGGTGCCACCGCTGCTGCATCTCAAGGACCGCTCCCCTCCCTACCACCAGAGTGGCAGTTAAGTGCAGAGTGTGTGCACAATGTGGGGGTTTAAATAGCCCTAAATTGAAGTGGTGGGTTTCCCTTCAATTTAGGGACCTGTTTCATCTACACACACCCATAAGTATTAATAATAACACTGGTCCAGAGATGCTGGGCAAGTACTAGGCAACAGTGGAGCTGCTGAAGACCCAAGAATATTACAATCAGAAATTTTGTTGAGGTACTGATGTAGGGAGTAAGCACTGAATAGTGAAACAGGGACTGAATCCTTCTCTGAAAGCAAATTTGCTTGAGACTCCTGATTTAGGCATTTGAAAATCCAAATCTAGGTGAAAGTTGACTAACACTGAGGTATGATGGATGAGGCCACTAAGGACATCTTTAAGGGATCAATGTTAGTGATGTAATTAGTGATATTCATAAGGGTATTGCTATTTACTTTGTCTTATTGCAATTACAAAAGTAAACTATTGTTATATTTTTAGAATTTGTGGCAGTCTTCTCTCATTCAAATGATCAGTTCTAAATTTCATCTTTGTCATTTTCAGGGAAAAAAAAACACAGATGCCTACAATGACTTTTCATATTTTATAATTAAGAAAACATTTTCAATTTGTATATGCTCCAGGTCAAATTAAAAGAAATAAGAAGATCAATACAAAATAAAACATCAGTACATATTAGAATAAGCCTGTTCAGTTTGAGAACATTCAGCTTTTTCCATTTGAGATTAAATTTAATTTACAAAAAACAGTTGTAAATTGAAGAAGAGTATCCTTAAAATTTTGAGTTTTAAAAAAAGAAACCCTTATTTATCTTCCACTGGTATTCTTTTTAAGATTGAACTCTTTAAGAAATACTATATTACACTTTGTGATATTCTTATACAGAATCAGAAGTAGGGAAAAACACAAACCAGCCAGTAAGGCCTAATTACTAAAATGATTGATTTTACTAATACATGGAGTAATTAAGCACACAGTGGGCACATCTACAAATGCATTAATGCACTTTATTTTAGCCCAATTTTATGTCTTAGATGCCACAAGATATACCATGTGAAAACTGCTTTCTGAAAATAAAGGTTAAAGCAAATAAGGAAAGAAATTTTATTTTGAAGCTTCACTAGCTACATTATAAAAGAGAGTGTAAAAATGAGACATTAAAATATGAACACTTAAGACAGATAAGTAAACTGTCTGTTCACATGTAATACTTCAGAAAGATTCACTGTATCTAATTAAAAATAAAGTCTCTCAAAAGCTGAAAAAAATGCTTGCACTTTACATGGAATATTGTACAAAGGACCAGGGAGAATATATGGCCTGGATGAAGGATCCCCAGATTAATTAAACTCTTGATGAACATATCACAATAGTGTATGAAGTATAGCAACAATGTAGGACACAACATACACTCTAAATATGAATCATAAAAATAAGTATTTTAAAAGCAGTCTTCTCTGTTCTCCCCCCAAAACAAAAATGTCTGATCCATATTTATTTAGGAAAAGAACAGACCATACAATAGTTCTCTCTACAAAAGTCCTCTTGTTCATTGCAGTACAATTTTCTCTAAACTTCATCACTCCTTCTTAGTCTAGTTGTTATTAATAGCACCCTCTAGAGTAAAATGTATAGAACTATTTTCTTTCCCACATTTTATTGAGAGATATACATGCCTAAGCTTTGACTAGAGATTTAAAATATAAGTACATTATCAAAAAATAATATTTTACCTTCCATGAATTCCCCAACTTGCTTTGTAACTACAAGTGTAAAACCAAGTATCTTTTTTTATTTAAATTTCACCATTTCGGTGTTAATGTTTTTTTAATACAGCTTCTTGAGACATTTACCTACAATCACTTTCAGAGGACAATTCATCTCCAATTTTATCACAATAGTACTTGTAACACTACAAAATAAATGACTGAGGTTTAAGTTTTGACTTCAGTGTGGCTACATTCTTTACGAATGATCTGGATCAATTATCTTAGGAACAGGCTCTCCGTGACTCTGATCTATCTGCACTGCTATGGGATTCACATACAACACATTGCAGCTGTACATTTCATTTCAGGATACCCATAGCTGGCAGGGTGCTGCAAACCAGACTTTGCTGTGGAATGGCAGCCCTGGAGCACAGCATCTTCTAGAACTTTCAAGACAAAATGCAAGAACAATCTTCTTCAGAAGCCTCCTAAGGATAACCTGCCCTCCTCCCTAAAAATGGCAAATGGTGATATTCCAGTATCTAATACATTTTCCTAGCAAAAGAAAATTGTGATTAAGATGGGTTTTTTTTCTCCTTTTAGTTTGATATGCTCAGATTAACCTCACCTTTTGATAACATTCATCTTACATTTTTTAAACAGAAACTTCAGTAACAATTACTCTGTTTACTTCAACCTAAGATGAGGCCCCCCATTTAACGTGAGAAAAAGCCTTTTAGATTTGATTACAAGGCAGGGGTGGCAGGGGGAGCAGAGGAAGAGAACAGGCACTTGTTGCAGCTCTGACTCCAGCCCCTACCCAGGTTTGGGCTCAGAGCGGCAGCCACTGTCCTGCTGCCTCCCACCGCACTCGCTACCACTTAACCCTCTGGCTCTAGTTCCAGCTCCACTCCAGCCCAGGACATGGAGCATATGGTTGTTCTAGCCCTGGTCAGGCCATGCTGCTGTAGTGGCAGTGGTGGTGTTAGCAGTTCTGGCCCAGCTTCAGGGATAAGGCTAGAGCTGCCACTGGCACAACCACTGCTGTGTGGCCTGGTCAGGGCCAGAGTGAACATATGCTTCATGTGCTAGGCAGGAGGGGGGCCAAAGCTGGAGCTGGAAGGTAAGCAATGGTTGCGGGAGGCTGCAGAGGTGGTGGGGTGTGGCAGGCAGTGGGGGGGAGCAGAAGCGGCAGTGGAGGGGGAGAATTGGCAGCAAAGAGGGCAAAGGTGGTGGTAGGCACTGGAGGAGCAAGGGGGAGAAGCAAGGGAAGTGGTGAGGGGCCAGGTGCCAGGGTGAGCAGGCACTGAAGGGAGGGACAGGTATGTGGGGCAAGCAGGAGTGGGGGAAGTGGCAGGGAGAAGAGGCCCTCTGTGAGGGCAGATGCCTGGGATGTGGGGCAGGCACCAGGGGCAACAGGTAGTGAGGGAGGACAGGCAGCAAGGGAAAAGGGGCAGGAGGCAGGCCACTTGACTCCCCTGCCACCTGCCCCCGGCAACCTACTTGCCTTGTTGCAGTGGGAGGGGGGAATGAAATTAAGATAGTTCTCTGATAATTTGATTCTATACGTGCAGAATTTTAACAAATTTATACATTTTCCATGTATAGGTTTTAATTATTGGGGGACTGTATTAAATACAAAGTTGTCTAGGATTTGGATAAATAGAATAAGTAAAAATATTTAAATTATAATATTATATGTGTACTAAATCCTCAGCTGGCATTAGGCTGTATAGCTTTCCTGATTTAAAAAACCTGTGATTTACATCCACTGAGAATTTGGCCACTTACTTTTATCCCACAACTGTAAAATATTCATCATTATTTAAGTTTTAGGTAAGACCTATTACAAAGTTCCTTTAAGCTAAGACATATAGCATAGATTTAAAAAAAATAAAACTCTAGCATGTGACTTCTTTTTTTTTCTTTGTATAGTTCTAGTTAGGCAACTTTTAGTGTGACCATAACTGTAACATTACCTTGGTATCCCACTAATTAAAAACATATACACTAGAATTCTAATGGGGTGGACTGACTTCAGTTTCCACAATTAACACTGCACTGTGACTTATCAGATTTATGATCCAGTTATTTTGGGATCTATCTTGTCCAATAGCTACTTCTCACCACTTCCAGGATGCAGGGTAAGACTTGGGTTCAGTTTAATCTCCAGTAGTAAGTTTCTGTGGCCGCAGGCCCTTTTCAAAAATGTCTAATTCTCTAACCATCCCCTAGGTTAAATCATCCAAACTGCACATACTACAGCTGATGTTGTGTTTTAACCGTTTGTTTCTTTTGTGCACTGACTTAAAACATTCTATACCAAATGCTTAGTGGAATGCTCTTCAGCCTGACAAGCTTGCAGCTGAACTTATTCATTTGAAAAGCAAACTTTTTATTAACAAAAGAAGAGGGAGAAACAGTTCATAACAAATACCTGGCAGCTGATACATGTAATTGTGTAACATTAGATCTTTTCTTGTCTTTTAACCTAAAAATATTAATATTGGTTTATAACTATTGTAAAAGGATGAACCGTAGAGAAACCAATCAGCTATAGAGAAATCAATCAGGTATTTTGATTAAAAACTATTTCTAGACATGATAGAATGCATTTTCCTGTGACTCAAGGGCAAGTTCAATAAAATACTGTCTGAAGAAACTGGAGTTTGTTTTCCATATACGAACAGTTATTATAAATACCTAGAGCATCTGAATTAAGACCATATCATTTTCTGACTCTTTGTTTCTACAGATAGAGGTCAGAAAGTCTTTGGTGCACAATTTTTTTTACTCTAGTCCTTTTCATTTAAGGAATATAAAGTATTATTTCAGTTGTATGAGTTTTCTCTTTATATTTAAAAAGTTTTTTATCTTAATTTACACATGCCATGTAGAGTATGCAGTCATATTTCCAATTGGCAGTATATTTAAACCTTTCCATAACTCCAGACAAACTGGAGCAAAATAAAACTTTTTCATAATAAAGAAAATGTACTGGTATATAAAACTGCATGTTTTCCTAGGTAACAAATATCTAAGTAATACTTTTATACTTTTTTTTTTTTTTGCAAAATGCTTAGTTGCCAATATTTTGGTTACTTAACCCTTGTTAGAGCAAGGTACCTTTATCTTATTTATCTCCATTTTCCATTGTTGCTCAGTATTTAAGAGGGAGGGAAACTATGCTTCCTAAAATGCTATTTAGAAATTGAATATCATGACTAGTTCATAAAGTCTGATAGCTGTGTAATTATGGTACAGCAATTTCACAGGCCCAACAAATTTGCCAGAATACAAATCTTTGAAGTAATATATAGTATGCCTTTGTCAATCATCTTCTCTGTTCCCAATAATGCAAACCCAGTTTCTGATCCCAGTAAAGCACTCTAGGGTGTGCATTGTTGTCCTCCAGTTGTACTTCTCAGATAATTAAAGACACTTGGCCTTTGACCTCATGTTTCAAACTCAAAATGTGCAATTACAGGACAACAATGCATGTCCTGTTGTGTCTCGTTGCTAACTTTAACCATGGTTCATATGCTCTAATAAGTACTAGAATCAGATGGTCAATATGTCTATACAAATGCCACCACAAAAGTTTGAGAAAGCCCTTTAATGGAACATGTAAGATGATAATTTACAAGATAATTAAAAATAAAATCATTATCCCAACTTTGGAATAGTTATGTTATGCTGATCTTAGTAACAGTGCTCCCCTTAAAATAAAAGATTAAGATTTTAGGAAAAACAGTAGCTATGGCATAGCTGTAAGAAGAACTGCTCCAAACTAGACCCCAAGCTTTGTACAGAACCACAACTGTCAGCATTTGTGATGTTTGAATAATTTTGATATTTGGCTCTTTCATCTCTCTCTCTCTCTCTCTCTCTCTCTCTCTCTCTATCTCTCTCTCTCCTTTTCCATAATGACCTCTAACACAGAGTATTCCTCATCAGGGAGCTCCCCCTAGAGGAAGCATTTGATAGCTGTTTGGACTCACTGGGAGCTGATGCTGTTATACCTACACAACATACATTTATGTATTTCCAAGGATAAGTGGGCATGATAGCTGGGGAATATAAATGATTAACAGCTAATCTGAGATCTTGTCATTTTTATTTGTTTCTGCTTGTTTAAAAGCTTGTTTCTCTTGTGTGAAATAAATGAGTAGCCACTTTGCATATCTGATACAGAAAGAGAGAAAGTCTAGGATAAAAAATAAATTCTTACCACTGAGTAATAATTTCAGCAGCAACTACTGTTCAATCAATAATAAGAAAACTGAAAATATATAGAACATCCATGTTAAGACTATTTATAGCTGAGGAGTCAAAATCCATACAGCCTGCAAAAAAGACTGTTTCTCTACAATTAACCTTTGTCATACATTTCCAGGTACAATTTAAGGTGCTGATTTTGGCCTTTAAGGCTCTAAACAGTTTGAGTTCTACATACCTAAAGGACTACCTCCCTCCCTTACATTCCATTGGAATCCCTATGGTCAGCGAGAACATGTTTCTGCAAATACTATCCATTAGGGCTGTGTGAAAGTTTGATGAGTGTTTTGTTTTGAAGTTGTTTGGATGCGTTTCGAGCTCAGAACACTGAAATCAAAATGAAACCAACGGCTTTAAAACAGCTTTGAAATGAAATGAGAGCACTCTAAACATTTCACAAGTTTCAAAATGTTTTGAGTTTCCCAGTTCCAGGAGGCAGGGGAGAGCTGGTGGCAGAGCCACTGAGCACAGCCCAAGCTGTGTGAAACAGTTTTGACAAAACAAAACAGGACAGTGCTTCCAAATGAAATTAAATGACAAAACAAAACACTGTCCCTTTGAAACAGCAAAACAGAAGTCAAAACTAAATAGTGCTGTTCTATGCAGCCCTACTATCCATGTGCCAAGTTCATCTGGCAAAATCATATAGGAGGTAATTTTTGGTAGTCACTCCTCAGCTCTGGAATCCATACCCACTTGTGGCCCATAAGAGTCCAAGCCTGGGCATCTTCCAGAAGCATTGGAAAACCTCAGGTCTTCAGCAGGCAGGCATAAGGTTTGAGGCATTGTCTGGGAAGTTGTTTTGTTAAGTATCATTTTATTTTAAACTTTTTATAATTTATCCATTTTTGGTGTAAGTTGCTTTGAACCTCTTTAAGGCTAATAAATACATACTTGTCGAATTTACTTGCATACCATGCACACACCTTTTCCCCCAAAACTTAGCCCTCCACAACTGGAGTGCACATCTTAAGCACTGTAGTTGAAACATGCAAATTGGCTGCCACGTTTTGCAGTGATATTGATCTAGTCAGCCTTCTAATAGTAGATAATGGCAAGGATGCAACTTGCATTTGGAGTCTAGAACTGCAGCTGTAGGGGACTGCAGCTGCATTACCTAACTCCAAATTTGGGTGGATATTTGGCCCTCCATCTCTTCTTAAAAGGTTTATACAGTTCTCATCACTGTAATCTTCCAGCAGTAAGTATCTTAAGCAGCATGCCCAACATCTCTCCTCCTGTCACCAGGAATGCACTCTAGCCTTGAGAATATATCATAACTTCACTACCAAACAGATAATCATTTTATTATGCATTTCTTTATTTCTGTGTTCTGTGACAAGTATGCTACTTTTTAAAAAGCAGCATTTGAAAGCACAGTTTCATACACTGAGACTATAGTATTGACAAGGGACTACTCATTGCAATTGTACTAGGTTTTATTTAAGATTGAGTGAAAGGCTGCTTCTTCATCTAATACGACCATTTCCACCATTACCATGATGAGTAAGTCAACATAAATTCATGTGTGTAAAAAAAAAAAAAAAAAGCACTCATACATAATACAAAAGCCTTTTATTTCAGCATGCTTCCTTGGACACTTTCTATTTTTCCTATATGCTTTTAAAGTATAGTGTTCAGAATAGCACACAGTATTTAAGATGCAGGCATATTAACTTACATGTGTTAGTAATATACATAAATAACATAATATTTATGTTATTTTTATCACAATACTTTTCTTTATCACTGCTGAACACTAAACTTCTATTTTTCATTATATTAGTCCCTTTGAAACAATAGTTTTCTTAATGATTGGTTAATTTTGAACTTGTAGGTATAGATAAACATTTATATTTCTTCTACTATTTACATCCAAGCATCAAAGACAAGAAAGGTGCATTTTCTTTGTGTAGCAATGTATTGCTCATTTTCACTGAGAGACTACCCTGTTACCACAGGTGGAAAGCATTTTTTCTGAGGCCAAATCTATATAACACATTTAGTAGTCTGACCAAATCAGATTTAGTTATTTCAGTACAAATTAGTATGTGGCTACTTTTATTTCAGAATAAAAATGGCTTAAATTGTTTGGCTACTCCCATTCCAAAATGAGAGTGACTACATACGGCCTTTAACCAAAATAATGGTTAGATCAGGGCACATTTGTCCATGTATATACACCAGGCCTTACAGGGCCATAGATGAAGGAACTCCAAAGGTAAAAAAAACACTCACTTGAGGAATGTCAAGAATAGAAAATGCCACCTCAGAAAATAGTTCAAAAGTTTCTGATCTATTTTCTTACCTGTGTTGAATTTAGACAACTACAGTTATTTTCTGTTTATTTATAGATGTCATTTTTTTTATGTCAAAGTTATATTTTATGTTGTTCAGCTTTCAGAGAACAAAAAAATATGTTTATAAAGCTCTTACCTATAATTAGTGTCACTCAGCAAAACAAGGCACCCTTGTTTTATAACCGCCAGAGCTGTCATGGTTTTTTCAAGCAAATTTCATTGATGGACTATTTGAGCCACAGTTTCTCTAGAAAGTAACTTAAACTGTGTTATTGCAGTGGACATGCTATTTAGCTGCATCAGGTATTAGGCTCTGTGACAGTACTACAGCTCAAAATGCTTTCTCTATTATATGCCCACTTAATTATTCATGTACTTTTCAATAACTTTGTATAATAAAATTATGGCATGTAGTCAATTTAGATTAGCTTTATCCCACCAGGTTATGACAGACCTAAAATCTACTCATTAAGTCTGGCCATACATTTTTGTATTATATAGGTATAAAGGCCAACCATATGTAAATTGGGAGTATTCATTTTATGAGTATACATTTGATTAGACTTCCAATAAAAGTGTCATATCCACTTGAAGAAGGCTTAATATGATTAATTTTTCTTTTAGTTAAAAAGATATTGCTTTAGAAGAAAAATATCCTAGGAGCAGTATTATCCACAGACATAATGAAGTGTCTTTTGGTCTATCCTTTCCTTTCTGTAGTAGCTGAACCCAGAGGTGTACATTCAAGACTCCAGCCAATGCTTATAGGAAAATATTGTTGAGCTATTCATCCCAAGTCCATCTTTTCTTCTTATAGCAAAAACCATGTCTGACTGAAGTACTTTATCATGCAAGGACATTTATTCCCCTTTTTCCCCCTTCCTCCTCACCACCTCCCCAAATCTCCATTAGGGAATATTTATCAAACCAGTTATCTTCTCTGAGAGGATGGGCTCCTGATCTTTCTAGGACTCAGCAATGCTTATAAGGAATATTACAAAAGCTGTATGATGGTTGAGCTCCCTTTGTTCCCCAGGGTTAATTTATCAAGCTTTATTTTACTGGTCAACAGAATAAGAGACCTTTATCAGAACTTGAACTGAGTTTGCCTTAGTACTGGGGAACCATATTGAACTACCTAACAATCTGTGGATTAATTCAAAACACTTGATCTCCCATCTGTAGGAATCTCCATAAATTGTGCCAGAATTATCCCCTCTCTAGTGATTTCTTTAATGTTTTTCATTTAGCTGCCCCTTGCTCCCTTGGCGGAGGTTTTTAATATGCCACAGTTTTCACTTTCCCAGTGATCAGTGGTAAACAGCCCAGCTAGCAGGCCCTTCTGCCAATCAGGAGTGGGAGGGGAAAGCAGTGAAATGAAAAACATAAAGGAGTCACTGCGGGGGGCACTTCTGGCATGATTTACAGGGATCCCTACCTATATAGAATTATACTTGCTTTCAGTAAGCAAATCATTGCTTACTGAATGAGTACAAAACGAAATCATTGCTACTAATTAAAAAGCACTTTTAACTGATGCACTTTAAAAGCAGACAAGAGGATGGTTTAAGTTTTATTATTTATATAATTTTTTTAAAAAAACACAAATATAAGTTTTGTTTTAAAACTGAAATATTAAAATTATATTTTATATTTTGACAACATACGCTAAGACTATTTGTGGTTTAAATAAACTTTAAAAATGCACTGAATCAGTGAGCGCTCCTCAAATTTTAATAAAGCTAAAAGGTACTACTAAACTCACTGCAGAATCAAAGTAAACAGTTGACTCTTGAGATCAACTCAGGCTTTATTTGTAAAGTGGTAACAAAGGTACCAATAGTGGTATTGACTTTTTATTATTACTTTTTTTAACTAATGTAAGTATTTTTACCTTTCAGTGTAGACAAAAATAAATGGTTTAAATTATTCTACGTTTCAGTCAGCCAGTGGGGGCACAGAAAATATATATTTTTAATCATTTAAGGCTAGGAAATACATTGGACTGATAAAATGCAGGCAATCTTATTTTTCTTTTCCAAACCAAGAACAGTTAGGAAAAGCTGAACTCTAACAATTCTAAAATGTAGAGGACATAGGGGCCTAGCTGTTTAGGCACCTAAGTCCTATTGATGTCAACTCCCATTGATTAAAATGGGAACTAGATACCTGAGTATGCTAAGCACTTCTAAAAATCTCATATGTGTGACCACCTTTCTTCGAATACCTGCTCAAGAGCTGCCATGATTTTGTGGAGGGACCTGGATCACCCCAGAAAAGACCCCTGAACTCACCTGCCATGACTTTGAGTGTATTGTCAGTGGAGGGGGTCTTCTGTTGAAGGTCCCTCGGGGTCGGTCACTCGTGCCAGCAGATATTCATGGGGCTCCACCTCCCCTACATCCCTTCCTTATGCCAACCTCTTGCGGGCCACCTGATCTTAATGCAGTCATCCCTCCAGTCTAGATGATCTTCAGTCTTCACACCCTCTCCTGTACTGGTTATTATCTTCGTTTCTTTGGCAGGCTACGGGCCCGGTAGGTTCACCTCTCTTGTCTATCTTTCCTGTTATTGCCGGCTACTTGCCAAGCCTCGTGAGCACCCCCGGTGTTGAGGTGTCGGTCAGATCCCCTTGCAGTAGACCTAACCACTGAATAACCAAAAAAGACAAGCCATAAAAAACAACAAAAGAACTATATACATGCAAGAAGCAACTAAGGAGAAAAAGGACTAAAAAAAAAAAAGGAGGGCAGATAGAAGAGGAGAGATCAGGCTAAGCTGCTCTTTTCTTCTCTCTGCCATAGAACCTGAGCCAAGAGATGTCCTGTAGCACTGCACCGCTCTCTGCCTTCACTGAGGGTGTCACAGGGCACTGGGGTGCCCTGCTCCTAAAGAGGGGAAACTGCTAGAGAAAGAGCACTAGCAGCAAAAAAGGAGCCCAGCTGTTGGTCTCCAGGGCAACTGGAGTCAGCAAGTGACCCACACCTGCTAGCAGTCAGCTGACAGTAAGGGGCAGGGCCAGGCTCCCTTGTAAACTCTAGGAGCTGAGGCCAGAGGGAGTTCCCTGCCAGCAGCCCAGAAGGAAGGAGCTCTCTGCTGCAGAAGAGAAGAGAAGCCTGAGCAGCACATGACACTGCTGTGGGACAAAGAACCCCTGTAGGCTAAAATGTGATTATAGCCGGGCGGCTTATGTTTAAGTTATAGCCAAGAGGCTCGAGTTTGTGTTGCTATTTGTTACACCAGTGGTTTGGGTGAGGCTATTAGGGATTGGAGGAGGCCTCATAGGGGGCTCACAGCAGTGTGGGGACCCAAGCACCAGTGAGGCCGCAGCATTCAGGGTACATAGATGCCAGCCCCAGAGAGGGGCAGTTGAGAAGCCCCAGAGAAGGGGGTATTGCAGAGAAACCCCCAGTGTGGGCTTGGTGAGCCCGGAGAAGGGGGTAATATTGTGGTGAGCCCAGAGAAGGGGGTAGCATTCCTGAGGAGGCCCCGAGAGAGGCTGGCATTGTAGAAGAGCCCCAGAGGAGGGCAGCTTTACTGAGAAGACCCTAGAGGAGAGGGGCAGTGAAAAGCTTCAGGAGAAGGGGGCCACACTTGAGAAGCCCCAGAAAAGGGGGCAGCATTGTGGAGAAGTGCCAGAAGGCGCAGAGAGAGACAGGGCCATGGAGACCCTGAGCTCCAGAGAGAGTGTAGACCCAGACCGAACAACGTCTATTCCAGCTGCAAGGCTTGGGGCATGGTAAAAGGGGTGGTTGGATCCATGCATAGCCCATAAAGCTAGGGTGCCCCGAAGTACCTGTTTGCAGGACAAGACCCACAAGGGGTCCAGGAGTCCACAGGGCCAGAGGTTACAGCAGACTGTGTCCAAGAAGACATAAGGCAGCCTCCCTAATATATTGGAACATCAAACACATGGCGGGTGAGAATCTGAGGGTGCCCCTCGGCCAACTTGGCACAGGAAGGGGTCCTTGAGGAGATCACAGCCCTCCTGTAGGACCCCGCTGTTATTTACTGTTCCTTCTCCAGGTTAGTCTTTCTCCTCTGCTTCGTATCTGTGGGAATCCTGAGTGGAAAGTCTCTGATGTCTCCAGGGCCCCTGTTGCTCCTTCAGGAGTGAGGTCTTCTCCTAGACATTGGTGCTGCCCATGACCAGCATGGGGTTGTATTTTAATTGCTGCCGCTTGAGATGCCTCACCCCAAGCGGGATCCATTTTTTCATGCTGCTGCTGCCTGCCACTGATACAAAAAGTCTCCACAGCCTCTGCTGCTTCTTTCTGAACCAGATTCTCCCTTTCATGCTGGCGCTGCCTGTCGCCAGTGCGGAGAGCCTCCACAGCCTCTGCTACCTCTCTCACTCTCTCCCTTTCTCCGTCAAAGTTCCTTTTTATCTCAGCCAGCCGGTGACCGCTCCTGACATCACCCACTGGCTCCAGCTGTAGATAAGTGTGGCTAATGAACCACGCAGACTTCACACTTTGTTCCTCCTATGTCTGGCATCCTGTGGCAGGTAAGTAGTTTTTGTTTTCGGGGTTTATTCTCCAGGAGTGTGTAGCCCCCATCCCAGGGTCCCCTGTGGGGATGGTCTCTAGCTCCCCTGTAGTTGTGCCCCTGGGACAATATGTATTTACCAATATATTTTTAGGTGTCTAGATTCTTTGAACATCTGGTATATTCTGTCCAAAAATAATCCATCAGTTTATTAACCCCAATATACTTCATTTCAAAATGCTTTTTTTGTACATTTATACCTGGTTTTTAATTTCCATAAAAATGTAGCTGGATGCAAAGTATAATCTGGTAAAGAATGAAAATGTCTCATTTGCCATTTTCTATCATTTTAGAAATGTAAAATTTGAGATTTTGAGTAAGTCTGTACTAGGCTGCATAACTGCTTAAATAAATGCTTTTAGGTTTAATATGCCTTCTTGGCTAGGAAAAAGAAGCAAAGAGTTGATTTTAAATCAGTACCTTTTAAAGGTTATCCCAACAAATGAGATCACTTTTTTTAAAGGAGAATGCCTATAAAATATAATGCAAAACAAGACCGAAATCAGTAGATCAATATTTTAAATCAAAGGTTTACTGCTTATTGATATATATATATCATAGTTAAAATAGGTGCTGTGGAGCACAACGTGCAAGGCCCCAAGGACAGGGGCTTCAAAAGCACTTCACCAAGAAGGAAGAGAAGAGTGATGATGTTTCATGTCTCCCTTCTGTGGGGGAACAGAGGCACCAATTTGTCATCCAGATTTGGGGGTCCATGAAGTGCCTGCCTGAGCCCAAATTCAGGACATCACAGAGAGAATACCAAAGTTCATTCATCCTTCAGACCAGTACCCTTCCTCCTTATCCATGTAAGCACCAACAGCACTGTCAGGAATGACACTCAGCAGATCAGAAATGACTATGAAGCTCTTGGCAAGAGGATTAAGGAGCTTAGAGCACAAGTGGTATTGTCATTAAATCTTGCCATGAGAGGCAATGGTCCAAGCAGGGGCCATCATATGCTGGAAGTGATGGCCTAGCTGAGACAGTGGTGTTAACATGAAGACTTTGGCTTCTTTGACAATGGACATGTTCTTGGGAGAAGAATTGTTATCAAGAGATGGGATCCATCTGACAGAACAGAGAAGAACATCTTTGGGCATCATCTGGCCAACTTAGTAAGGGGGGCTTTAAACTATGTTCCTTGGGGGATGGTGATCAAAACCCTTCAGCAACAGACTACACAGTCCAGACAATCCAAAAGGAAAAGGAATCAAAGGAGCAACTTAACTCTGGGAAAGGGCCAGAGAGCTACAGGACTGCAACAACTGATGCAAAAGGGAAGGTCAAAATGCAAAACACATGCAACACACAAAATGCATGTATACAAATATGAGAACTATGGGGAATAAACAAGATGATCTGGAAACTGCGGCCTGTGAAAAGAACTATGATCTGACTGGCATCACAGAGATCTGGTGGGACAGGTCTTATGACTGGAACATCAACATCGAGGGTTACACTCTGTTTGGGAAAGACAGGATTGGGAGGAAAGGTGGTGGTGTTGCCTTGTATGCCAAAAATGCATACAGAAGAAGACAGAATGCATTTGGGTGAAGATGAAATATGAAAGTTGCAGCATTGATACAATAGTTTTGATTAATTATAGGCTACCAAATCAGGTAGATGAGGCACTCTTCAAGCAGGTAAAAATCTGTCCAAAAGCTATGGGATGGTACTGCTGGGGAGACTTCAATTTTCTGAACATCTGCTGAAAGAACAATGTGGCCAAACATAGGAACTGGATTGACATTTTAACTTGTATTGACAACTTTCTGTTTCAGAAAGTGAAAGATACAACTAGGGGATCATCTCTCTTGGATTCTGTCCTGACCAACAGGGAAGAATTGGTGGAGGGAAGAATTGTGAACATGATCAGTAACTTGGGAAAAAGCAATCACAATATGATAGAATTCCAGATGCTGAGACAGGAAAAGCATGAGGTCAGCAAAATTAGGATGCTAGGTTGCAAAACAATAGATTTCATCTGACTCAAGGAGTTAATAGGCAAGGTGTTATGGAAGGATAGATTGAAGGATAAACAGTGCCCAGGAGGGTGGGGAGCTTCTAAAAGATGTCTAAAAGTAGAAGGCCCAACAAGAAACTGTCCTGACACAATGGAAACACAAGAAGAATGGTAAGAGCCCAATATGACTGCACAAGGAGCTTCCAAAATGACTTAAATGAAAAAAGGAAAGAATGCAGGCAATGGAAGAAAGGGCAGGTCACTAAGGAAGTGTACCAGGAAATAGTAAGAGATTGAAGGGACAAAATCAGGAAGGAAAAGATAAAGATACAGAACAAGCTGCACATGGAAAAGGAGGTTAAAGACAAGAGTGTGTTGTTTATAAGTGTGTGGACCAGAAAAGAAGGACCAAGGAAGTTGTGGGTTGTCTGTTAACAAGCCAGGGGAACTCCTAACCAAAGATACAAAAAAGGCAGAGTTACTTAGCATCAACTTTGCTTCAGTCTTCACAAAAATATTAAGCTGTAGCCAGACACCTAATAAGGATTATCTGCATAATGAAGGAGCTAAAGCGGGGACACGCAGAAAAGGCCCTAAAGAGAGGACATGATAGCAGTCTTCAAGTACTTGAAGGGCTGCCATAAAGTAAAGGGAAAACACCTTTTCTGTCCTGTTGCAGAGAGAAGGATGTAGACCAATGGCTTCAAATTTCAGAAAAAGTAAATTTAGATTGGATATCTGGAAAAACTTCTTCACTGTTAGAATACTGAGGCAGTGGAACAGACTGCCTAGAGGAGCTGTAGACGCTCCATCAATGAAGGTATTCAAGAGAAGTTGGATGGCCACTGGTCAGGGATGATCTATGCCTGACTTTGTCTTTGTTCTACTACGGGTATTTCCTATGTTTCTAGGCTCTGCTGGTTTTCCCCCATCCCCACTCTCTGCAACATGTGTCAGGGTATTTTTGAGCCTCCCTCAGAGGCATTGGGTATTGTCTATAGCCAAGGCCTGGGGACTTTAATTGGGATGTGCCAATGCTCCTGCTAGGGTTAAACTTGGAGGTTTCTGGCCAGAGGGTCTTGCCCCTCCACTCAGGCTTAGATCAATATTTGAGGTCAGGAAGGAATTTTACCACATGGTCAGATTGGTACAGTTTGGGGGGTGGGGGGACTGCCTTCCTCTGTAGCAGGTAGCATAGCCCAGGAACTCTTGAGCTTATATTGACAACATTTCAGAGAAGCAGGACATTGACTGCCATTGTTCCCTACTTTACCTGTGGCAGGTTAGGGTATTAGGTCTATGTTGTGTCAGGGGTGGTGGTAGTTTTATGTAGAGTTTCGATTATGGGATGGTTTGGATAGTGATGATTGATGATCCTGCTTCAAGCAGAGAGTTGGACTAGATGACATCTGAAGGTCCCTTCCAGCTCTCTGTCTCTGTGATTCTATGATTGTTATTTAAATCACTATATGATATGATACTAGATTGATTTAAATCAATCTACCCTGAGATCTAATAACCAAGAATAGTTTTGTTTTGTTTTGTTTTGTTTTGAAATTTAGCGACCTCTCTGAGTGCCGCTCTAATTCCTTGAAATTTTGTTTTGTTTTGTTTTGAAAAATATCTAGTGTATTTTTAAAACATTTATTCAGGATTACTTTCTGCTCTCATCTCTTGCTACAAATAGTCTGCAACTTTATTTTCATACAAGGTTTATCCAAAGATCTCTTGATATCTAATGATATAAGTTAAATAATACAGTTACTGTAGGAACAAAGATTAGAAACAGGAAAGAATCACATAGTCTAAGAAACAGCCATGTCCTGCTTGTAGTCCCAGTTGCCATGGAACATCTGCAAGGCACTGGGACTACAAGCTCCAGAGGGGAGTGAAAGGCCCATGTGAGACTCTGGAGCTCAGGTCCCAGTTTGAAGCACTGGAGGAACATTTGCGAGACATGGGACCCAGGCCGCAGATGGAGTGTTGTGTCCAGTTCTGGGCACCGCACTTCAAGAGGGATGTGGACGGCCTTGAGAGGGTCCAGAGGAGGGCCACTAGATTGATATGTGGGCAGCAGGATAGG
>JAGPOW010000261.1:202707180-202727897 GCA_030014935.1 Caiman crocodilus
AAGTTGTTCTTGCTCCTACCTTGGGCATCTTTAAGAGTAGATTAGATAGGTACTTGGCTGGGGTCCTGTGACCCTGGCACTCGTTCCTGCCACTGGCGGAGGGTCAGACTAGATGGCCTGCTTTAGGCCCCTTCTGAACCTTGATACTATGATACTATGACCCAGTACAGGGGTGGTCAGAACTGTGTACATAGGCCCTTGTCACCAGGGCAAGTAAATGGGCAGCCTCCCTCCTGATGAACATCATATAGTCATTAACATTAAGGCATGGCAGATGAGTAAGGTGGATAGCTAGCTTTAAGACAAGTGGCTTGGCCTATATTTAGACCAGCCCTGGGACACCCACTTGTTACAGCATGCTGTAAATTAGACTAGCGACCTCTCTGAGTGCCACTCTAATCCCTTTCCTCCACCCAATTTTCTACTCTCCTTTTTGCTCCCTGCCCTATGTGACATCATGCTGTCAGCCCCCTTCGCAGAGTGCTACATGCCACATACAGAGGCTGTCCATGCTACTTGTGGCACCCATACCACAGGTTGGCCACCCCAATCTAATTCATCTGCCTACATTAAATTAGGATAAATGTACCTGCACAGAAAATATCTAACTATAGAAAAAATGAAAGCAATGGAGAAAGATAAAAGGGAGCTTTTACCTAAGATCTATACTTAAGTTGAAGAACATTTGGCTTATAAGATACAGTGAAGCATTTCTAGTTCAAAGGATTTAAGATGATGACCTTACACCAAAAGTGCCAATATCATGGTAGCATGCATGTTGACCAGGGAGATTTAAATCAGAAAGTTTTGGAGGATTCACTAAGGTAAATTCACAACCTTCACAAAAGCAAAGAACATTTGTTTTTTTAACTACATCTACATCCTTAAATGAAACCAGTGGGGCTGTTCTGAATTGTCTATCCTCCAAAAGCTCTCTCACAAGAATGAGATACTCTCATATCTTAATAAAGGCTTGATAGGTTTCATGGGGAATTGGTTTTTTTTAAGCTTTTCAATATCTGTGGCCAAATTCTGCTCTCATTCACAGCTGTGTGTCAAACTCATGTGTTTAGACTGCATGGTTAATGTAATGCTTGAAGGAGCAAAGAGATTTAAGCTGCAGTGAAAAAAAGTAAGGACCATGTAATTCTGAAAATTGGGTCTATGGAACAGAACTTCATAAAGAGAGAAGGAAAGATAATGAAAAATTGTGTATGAAAGGCATGATTAAAAGCAGGATATAAATCATCCTCTTCATGGGGAAATTCTGAAGAATTCTCTGATTTGGTCCCAATAAAGGACAAAAATATCAATTTTTCAGTATTCCAGTTCTAAAGGATTTTTTATTCATTTCCTGAATTGTATTGCAATGGAGTTGGTCTGTTCCACCGCCAGCCTCCTCAAGATATTTTAGAAATGCAGATTTTAGATACATCTCTGCCAGTCATCACTTACCAATTGACCCCCACTAGAAATCCACCAAAACACTGGTGTGAGCCACTGGCCAGCTAGAAGCATGCTGTCATGAGGACTTCTCAGATGATGTTTCTATTCAAGTGCTTTATTGAAACAGAGATATATATGGAACATAGGTGTTACATGCAGAACTGGCCTATTTACGTCAGCAGGTGACTTCTGTAACAGAAGACATTCCTGGGCATGTCCCACCCATGTGTCTAACGTACTTTCTAAACTAGACCATCATGCTCTTAAGAGCAGAGCAGATGTTAAGCACATCCCCAAAGTGACTTCACTTCTGCAATTCTGTATTTGGTACATAGACGGATGTGGGCAAAGGGGGAGATGATCAGAGTATGGTCAGTTGCACATGCAATGGTAGGGACACAATGTAGGCATATACAAAGAGTCCTCTCTTTCTAGTACAGGCTCTGACTTTCACTTCTCTCTAATCAAGAGAAGTAAACTGTCTACCCTCCTTTTGCAAAGGTGTTTTGCATCACAAGCACCAAAGGAGCTTCAACTGCATGACAAAAATAAGTTCTCGTACAATGTTCTTAAGGTATGTTTACACAGCACAGAGCTACACCGTGCAAAGATAACCTGCACTAGGCTATGCACATGCTAGCTCTGGAACAGGATGTTAGTAAGATAGGGTAATAATTCTCTGGGTCTCAGCTATGCAAACACAGTTGTGCCAAAGTGTTCCTAAGCAACCATGCCTAGGCCAGGGTCTTTCTGTATGGCACTGCTCTGTGCTAAAGACACATCTGTAATATCTCTAGATGTCCAGGCATCTTAACTCTTTCTACATGGAATGTCTTCTCAAGACATATACAACAGTGACCCTTAGTGTGAAAGTTATTAGTACCTTCAAGAGAAAGCAATATTTAAAGCCTCTCTGTTCATGCCTAGAATTACAGAGTACTCATCCTTGGAGACTCCGAACAGCAGAGACTTCCTCTGCCTGAAGAAGGGTGATTGCGCCCAAAAGCTTGCTAAGAACTTTTTTCCAACTACTCAGTTGATCTAATAAAATATATTACATCTACTCAAGGAACTTTTCCTGACAGAGTAGTGTGTGAAGAAACCAAGTTTTTCTGCTTATGTACTAATGTCTGAGGAAACTGAGCATCCTGTGAATGTAGGATCACAGATTTCTGGTCATTTATTAGAAGAGTGAACAAAAATTCATTTTAAAAACTCATTTTTATTTAAATATACTTCTTTTTAAAAATTAACCTTCCAAAATTAAATCTGAAATTATGCCTACCTGTATGAAAAACTGGCTATACTATATTAAAATAATCTAAATTAAAAATATTCCCAGCAGAACATGTTTGGAACCAAAGTTTTAAAGAAACTTAGCTACTGAACTGAAGAAAGTCTATGGTTAAGCAGTTGGATCAAGAGCATGTTGACGTGATAAACCAGTTTCTGACAGTAATAACCTCTTCTGCAGATATAGAAATAATAGTTTCTTCACTTCAGCTTATTCAGTGTTATTCAACACAATAGCTAGTTCATTCAAGTTGAGAAACCAATTAGGAGTGGAGAAAACAGAAAAACTTGGTTTCTTCTTCCAATCTATGACTATAAACAAGGTGAGAGACTGAGATCTATTAGTTTTCAAATCTTGAAGAACAAGGTGACTATAGTCAACTCAGTTTAACAACTACTGATAAAACATCCTTTAATAAGTCAGTTTTAAATGCAATCATGATTTAACAAACTTATGTACATAACCAGCACATATAATATAGTTTCATTTAACACACAAAATAAATAAATGCTGGTTTTATTTATTTTAACTTAATACAGTTTTTACTCAGAAACAGATGGACATAAATTACAATAAAAAAATTAATCCAGTAAATCAGAAAATATTATTCATCATTTTTTAATATAAGCAAATATAAAATTATGATTCTGAATAAATGCATCTTGGGTAAACTATGTAATATCTTAAGTATGCATATAGCATATTCTTTTCATTAGCACAAAGGATAACAAAATTAATGTAAAGGTTATATTTTGTTTCAGATCAATATATTTTAATGGTCACTAATCAATGAGACTCAATCTTTCTTTAGAAAAAGAATTAAATGCATAAATGCAAAACAGGATTACAATCTAATTTTTAAAAGGTTCTGTCTTGCTCATTTAATTCACCAGTATAATCAATTATTGCAAGCACTTGAAATCAATCACCTTCCTTAAGATAAATATATCTTTTGGAAAAAAGTTGCTGCTTCACATATTAGTGTACTCCTTATTGCAACATGCTTCTGTACTTTATAATGTAGTCCAGTGGTCCAGTGCTGATCATAGAGCACTTATACAGTACCGGATGTCTGCTCTGACACATGTTAATTAATCAAGTAGGGCTGTTTGGAGCTAATCAACAGGTCAACTGGTAAGCTGTTTAAGAAGAGTTTGAAGTAATGGAGAGAGACTATTGTTTTGCTGATTGGATGATAAACAATGTTATCAGCCCCTTGCTGGCTTGCTCACCTGTCAGTTTGCTGCAGACAGTATGAAGAAGCAGGGAGAGGGAGATTGGAAAGCTCCATATCATCAACAGATGCATGCACTGCACTCCACTTGAGCAGCGAGTGGAGAGAAGCCTGGAATGGTGCAGGCAGACCTCCCTAATCAGAATGTCTTGCCAGGGCCTGGCCATGCCCCAACTGAGCTCAGCTCTGTGCAAAGGAAGGGAGGGCTGCTTTACCATGCCCCAGCTTGTTCCTGCATGTCTGGGATATCTGTGCAGTTACAAACTGATTTAACCTAATCAGGTTAGACTAACCTGCAAAGATTGAATCACTTCAGGTTCAGGCTTTTTGAATGTCTGTCACTAGCCTAGGTGATTTCTGTTCCTTTTTCTGTAACCTAAACTTAAGGAGCAGCAACTCTGATATTTTGATTTCACAAGCCATTCCAATTTATAAACCTCTGAGGCAATATTTCAAAGACTTTTTAGTATTATAATGAAATTCACCACTAGTATGCTCAAATACTTCAAGAATGCTCTCATTTCTGCACTAATTCATATTTGGAATAAGTGCATCTGTTTGGAACAAAAATAACTAGAGTAAAAGTGCTAA
Organism: Caiman crocodilus; assembly: GCA_030014935.1. Lineage (NCBI taxonomy): Eukaryota > Metazoa > Chordata > Crocodylia > Alligatoridae > Caiman > Caiman crocodilus. Next base: position 202,711,746 of record JAGPOW010000261.1, read on the forward strand.
GGAAAGAAAGTGTATTATGCTCTGGATGCTACTTTTCTTATTGCTACTGATCTGTTTCATTTTCCAAGTTTCTTCCTGAAGTTAGTAGGAACTCACATATGAAATAAGTAGACTGATAGAAAGAAGAGAACATATGAAATAAATAGACTGATAGAAAGAAGAGAACATAAATAAATACATACGCAGAAGAAAGAGAAAATGAAACATCAGAATGCAAGTCAGCATGTTCCCTGTCATGTATACAAAACATCATCAGTTCTAATAAGCTCACTTCTGTACACAGCAACAGGAGCAATATGCATAAAAAGTAGTATACTGAATTAGCTTAAATCAGCATCATTTCCCAATAGATCTTCCAATCTGCTCCCCTGGTACAATCCATTACCACCATTGTAAATTCATAGCCAAAACATCCTATGATTTGACAGGCCACATTAAAACATAAGAACATAAGAGAACTGCCATACTGGGTCTGGCTAATAGTCCCTTTAGCCCAGTATAGTCTTTGACAGTAGCAGGGATGAAGGCTATAGAGGGAGAACATTGAACCAAATATATCTAGAGTGATCTGTCTTCTATTCAATACTCCCTGTGGTATCCACCATTATCAGATTAGGTATTTTCTACTCTGAAAAGACCCTTGGAGTATATGCCATGGGAAAGGTGGCTTTTAAGCAAGCCATTTCTTTTAGCACTAGCTACAATTGTCATCTGCTTTGGATCCCATAATGTGATCATTCTTTTATTTAAATGGTTCTTGCCCTACTTTGGTACTGGGAAAGAAATAATGTTAAAAAAATGCAGACCTCTGTCTTATCATAATAGTATGCACCTAAATAGCTGCATACAATAGGGCTATCTAATGAGAAGGGGAAAACCTAAAAAGGCTTAATGTCTTTTGGATGCAAATTTAAACATTCTGTTCTTATCCGAACAAATGGAGTGCCCACCATATCCTGAAGACCTCCCCACTAATCTTCACCATCCTTCTCTCTCATCATTTTGGGATGAGGACTATAAACCTAGATTATCCATTCTCAGTGCCTTTAGTGAATAGCAGGCCAACTCCCATAGCCAATGCCCTCTAGGAAGATATGACCACGATGTCCCATCCTGCCACCATGAAATCTGATCACGCTTCATGAATATGTTCACCACAGCATGAAATAAAACAAAATCATTCCTGCTGACAGCAATCTGAGAGAGATACTGATTCCAGGAGGCCTTGTGAATGCCTGTTAGGAGACACAGACTTCCAATGCCTAGAAAAGTGATAGACATTTATTGCTTTTTAAAGATTTGCTTACAGAAACCACACAAAATAGACACATACCCTCAAAGAAAACAAATCAAAACAGCTGCTTTCTTAATTCTCTTAAGACTAAAAGAATCTATAAAGAAAGACGAATAGAATGGAATCTCATATGTATGACTTCCTCCATTAGCCCAATCCTAGTTTAAAACTTGAAATAAAAATTAAATGAAATAAAATGAAATTTTAAATATATACTAATATATCTTTCTTCTAAATATTCTTGACATTGAGACAGTGAAAAATGTACCTTTGATGCCCAACTTCAACAACCTTTTTCAGAGAGGTTGCAGCCCTTAGTTCAAAATGTGCCTATCTGCATAGTTGTTTCCTATTAAAAAATCAGGAATTTCACATTAAAAAAAAGAAGAGATTCCTGTAGACCTCAACACTATAACAGAATTTATAACAAATTCATAAAATTCCACTGAATAAAGTAGACAAAGCAGGCTCTGTATGGTTTCTTACCATTAGTATTGGAGAAAAACAAAAATTTAATTCTTTTAAAAATGGACATAAGAACTCTAGCCAAAAATCAGGCTATAGTTTGGATTTTGTTCTAATAACCTGGTGCATGAAAGAATTTATACAGATGCCTCATACACGTGGCTTAAATATGCAGATGTAATACATATGCAGACACATGGCTGCCTTACAACTCTATAAAAGTACTATTCACATGACAGATTGCCTTAAGATCTTATTGTAGCGGGAAGAAATTAATTTGGGAAAAGACCCACTAGGTGGTAGACAGCAAGGGTTAGGTTAGTGCCGGGTTCACTCTCAATACAGAGAGGTGAATGTGCAAAGTTGATTGTTAGGTATGGGATTTACACACACAGGGAGCATGCTTACATGTATGCATTTACTGCACAGTAACCAAAATTACTGCTCAGTACAGGTGTGCATCTACACATGCATGCCTGTACTATTCAGTAAATATGGTGACTTATGCTGTCTTGAGTATACATTTGATACCTTGATCATGCAGGTTTCAAATTTATGCCCAATTAGTTACTGCACAGTAACACATGTAGACGCCTTACTGCTCAGTAACACTGTGTGTGTGGACTGGCTTGGGACTAATTTTAGACACAAGTCAATCCACACACAGCATTAATGTGCTTTAACACTTGTATGTGTAGATGCCAGCCTATTTCCACTTACTGCACAGTAACTTACTGCTCAGTAACTTTAAGCTGGTATAAATGCACATGTAGACATGCCCAGGGAGTCAAAGTTAAAGTTAAAAAGTACAAACGGGATTTATTGAACAAACTAATTAACAGTGGGGAATATTTACAAGAAAGAAAGATGAACAACAGTAACAAAAACAAGAAACACAAATAGACACCTTACCAATGTATATGACACAGCAACATGATGACAGTAGAAATAACAATCCAGGAAGAGCAAACGCAATCAGCAGACAACAATGATGGCGAATAGGTTAGCAAGGCAATCCGATAACAACTCCATTATAAATGGCAGGAAAATCTCTTAAGGGCCTGGGCCTTTGAGCCACAGTCTCACTGAGATTCCAGAGCAGTCAAACACAAATCTTACATCAATACGTTCTTCACAAATTCCTTCACACACACACCTCAGCCAGATCACACACCACACTGAACTGATCACCCTCAAAATCACACGCACAGACCCATCTCATCTCATGCACAGGACACACACCTATACACATACCTCACAGAGCGCCAGAATTTGGGGCTTTTACGCGCCTCAATCACAACACTTGCAACAGCCAGTCCTCTGAGCTAAGATCCTTTTACTCACTGTCCATCATATACAAACTAATCGTACCACTCAAACCCCTTTCTCACAATATACATTCATCTGGCAATCGCACCCTATCACGCACCTTTACCTCAGATCAAGCACACACCTTTCCCATTACATGTTCTCACCACTGTGCTTGTCCAATCTGGGAAACTAGGCCAGCAGGACAAAATGGTACTTTTTCTGAAACCATCAGATGACAACTCTTACTGCACAGACTCAATGATGTCCACCTTAACTATTTACATCTTAGATCAAAACTCTCTCTTACTACATTATGGTATGTGGCTTTTGGAAAAACTTGGTACCTGGGCAAGCTAATTTTACACTTTCATTGCCAAAGTCCTTAAGAAATCTTGTATGAAAAAGTGATATCTTTGATAGGACATGCCCTGAAAAGGAAGATAATGGATTATTTTTTTCATACTAGATATAATATTTACAAGAATAATCAAACGTGAATTAACATGATTTTTAATGGAAAAATATCTAGGTTGAGCCTGAAAACATGCATATGAATTATAAGTGGGATATGGAGTCTTCTGGCACTATAACAATAAATATTAGATATTTTGTAGCATATTCAAGTGAAAAGACCAATGACAGACACCAGGAAATTAGCCAGTAGCAACCTCATAAGCCTATAGTTTAAACATCTGTATTTAATGGTTGCCATTAAAAAAACCTTGAAACTCAAGATCACCCACAGAAAGGACATGAGAAAAAGAGTTTAAAACTCTAAGATCACACATGTAAATGGGCACTGTGACATTTAAACAATAACAACTATTATTATACAAATGGTTTGGATCAGGGGTGTCAAACTTGTTGGGCCCTGCAGGCCATAACCAAACTGCAGAGCTTCCTGCTGGCCAGGTAACACACAAGTGGCAATTCATTTCCATAGTTGCTAGACCAGTTGTTCTGGCACATCTCCAGCATCCAGGGATTTAACACCACTGCTGCTCACCCCTGTTTTCCTCTGCCACGGATCATTAGTTGCCAGGGACTCTGTTACATTTTAACTAATTTCCCTTGCCCATCATTAAAGTGTTTGCACCCTGATCGTTCATGTACTGTTTGCTAAGAATTCACTAAGATTAGGTTGATTTAAGGAACTTTATGATGTCTCCGGGAAAGTCGGCTATGTTTATTCATGTATAGATTCTGTTTAGACAGACAGACTGATACTCATTCCATCCATCCCCTGTTTCATCAGTCTCATTTATTTCTCATAAGGCTCATAAGTTTAGTTAGATTTATTTAGGGAGGAGATAGAAATAATTTTTAAACTAGTGGTTCATCCATTTTGAATGATAATCATGTTTCAGGAGATACTAAAGATTTATGGAAAAATCATTAACAGACTATATGTGAATATTCATATGGCAGCTATACTCTACATGCCATATCATCTTTTCTCTATCTGTTCTACCAGGAGAGACATCAAATCAATTAGTGAAAGTGATATGGCTTGCTTGATAACTAAAAGAAGCAGACTAAAACACTATGCAATAATTGTCTCATGCTTTATTTGTTTCCTCTTACTGCTCTTTTCACAAGAAATTACCCTGGTATAAATAACATAAGCCAAAAGAAAAACAAAAGGAAAACTAGTCATTTTAGTCACAGCTCCAAAGTCAGTCAATCACTGACAGTATTTTAGGTCCAGATTAATCTAATGCAAAGAGCCACTTAAATAGGTTTTCTTATAATTGGGAGGAAGGGGCCCTCCTATTAAAATCAGCTAAATATTTTTGGATATAGAAAACTGATACTAGGCTAGAGTACAAGTTTTACTGCAGCAAGTCTGAGGCTTATATTGCACAAAGAGCTGCAGGAAATGTTTATTGAATATTTATATTTACAAAAAAAGTTGTACAGTGTGTGTCCCCCCCTGCCCAATTATCCAGAAATTGGTTAATCATGACAAGATAGATGATCAAAGGGTCTGTAGATCTGAGTCATTTGGAGCAGCTGGTGTTAAACATTTTTTGTGTTAGATACCAAGGAAACCTTAAAAACAGGAAATATCAAACACAACTCAAGAGAGTAGAACTGTTGTGAATTTGTACTTTTCTGATTCATACAATGATTTGCAGATGTCCTCGGAAACCTATGGCCAAATTATAAGAGGCTTGATGTACTTGGTCTTCATATGGAGCTAACCTAACAGTCACTACAAGCAGAGTAGAGCTAGAATGCTGCAGTTTAGTTTCTGCCAGATAAGACACATGAATTTCCAAGGTGTTTCAAATTATTCCGTTCTTAAAAGAAAACAGCTTTATAAAAAAATAAGTTTAAAAAATGACTTGGGCTGTTGTAATCAGTTGTTTTTTCATAGTTTCAGTAACTCATTACATTATGACACTTCAGCCAAATTCAGCCAAAATCTTTTGTGTTAATTACAACACACACAAGATTTATACAACAAAATTGCTCTGCTTTCAGTGTGGCTATTTAACATTTTAAACTTGTGCAGTTCTGATCAGAAACTGAAATTCTTCCTCAGCTTGGTCTTATCCTGAACAAAACTCTTTATACACGTACAAAGCTCTTGCTAAGGTTGTGTTGTTGACTCTCACCTTGACATAAGGAAGTACACATATATGGGTACAGATATTGAGCTGATTTGAGCAAACTATTTATACTAAGTATTGACTCCACAAAATGCCACTGGACCAGTGTGAGATCCACCCATCAGTATCCTTAGGGTCTGATCTTTTGAAATTATTGACAAAATTCACATAATAAGAGAGTACAGTTCGGCACACACTTCTACTTTTTTTTTATCTTTGGAATACATATTTGCTTCAGACTCAGACTTTGTAACCAGTTTCTCAACCTCAGCAGTGTTTCCCTCTCAAATCTGGGGGAAAAAAGAAAAGTAGAAAAGCAGTTTCCATATTTTATTTTAACTGCATTTACAAACATACTCCCAAACACAAGTCTCACTTTTTACATCTCTTTTGATTATATTTTCTCCATTCCAGCAAGCTTTAAAAGGAGTAAACTATACTAGTATTTTTACTTTAAACATGTATACACTAGAGTAATAGAGTAATAAATTAACTGTTACCATTTTCAGAGGGAAAATTTAATGCATTGTTTTAACGGTGGACAAAAGCACCGGGGTTCCCCAGCCCAGGCAGCCCTGGGAAGCTGAGGGGAATTCCTCCTCCCCCTTCCCAATTGCTGATTGCTTCAGCCACTGCCACAGGAGGGAGGGAGAAGAAGTCCTCCAGGCCAAGCACCTGCCCATCCTGGCCAGCATGGGGGCACTGGGAAGCCCCCACCTTGGGGAGCTTCCCCCCACCCAACCCCAGGGTCCTCCAGCTGCTAGCAGTCCCAAGGAGATGAATGAAATTCTTCCCCTCCCCAACCTCAACCCCTTACCTTAGCTGCTGGAGTCTCAGGGATAACCCAGGGCAGGGAAATTTTCCTGCTCCCTGAATTAATTTTGCCAAGCAGGAGAATTTCCCTCTGGTCCCTGAAACTGCCTGAGACTCACAAGAGCTAAGGCAAGAAGCAGTGTGGGTTCAGGAGGGGAAGAATTCCTTTCAGCTTCCTGGGGCTGCCCCAAGCTGGGGGACCCTGGGCTGGGGTGAGGGGAAGCCCCAAGGCAGGTTCTCCCCAGTGCCCCTGTGCTGGACAGGGCCCCCACCTGGAGGACTTCTCCTCCCTCACTCCTGTGGCAGCTGCTGAAGCAATCAGCAACCAGGGAAGGGGAGAGGAGTGGGCTGCCAGGTCTGAAAAGCCCCCACCAGAGGGACTTTCCTTCCCCGCCATGTGCTGGGTAGATCCTGGCTAGGGGGACTGGGGGTCTGTTTCTCTATTTTGCCCCCCCATGGGCTGATGGACACAGGCAGGAAGCAGGCTAAGGAGCAGAGGGATGAGGCAGGCAGCCCCTGCTCCACTGGGGCAGGCAGCATAGCCCAGGGCTGCAAAGTATCCTGGGATGCTGGGGAACTGTGAATTAACTTGAACCAGGAAGGGATCTGGGACAGAAGTTTGGCTATAAACCAGTTTAACCTAAATCAAGTCTGATACCTCATCCAACCAGGTTTATCTTAAACCAGTTTTGGTCATTTTGAAAGCAGTGTACATACACTGAATTTCTGTTCTGTTACAGGTTTAAACCACTTTCTGATCACTTAAACTGATCTGTATGTAACTTCTGTGTCTAGCCCAGAGGGAAAATAACATTTTGCTTTACTTTGGACAAAAAGTTTCCTGTCTCAGGAAGTATGTTAACATGTTGAGATTGAAGTCATCAGAACCTATCATGAGGCCTTTATAAGAGTGACTCTCTCAGGGGAAAAAAAGATGAGGGAATATTGGATGGTCCTCATCCACATGTGACATGCTGATTTCAAAATAACTAATCATACCTTACCTAACTGAATTCTAAATTAACTGTTACATCTCAGGGAAGGGATTTGAACATTGTGGACAGGTGCAGGCAAAAAAGCTAACAACAGTTAAAATATATAAAAGTGAGATGAAGAATAATATGGAAAACAGTATAATGCCATTATACAAAAATCAGTATTTTGTCTCTAGGTGGAAATATTGCATTCAGTGTCTAACAGTCCACCTAAACAAAAGATGCTGCAGGATTAGAGAGAAATTCAGAGTTGAAAAGGGCAATAGATACATTTTCCTATTAAGAGAGAAATCAAAAAGACTGGAATTGTTTAGTTCAAAGATGAGATTTATTAGAAGGGACCTTATAACAATATGCAAAATAATTAATTACTGCTACTGATAAGAGAATTTAAGTACTTTTAGTTTTCATCCACTAGAAAGGAAAGTGAAATTGGAAGAAAATTCAAAAATGTTAAAAGGAAATACTTTTCCCACGTAACAAATAATTAGACTGAAGAATTCACTGTCATAAGAATGGATTGAGTAAATCACTTATCAAGATTCAAAAAAGGGAGTGCACCTTTATCCAGAGTTATAGTAGTTATTGCATAAAACAAGGGGCATTCATTCATATGCTTCAGGGATAAAGCCAATCTCTTTTCAAGGTTAAAGAGAGAATCCTGTGGGGATAGATTACCTCACATCTGCCTACTGAAAATTCTAGTCTTCTATAAACCATCCAGCACTGGCCACTACCAAAGACAGAATACTAGACTAGGTAGAATAAATATTTCTATGATCACTTCATTGATATTATTACAAAGGACACAGCTACAGGTCCTGATCTAAAGATGAAAGTTAGTCGACGTTTTGCATTTGATTTCAGTAGGTTTTGGATCAGGCCTCAAATGAGTCTGCTGCTATGAATTTCTATGATTTGCGGAGAAGGATTTAAATGCCAGTCTCTACATTTTTTTAATGTAGCTTTTGTTTATTAGTATTTCAAAGCTACTTGTCTTTGTTTTTCCCTTGAGACCCATAATGGAAATAGTATTAAAAAAAATGATAGAAATGAAATTTGGAAGTAAAATGTACCAGAAAAAGGAACAATATTAAATAAGGGCATTACCCAAAATTAAACACAGTTATGAAAAGCTGCCATCTGAGGAGCTGACTTATTCACATCCATTATTCAGAAATCACTTCTGAGTTAGCAGATGCCTAAATGTGTGATAGTACTTCACAGTAGACACAGATACATGAAAGAACTATTTCAGCTGTTTGAGCAATCTGTTTTGTATTGAAAAGCTGTTTCTTTTGGCTGATAGTTTTGATGAAATATAGGAAGAGAAGTTAAATACAATCATGACATTACTGGAAACATTGCTCAAAAGTACCCCAAACAAGAACAAACTGAGGTGAAAAAAACCTGAAATAGAAAACAAAATAATTCAGTTACCCCACTTGATCCCTTCTAATGATGTCTATCATACAGAAAACCCCATTAGCTATTTAAAATACCCTTAGCATCATTATCTTCCATCCAAGGTAGAGATGTGAAAGCTGTCTATGTGGGAATCTAAGTTCACTTGGACAGCCTGGGTGCCATGACACCCTGGGGTGCTACAAGATCCTCTTAAGGGGGTTGTGGAATATTGGCATTTTTGGATGTGTAACCCCCTACACGTGATTCACAAGCTAAACCAAGAGATTTCAAATAGTAATCCAGAATGACAAAACATTCTAGAAACTCTTGTGGTCTTTCTGCGTTCTTTGCAGCAGAAAAATTGCTCTATCATTTTTCCATAGCCAAAAATGAGTTAAAGATAAGAGCTAGCAATTTCTCAGGGCTGTGCCTTGAGTCTAACAAGGTTGAGAGCCACTGGATTAGCTGTTCAGTTGCAATACCAGTATTTCTCTGTATTTTGGAGGGAACACCACATAGATTTATATCTATTGTACCGATCAGAAGTAAACATGGAGAAAGTGAAAAAGATGGCAGACACAGGCGGAAAAAGAAGAGTCCTGGAGTAAAGGAAACAGAAGAAAGTGGAAGTGATACATGTAACCAATGGACACCAAAAAGAAAAACAACATAGTATATTTCTGTCATTGTCTTTGGCAGTGCATTGATTGGAGGATGACAGTCTTTCAGTAAATAAGGAAGTCATCAGTGAGACCACAGATGACCGAAGAGGCTGATCCAAGATCTGCTTGTTCAAATGCAGACATGGCAAATATTTCTGGGAGGGAGGAGTAGATCCTGGTGATGTTTGGTTACAGTTCTTCCCTTTTATTTCTGTCGTTCATCCACCTCCATAGTGAGGTGAGTTTGCCCAAAATACTCAATGTCGTATATATCACAGCACCATTTGGGATGATTTGGTTCTTGAGCCTCCTGGGTATTGATTTAATAATATTGCATTTCTTCAGATTGGCCCATATGATGTCCTTGAATCTCTTCTTTTGCCATCTCTACAGCAAAAACCACTGGTGAGTTGAGAGTACAGGACCTGTTTTAGAAGCTGGTTGTCAGGCATCCTTATGACATGTCTTGTCCAATGGAGCTGGTGCTATATAAATATGGCTTTAGTGCTGGTGGTGTTTGCTTCAGCTGAAACATTAGTGTTTGTTCTTTTGTCCTTCCAATTGATATGGAGGATTTCTCTAAGCTATCACTGATGGTAACATTACAAATTTTTCAGGTGTTTCTGATATGTCACCCAAGTTTCACACCCAAACAACAGGGTAGGAATAACAACAGGCTGGTAGATGAGAAGTCTGGTTTGAGTACTGATGTCATGAACATCTGATAAAATTTTGGAGGTGTCCAAAGGCAGCACTGGCAGATTTTATCTGGTGTTTATATGACTGTCTATATTTTTTTTTGGAAAAGATGGCTGCTCACATAGGGAAATGCTCAACATTCTCCAAAGATTGCTTGCTTTCTAATTGCAGTCCTGTTGGTTTGGGGTGGGTTGGTAAAGTATCTTGGTTTTTGTGAAGTTGACAGTGAGTTCAAGATTTTCATGTGCTACATAGAAGTTGAAGTGCCCTATAGCACTCCATTTCAGTGGGCGCATATAACACAAACATCAATATATTGAAGGTCAGAAATGGAGGAGTTGTTTATCTTGGATTTGGAATATTATATGGTGGCATTAAAGAGATTCCTATCTGTGCAATACTGGATTCTGATTCCAAATGGGAGTCTATCACCAATGAGATATGAAATAGCTGTGATATATATAGAAAAGGGTGTTGGTATAATCATACATCTTTGTTTGACTCCAGTTGTAATATTGAAGAGGTCTGTTTCTAAGTCATTGTTTAGGATGGTTGCTTTCATGTCATCATGAAGAAGTCTGATAATGGTGACGAATTTTGGCAGGAATCCAAATCTCATCAGGATCATCAGTGGAACTTAAATCGGGCCAATGAAGAACATATTAAAATATTGGTATTGCTCATGGTACTTCTCCTGCAGTTGTCTAGCAACAGAGACATATCTACTGTACACATTGGGACATGATAGAATCTCCTTGGTAAGTCTACTGAGGAGAATACAGGCAAGGATCTTCCCAGCTTTGAGAGGAGTGCAATGCCATGATAATTGCTGCAATCTGGTCTATCTCCTTTCTTGAATGATTTTGGAGCCTCTTGGGTCATTGGGAATCTGTTCATGTTTCCAGATTTTTATAATATTGGCATGCAGTTGGTAAAAGAGCTTCTTTCTACATTGCTTATACATTTCACCTGGTATTCTATCAGGACCACATTTGCTGTTCTTTATCTGCTTAATGGCTTTCACAGCCTCTTGATAAATTGGTGGCTCTGCAAGGTACTTCTTAATGGGCTGTAATCTACAATGACTCATTAGGAATGGCTTAGGTGGTATTGTCTTTGACATTAGAATCTCAATTCAGGAGCACTTGAAAGTGCTCCTTCCACTAGATGTTGATGATGGAGCTGGCTTTCAAGGAGTGCTGTTCCATCCTTGGACCTCAGAGGAACAGTTCCTTGTATGCTTGGCCCAGAGATAGCTTTGGCTGTCCTCAAGAAACTATGGGTGCTGTGGCTGTCATTTTGAATGTCTTTTGTTTCCACCAGTTGCTGTCTTTTCCTTCCACCAGTTCTTTCACTCTCAAATTTTCCTCTGGGTCTCAGTTTTATTGTGGTGATAGTGTCTTGCTCCTTTTTGGACTTGATGTAATTCTGACAAGCTTTGAATGCTCTCCTTTTTTGTCAGTTAGAACTTGAATTTCCTTATCATTCTCATTGTACCAGTCCTGATGTTTCTTTGCAGAGAAACCTAGAGATTCTTTCCTTGAGGCTCTCCCAGTGATTGTGTCATAGTGTCCCCAAGATCCTCAGGGGGCTTGGCAAGTTTTTCATTGTAGCAGCATTAAAAAAATAGACCCACTTGAAAGAATGGGAAGGGCTGCCTCACAGAGAGACAGTTTGTCCCGGCAGGGACACTGTAGGCTCTGAGGGCAAGTGAAGCTGTTTGAAGGCAGCCCTGTTGGAAGTGGGAGGAGTGATGTAACCCCAGCAAAGTTTTGAAATAGAGCCATTAGCAAAAGCCCAGGAAGGGCCCTGGCCTGGGATTGGCTGAGTGGCTTGGATAAAAGGGGGGAGCAGTTTTCCTGCCAGGGGGAACAAGAGAGAGAGAAGGGCTGAGGGGCAGGCTGGAGACCAGAGAGAGAGTCTCAACACAGTGGTCCCTCAGAGAGCCCCTGGCAGAGCCCTGCAGAAGTAGCAGCAGAGGCTGCACTGGGAGTGATACAGTATCCCGTTCCTCTCTCCTGCCCAGGAGCACTGCAGGGGCAGGACCAGAGAGGAGCTGCTTGTGTGGAGGCTCATAGCCTGGGAAGACCTGCCTGCAACCTGGTGTGACTGGGTGAGCACAGCAGAGCCAAGGGGAGACTGCTGGAGACTGCCCTGTTTTCACTGGTGGGTGAGGGGCCCTGGAGCAGGCAAGGCCCAGGGTGGGTCTGTGTTTGCCAGGGCTGTGAGACTGTGTGGGTCAGGAGAGCTGCTACAGCTTGCAGCCCAGACACTGCTCCTGCTGAGCCAGGGAAGGGGGGTTAGAGGAAGGTGGAGGCTATCTTGCAGGGACTGCAGAGGAAGAGCTGCCGCCTGCTGCCCAGAGACCTCTGGAGCATGGAGAGGGACACCAGCACCAGAGAGTGCCCATGGACCCTGCACAGAGACACAGACAGTTCCGCTCCCTGAGACACCCCGCCAGGGGCAGTGCACACAGGATCCCCACTACACCGTGTGCAAGGGAGAGACTGTGTAAATAAGTTCTTGAGGGTTTATTAGTTGGTATATCAATGTGTTTATTTATTGGTTACTTGTTATTTTGTAAAAAATTAAATCTTGTAAATAGTTTTATATTTATATGTCTGCAAGGGTGCTTGATTGTAAGGGGAGGCTCTCTGCTCGGGGACCCTGCAGCAGCTTCCCAGGGGGGCTGGGCAGGGCTACTGGTTACCAGGTACCCCAAGATCCCACTATTTAGGTGAGGGCATGTGTAGTGTCGTGCCCAGGGTTACATCATTAAGGCACTGCTGGAGATGATCACTCCTAGCAGTTTCTTTCAAACACTAGATATTGACACTTTTCCTTGGTTGCTTCGTTTGTTTGCATCAAATGGACATGATGGAATGTATCAAATGGACATGATGGAATGTATCAAACTATAATCTGTCTAGTAGTTGTCTATTTTGGTCATAGTTCTTGTGGTCTGGACTTTATGATGGTCCTGGTCACATAATATGACATAGTCAATCAGGTGCCAGTGTTCTGAATGGGGGCTGCATCAATGATGTCTTCTAGTTGTTGCTTTGTTGGAATAAGCATGATGACATGATCATGTTCTGAACACTTGCTCAGGAGAAGTAGTCCATTAGAATGGACTTTCCCTACCCCCTTTCCAAGTACATCATTGTATGTACTGATTACTCTTGCGTATTGTCTGTTGGTCAGTTAAAGACAAAGGATCACGAGGCCTTCGTTGATGCCAACAGAACACTGTAGCACCTAAATAACAATTTTGGTTTAGGCAGTAAATCCAATGCTGTGGATGTGTTTTCTTCTTTGGCTTTTACTTTGTAAAAGAAGGTGTAGTTACCAAAATGCTCCATGAGCTACCCATCCTGTGCATCTGATCTCACTAAGTGCAACAATGTCAATATCAAATCATGCAAGTTCTCTGGTCACAAGTGCTGTCCTTTGCTTTGGTCGGTCACTGTTAAGTTTGTCCATCAGCATGTGGATGGATGATCCAGGTTGCAAACTTCATTACTTGATTTGGGCCACAGACAGAACAATCCCACTGGATTCAATTTTCCAGTCAGGTCAAATTAGGTACACTGTTTCAGGTCTTCCCCACATGGGGTGAGCAGAGTGGATCCTAAATAGATCTACTCAGTCATGACTACAGCTGCCAAATTGCATACCTATCTCAGTTCCAAGTACAAAATCACCATCGTCCAATCATCTCCTCCATGTAGGTTTGTGGCTGGGGGCTTCTAGTATTAACTGTGAATTCACTAGCATCTGCCCTCATCACCACTTGCCTGTGGACCTGTGATTGAGGAAAGATGCCTATATGCATCTTCTCTTAATGTGAGGATGCCATTGTGCATCAGCAACCGGACAATACTTTGTGGGAAGGAAACCTTAATCTTATGGCAAAGAAAACCTAGATGACTTAAGGTTTCTATTGCACTGCAAACTTCATCTGCCTTTATAGCCATTGTAGTATTCTGTTAGGGGACAGGGTCATGGGCAGTCTGGCATGAAAATCAGGTCTCTGAGGAAAGGAGTAGGGTCCCAGGGCTAATTACCAGATCTGGAGGGAGAGGCTGGAGCAGCGTCTATAATACAAGCCAGGGTCAGAATCCAGAAGGTCAGAAGTCCAGGAGGGAAACTCAAAGGTCAAAATCCAAACAGAGAGCCAAAGCAGGGGTCAAGAACCAGAACAAGGATCCACAGGGGAAATCCAAAGTCAAAATCTGAGGAAAAGCCAAAAACCACAGTTGGAACCCAGGAAAACCAGAGAGATCAAGAGTCAGAAGCAAGCACAGCAGACAAAGTCAGAACTGTTGACTAGACTGGAAACCCACAGCCTCAGATATTAGTAAGTGGATAGGAAGCACTCCCAACAGCCAGGCAAGAAGCTTGCTGTTTCTAAACTGGGGCAGAGTTCACTAGCTAACGGCTTACTGCCAGTGCAGCTGCTACAGTACTTGGCCCAGGCTGCCCTGCCTTATCATTCTTTTTTCATCTGCCTGCTCTGCTGTTGGGGACAATTTTGTTATTTTTTCCACATCACTATTAGTCTGTAAAATGTCACTCTCAACTTTGCCACTAAGGATGACCCTACCAGAGGTAGAAGACTCCAGACAGCTTCACTCTCAAGGTCACTGGTAGTACACAAGCCACCATATTAGGAAGTCACTCCCTATATAGTGAAATGTACTCTTATAGCCTATTTCACTGCAGAAAGAAAGATTAAATGGTGCATTTACTTAGTGTTCACTTTCTGCAAAAGGGCAAGTGTCATCCATTGTGTTTTTCAGCTGCAAAGATTCTAAAGTTCACTTTATAATATTTTCTGGTTTGCAGCCTTGAATTGCATTATGACTCCATCTTGGAATTTGCTCTTAAATGCTCTCAGAAATATTAACAGAAAAAAGTAGTCTTACTGCTTCTTCCAAAAGACAGTGAAGTATGGTACAACTCAAAACATAATCCAAATTGCATATTTCCTGAGTTACTTATTAAATAGTCTCACTTTTAAACCTGAGTTAGGTAACTCAAATAATCCTTGAAATGCACATAACATTGTCTCAAAGCCAATTCAAGCATTCTGATGAAGTATGTAGATGTCAGATCTGGATGGCTTTCACAGGGATGATTTAAGATCCAACATTACCCTATTCTTGGTTTCAGAAAGGAGGCAGACTAGGAATTGTCGTTCTTGGGGCTGATGAGTGTTATAGTTTAGACAAAAATTCATAAGGGAAATAGAGAAGGATATTAAAAAAGCAACAACCATTATGAGTTTGTCTCCCTTGAAGTGTGAGAAGAATAAAGGGCAATTTTCAGATGTTTGAGGAGCAATCTGTGGGTTCTTTTGCAAATGGAATGAAGCGGAAGAGTGCACTTTGCAGGCGTACTCATCCTGCATAACAAAGTTGGAGAAGGGGAGATTTGACAGAGGGTTGGGGTGGAGAGCCATTAACTACAGGGCAAACTGAGAAAGCAGCTTAATTTGTTTATCACTTTTCTCAGAAGACCCTGACAAAGCAGAATATGTAGTGAATGGGTTAGGATATTACTAAGGCAATGGTATCCTATGGGCATCACTGGTTGACTTGGTTAAATTAATACTAATTTGAAAACGAGAGAACTGAGGTAGCAGCTACCTCTGGTAACAGAAAGCAAAACCATTGTAATAGTTATGTTTGAAAACTGGACCTCACATCCTTAAGTTAGTTTTATTTGACACCAAACTGTGGGCTGAGGTGGAGACACCAGAGGAGAGGGAGAGGCTGCAGCAGGATCTAGGCCGATTGCATGAGTGGGCGGAAAAGAACAGGATGGGATTCAACGTGGACAAGTGCAGGGTGATGCATCTGGGGAGAAGCAACCCCCAGCACACATAC
>JAGPOW010000261.1:202727997-202762152 GCA_030014935.1 Caiman crocodilus
TCCTAGGGAAGTTGTTCTTGCTCCTACCTTGGGCATCTTTAAGAGTAGATTAGATAGGTTCTTGGCTGGGGTCCTGTGACCCTGGCACTCGTTCCTGCCGTTGGCAGAGGGTCAGACTTGATGGCCTGCTCTAGGCCCCTTCTGACCCTAGCTACTATAATACTATGTTATTACACTTATTTATCATTTCTATCAGTTCTCAACCTAGCTGCCATTAAAACATATGGTTGAAAATAATTAACACCTTGATAAAACAAAATTCCCTGTACACAGTTTGGGGATTATGTAGTAAGAGTAGTTTATTTATAGCTGCTAAATGATACAGTAGAATTAACAACAAAATTATACATAATAAAATTACATGATTTGTGGTTATTGGTAAAAGCATACAATAAAAGTACATGTTCTACTACTTTAAACAATAGTAAAATCAAACATAATATGATGAAATAAAATAAAACATAAAAATAAATAAAATGAAGCAATAAAATAGTAAAATAAAAATCTTTAAACATTATGTAGTGAAATCAATTGGCAAAATGGGGAAATATTAATGAGAAGTACAGTTAACCAATTATTCAAGAAAAGTTACTTATATCCGGACAAATATAAATCTATGCCTAGATTTTAATTTGGCATTTATTATTTAAACAGACTTCTTAGAAACTTTTGCTACATATGTCTTAGTTTTCTTATTTTGCATTCATCATCATGGTATGTGCACAAGGATTTTATAAGATTCTCTATCCTGCAAAGAACAAAACACAAGTCCCACTGGAGCAGAAAAGCAATGCAAGAGCCAGCATAAAAAGTGGTGTAAAATGAGAAGAACTCTGAGCTTCAACTTTTCACTTTGCATAATAGATATAAGTAATTTTAAGCATTAATGTAAAGTAGGGGTGTGCAAAGCTTTAGTCACCGATTTGATTCAGAGAAGATTTGGCCCGATTCAGAGGCCAAATCACCAAATCCATATTGAATCAGGAGACCAAAAACACTCTCTGAATCAATTTGGAGCCTCTGAATTGATTTGGAAAAAGATTTGGAGATTCATAGATTTGGAAGGCAGTCTTTCAGGGAAACAGAAACTGAGAAGAGGAAGGGGGAGCAGCGGGGGAAGATAGCTGTAGCTAGCCAGTGACTGTGATCTTTGCCTGAGTCCCCTTCCAATCACCATGCTCTGGGGGAAAGACATAGAAGCACCACATAAGCCTCTGTCTGCAGCTTTTCTGTCCCTTTTGTGCGCTGTTTCTGCCTGAGCACTGGGAAGGCTCCCAGGCTCCCATCCCTGCTGTTTTCGTCCTGCTGCACCTTAATACACGCACAAAGTCATACATGTCATGAGTTTTGATTCAGAAGCTTGAGGTGCAGTTTCCCAGAAACCCCTGCACCTATCTCCTTGAAACCTGGCAGACTTCATGGCCTCAGCAGGGGCTAGCATGTCTGCAGCCTCCACCCCACTGCACTTTAACACACACACAAATTCACATATGTTATGAGTTCTGCTTGTCAGCACCTTGAGGTAAAGATTCCCAGAAACCCCTGCATCTATCTCTTTGAAACCTGGCAGGTTTCATGGCCTCAGAAGGGGCTACCAGGCTACCATCCCTGCTGTTTTCATCCAAATATGCCAAAAAATGACAAAGTCATAGGTATTTCAGTGATTCCGCATTATAGTCTATGCCTGAATCACTGAATCTCTCCAAATCAGTGCCAAATCTTCCAAAGCCAATTTGGCCAAATCAATTCAGGACAGTGATCTGAATCTCCAAATTGAATCACTGTCCTCCAAGTTGGCATCCAAATCGAATACTTCCCTATTTTTACAGACCTACTCTAAAGCTCTTTTAGATTTAATATTATTTATCCCCTCAGAAAAAGACTAAAAAGACTAAAAAGATGATGACCTAATTTTATTGAGCTTGAAAATTACAAATAAGGCAGTCAGCGTGCTGCTTACCTGACTATCTGGGAAGATATCTGACTGTAGCAGGGCACCAAAATGTGCCTACTACTTTAAAGAACAGAAGCAGCCTGGCCAGGCTACTCAGAGCCTAGGCAGAGCTCTACAGCTGCTCCACAACCTAAGCAATAGCCTAATAGGGGAATGGCCCACACCTGCAGGCAGTCAGTAGACCAGGAGGAAGCAAGGTCCTGGGAAACATGTAAGCCTAGGGCTGGAGCTAACAGGAACACTGTCTCTCTAGCAACTGCTAAGGAAAGGAGCCTCTGTCCAAGCGAGCCACCTGAGCTTAGGTGCTACCTACTTTGCTGCGTACCAGAACCATGAGGATCTAGGGGCCTAAGGTACCCAGGGCTAAGAGATGTATTGTCCTAAGGGTGGAAGTTTTACCTTCTTAAAAAGACAGAACACGGTCTCCATTACTGTTGTTATGTTGTAGCCTAGGGGCTTGTATTTGTTATTGTTTATTCCAGTGGACCAGGATAAAGCTATAAGGGGAGGCTTGGAGGCCTCCTTAGCGCTCAGGAAAAAGGGCACAGGGGCTGGGCAGAGCCCAGTGATGGGTGCATACAGCCAGGCACCTGAGAGAGGCACAGAGTCAGGCATCAGAGAACTCAGTGCCTGAGTGGTATAGAGACACAGGAGCCTGAGTGCTCCGTGCCAAAAGGGTGCATAGAGTGGATAACAACAGTGAAACATCTGTAAGGTATGGGACACGATAATGGGAAGTCAGAGTCGTGTGTAAACCCCTAGACATTAGGGCATTCAAGGGGCAGCTTCCCACGTTATTATAAATCATATTGTCACAGCGGGCTCCACCAGGGAGGGCCATGATCTCCCTGAGGTCCCTCTCACCGTGTCTAGGCCGGCCCAAGGGCACCCTCTTAGTCTCACCCACCGCGTCTTTGATGTTAAGTGTATATTGGGAGGCTGCCTTATACTGCCTTGGGCACAGCGTATCGGGACCTCTGTCCCCGTGATCTCCCAGACCCACTGGGGTGTCTCCCTGTATGATGGGTGCCTTTCAGGCACCCTGGCCTTAGGGTCACGCGTGGCTCCGACCAAGCCCTAATACCACGCCCCAAGCCTCGCAGATGGGAAAGACATTGTCTGGTCAAAAATACACGCCCTCTCTCTCAGGCCTTCTGTCTAATCTAGCCCGCTCTCTCAGGCCTTCTGTCTGGACTCCTGCCCCTCACTGGGGCTCTCAATGCCCACTCTGGGCCTTCTCTGAAATGTCGTCCCTCTCAGGGACCCTTGTCCACTCTGGGACTCTATACCGAGCCTCCGGTCCTTCAGGTCCACCGTGCTGCTTCCCCCTTTGCTGGACGCTGTACTACTATCCCCTTTTCCTGGGGACCATCACAGCACCCTGTCCTTCTCTTGGGCCTATTGCACTGCTATCCCCTTCTGCCAGAGACCACCTCAGCACCGCCCTTCTCTTGGGCCTACCGGGCTGCTAACCCCTTTCTGGGGCTCCACCACAGTACCCTGCCCTTCTCTTGGGGTTTTTCTACAGCGCTAGCCTTTAACCAGGCTCGTCATGCCCATCTTGGGCTCCTCAAATATTGCCCCTCTCAGGCTTCTTCAAATATTGCTCCTCTCTAAGGCTCCTTAAAATACTGCCCCCAGTCTGGGGCTTATCGTGCCCACCCTTGGGCTCCTCAAATATTGCCCTTCTTGGGCTTGTCATGCCCATGCTAGGGCTCCTTAAAATGCTGCCCCCTGTCTGGGGCTCACCAGGCCCATACCCGGCCCTTTCTAATGCCCCTCTCTCTCTGGGCTTCTCACATGTTGCCCCTTCTAGGGCTCGCCACACCCACTTGGGCTTCTCAAAGTTGCCCCCTTCCTGGGGCCAGGGGTCTATGCACCACGCTACTGCGCCCTCCCTGGCGCTCAATTGCGCCCTCCCTGGCGCTCAACCGTGCCCTACTGGTGCCAGGATTCCCACGCTACTGTGGGTCTCCCATGAGGCCTCCTCCAACCGCTATAGCCTCACCCAAACCACTGGTTTAATACAACAATGCAAACTCAAGCCTCTGGCTGTAACTGAAACATAAGTCACCCGGCCATAACAACACAAGCCTCCCGGCTATACCTCAGCATCATTGCTCCAGCCTCTGGAGCTCATGTGAGCTGCACTCACACTCTGTCTCCCAGAGCTCCTGCCCCTCAGGCTGCTGGCAGGGAACTGCCAGCCTAACCTTGGCTCTAGGCTTTATAGGAGCCAGGCCCTGCCCCTCATCACCAGCTGATTGCCATCAGGCGCGGTCGCTTGCTGCCCTAGCAACTCGCAGCTGTGCTCCTTATCCAACTGCTAGGGCTTTCCCCAGCAGCTTCCACACACTAGGAGCAGGGCAGCGAGGTGCGCTGCGACAAATATTTTAACAACAAGACAAAACTGGGCAGACTGCCCAAGACAGGTGGGTGGGCCAATACTGCATCAGGCCCTGGAGAGCACTCCCTGTCACACTGGCTGACAACATGATAATTGCATAGGTGCCAAATGGTCAGGGCCTAGGTTTGCCATGATGCCTTCTGATGGCCACTTGATGCCTGTCCCGCCCTGCACTCTGACTCCCCAGGGTACCCTCCCTTTTTACCTCACCTGCCATGCTTTGATGGGGGTTTGAGGGAGCTACCCTCCAGGGACCCAGAGTGAGTCTCATGTAGTTCTACCTTGCCCCTGGGTCACTATGCTATGGCTCTCCTTGCCCTCAGAGCCTCGGGAGAACCTGCTGCCTTAGAGGCTATTCAGGGTCTCCTTCTGGCCCTGTAGCCATGCCCATGCCTCATAGATGGTCCATAACAGACCAGCCTTGGTGTCTATTTTCTTGTTGGGACTGGCTATTGTAGCCATTGGCCCCTGTGGGCTACAAACATCCTGCTCCCCCTTGGAAAGTACCTAACAGGGTTGGTGCTCCTTATTACAATAGGCCATAAAGAAGTTTTGTCATGCCTGCAGAAGAGACCGGGATTATTATCCCTTTAATGACTTTGACATGTTGTTACTGATTTAAAAGATCAAATGCATCTCAACAACCTTAAGTCTGTGACTCAGTCCTTTTTATTTATATTTTCTCCTAAAATTAGAAATGTTTTAGGAGTCCAAAACTAACTAGGTCAACTTAGCATTTGATGTGTAGCTGTACTACTAGATGAAATTTTTTTGGAATCCTCCTTTGCCTATTACTATTGATGGAAACAATGCCATTAATGTCATACTTATCAAAGAAAAGTTTCCCAACTGGCTACTAACTTTTCTAGCATATTTCCTAAGTTTATGAAATCACTGCAAGTGGCATTCTCTTTCCCCAAGTCATAGCATCAAACAAGCAGTCCTTACAGGAGAGTTCTTGTAGAATCAGGAAGCCAAGATTTGTGGTTGGATGTAAAAATATTAATGACTGGACTGAAGGAATATCAAGGAACCAGGCAATAAGTTTATTATATTTTGACCTAGTGCCACTTTAACCCATTTTATTTTACCTAACTCTTCCATTTATACAACTATTATTGACAATATTTTCCCCCAGCAAAGCACTGCGCCTAATAAACTGTTCCAACTCACTTTTTCCCCCAGATCTTCTAAGTAGTAGTATTATTTTGGATAAAGGCAATCTATTATGGACTGTTGCAACTAATATCTTCCTCAAAAGATACTCTAAAAGTAGGATTGCACAATACTCTAAAAGTAGGATTACTCTAATGAGTAATACAATGCCCCAATTACTTGACACTGTTTGGTCTCTAGGAATTTGCCCTTCTTAAGACAAAACAACCCACTTTCCTCTATTATAATTTTATTACACATACAGTAGTACTGTATAAATACGCCTCAAAGTAACAGCTCTGTTATCCTTTCATTTGTTGTTAGAGTCTACGTCTATATTCAGCAAAGTCACAAAAATAATACATTTTAAGACTTGTTGATATTCCTGGAGCACAATGAGGAAAAACCTGAAAATTAATTTGATTTTGCACCAGCAAGAAAGGATACACAAGTGAATTAGAATTGGTACTGGTAGGAAGCTGAACTGGGGAAAACAGAAATTTACTTTTGAAAGAGAAAAGAGATGAGGGCTCAGTGGAAGTGAAAATTAGCTAATCTAGAAAAATTGACAAATACATTTGGTCTGATTAGATTTTTTTTTCTCACTGCCTCTGTCTGAAATTTCTGTTCTTCACCTCTGTGTCTGGCTAGTCTTAGAAATATTGTTGTTGTCTTTAGATGAAAGCACCTGAAAAGTCTTCTCACGAAGACTGAGATTTGCTGTCTTAACACAAAAGATACAGCAAGGGAGTAGCCATACAAGCTTTTTCATAATGTAAAATGAAGGCATCAGGAGCAACTGAAATAGTCTTTGCTGAGCCTTTTGGTAGACCCGTTACTGAGAGGGAACATCTGCCTATTAAGAAATAACTTATTTTATGTCCTATGCTCTTGTATTTCTATCAGGGTTCACACTGGCAGTGTATTCTACATATAGCACTTCCTTCTAGGGCTGGATCAGAACCAGCAATCTTGAGGTAAACAACTTTGCAGTCTATTAATAAATGCACAGTGAAAATTATAATGTTCTATATACAGTAAAAGCTGTGTTAACCAGCATTTTACTAACCATAATACTTCATTATCCAGCATGTGCACCACATATTTCCTGAGCAGGGCTGGGGGGAAAGTGGGGCAAGAGCAGTGGGCCCCTCTTTGGGCCTCACAGGCACTGCCCAACCAGCTGGACACAGGATGGGGGTGAAGTTTGCACCTGACAGCAGCCGCTACTGCTGTCCACCACCCTATGCCACCACCATGTGCAAACCCGTGTATAACCGGAATTTTTAATCAACTGGCACCCTCTTTACCCCACTCATGCCAGATAACAAAGATTTTACTGTACCACAGATGTGCTAAACTTCTGGAAGACCAAGAACATCACAGCCCATTCTGCAGAGCTTCAAAAATGAAAACAACAGGAATGAACAATTCATTCTCTTACACTGCTTCAAAACCATTACTAATCTACGTGAAAATGTACTGATTTTGCACAATGGTTCCATATGTACTCCACAGAACCCAGGAGGCAAAACTCTTTCTGGGAGATCAGATCTCTCTGTTAAATGTGTGCTACAATCAACTCAAATGTCATTGTCAGAATATCCCAATAGGAAGGACTTCAGAAAAATAAAATGCAAACACCAAAAGTATAAGTCTCAATATAAAGGGATTTTTAAACTAGCCAATGGATGATTTGTTACAGTTTAACGTACCTAATCATAAATATTATAAAGCATTTTTGTCCTTATTCTCATTCTGCTTTCTAGCTGAAATGGTGGAACAAACATTGTTACCCCTTATGCCATAATTCTTCCTTTTTACACAGTTTGCAAACCAGTCTCTCAGACTCCAGCAACCACCCTGCAGGCAATGTCTGGAGAAACTGTACATTACTATAATTCTGCATAAAAGCAAAGTCAATGATAAAATGGAAAGGGAGGAGTAGAATGAGGGAGATCAAGCCTGCTAAACAGTTGATTTATTAGCATATAACACTGAGCACTTTCTTTTCTAAAAAATGGTCCACAAGCTCTGTTTTTGATAACTTTACCCAGAAAAGAGAATTGACGTATAGGGATAAATTTTCAAAGCATTGCACAAGGTTTTAACAACATGATTCCCATTGACATTAATGAGTCACATGGCTGAAATCCTGCATGGTGCTTTGAAAATATACCCTACAGCTTTTTAATCCCTCCTTTGGGAAACTGGAGCACTTGCCTCCTAACTAACCTTTGAATTGTGAGTCAAGATTACATATATAGTCCCAGATTCTCACCAGCACTACTAGGCTTTGTGCCATACTATGAAAGGATCACCTCAGCATAGAAGATCCTTGTGAATAAGTAGAGCTGTTCCAAGGTCAGCCCTTCTCCCCAGTGTGAGGAGGTGTGGTTAGGGAATGAGGCTTGGTTGAAACTTCCCTCTTTTTTCCCCGCTTTTTGGAAACCCCACTTGCTATAACCACCCCTCCAGGCCATTGGCAGCTGGCATAAATTAAAAGCAGTTTTCAGGCTGCTCTTAATTTTGGAGAGACTGGATTGTTACAATCTACAGAGTATCAAGACTACCAATCCCCCTCTCTTCAATTACACTCCTACCTTCAGTAGATTAAGAGTTGAAGGCCATTTTAGAGAAGTGAACAGACCTAAGGCTTGTACAATAATAGCCCATTCAAGTCCCAAAAATTTTCTTCAATTGTAGAATTGGGGATTTTTTGGGTTTTTTGAGGAAGATAGTAGTAGTTCATATATTTAAGTGAGTTGTGACTTGCACATATAAGAAATCTTTACTCTGAATGATGTTAGAGAAGGAAGGATCCTTCGCTTCATCAAGATCTCACTACAGTAAGATGTACATACTTATGCAACTTTTTTCCCAACTTTTTTCCTTTCCTAATCCAACTGCATATATTTGTTTTGGAAAGCTTAATGTTTTGAAATTTAGAATAAAATATGAAAAATAAATGCACACATTGGACCAAATCCATTCTTGGCATGACCTCACTGAAGTGAAATGAATTAAAACCAAAATTAATTTAGCCTAATATATGAAAAAGAAATTCTGAATACCATTCATATTCCCCCCCACCCCACCCCCAAACATCTGGATGTCTCAAAAAAAAAAATCCCTGAAATTTCAGGCTCTGGTAATCAGCAGATTTTCTTGAAAAGTGTCTGTTTTTATCAATTTGAAACTATACGGTTGCAAAAATAATTACAAATATTTTCAGTTGTGCAGCAGAAAGATGGTTGCTACTGCCTAAAGGTGGATGTAGTACAGTGTGTGCACAGACAGTTGCCTGCTGGTAAACTCTATGATCCAGTAGTTCTAGTAGAAACATGACAAAGTTAATCATAGTTGCAGAGAGGTGGTTAGCTGCATGATAGAACATCTATCCATGGTACAAATGTTCATGGAACTTGTCCATCCCATAAACACAGAAATGGTATAAGTTTGGTGGAAGAAACTGGCATTAGATAAATTATGCTAAATATATTGCATGGGTATTAGCTCTAATCTCCGAATGCTGCTCAGCTTTTGACCTGCTAATATCACTAAGTTAAAGAAGTGGAGACTTAAAATATTCTTTAAAAATAAATAAACCAACAGCAAGTTACAGGCATAAAAGCTATATTGTGCTGAGATGCACTGCAACCTCCTGTGCATATAAATGGCAACTCAGTTTAATGATGTGTCTTTTTAAAGACACTTGAAGCAAAACAGATGTTTTATTAGAGGTGAAATTGTATAATCATATAATTAGACCTTAATGCATATATGCACAATAGGCCTGAGTTAATGTTGAACATTCAAAATTACCTTGTTTTTGGATTCCTAATAGTGAAATGCAAAAGAAACTATAGTGGGTATGTAGTTTACTAATAAAATACTGTGGCGGTGAGGTGCCCACACAGGCTCTCGAGGGAGAGAGAAGAGAGCCTGCAGACCCCAGACCCTGAGAGCAAGCCCCCAGAGGGGTGTACGTACCTTGTGGAGAGCAGCAGGAGCAGGAGCTGCGTGAACCGGCATTACACCAGGTGTGGCATCAGCTGTTCCTGGCAAGGGGAACAGCTGAGCCAATCACAGCAGCCGTATCAGCCGCTGCAGGAAGATTTAAAAACGCCGTTGGAGCGGGGAGAGAGGGAGAGCCAGAGAGAGAGAGCACGGGTGGGCAGCTCGTGAGGTGAGCTCTGGCACAGGAAGGAGAGGACCTAGCCTGCGAGACTCAAGCAGGTAGCCCAGGGAAGGGCTTTAAGCCTTCTGCAGAAGGCAGAGCAGGAGGCAGACAAGTGCAAGCAAAGGCAATCTCTCAGTCTCCTGAAGTGGCTTACCCTCAGGAGGCAAGGGAGCTCCCTGCTTGGGGTAGGGGAGAGGAAACAACTGAGGATCCGAGAGGGAGCTGGAATAAGGGGGATAACTCTGCAGCTCCTCCTGGCTCGGAGGAGTATTTTCTATAAAAAAGGAAAAAAAAGATAAACCTCTCCAAGAAGGGAGAGAGAGCGACTGGAACCTGGAGAACCGGTCTGAGGCTGTCATATGAGGCCTGGAAACATCTGTAACGCATCACCCAGTGGCTGGCGCATGGACGGGGTGTAGGGGAGGCAGAGCCCCATGAAACACCGCGTCGGATAATCATGAGTACCACCATCTATCAGGAGGCCCATCCGAAATAAGATCTCCAGTGTAGACCCCTTTTAATGTGTGTTTAACATCCAAGTTGTGGCAGGAGAGTTGAGGGGAGGGGCAACACCCCGATAGACTGAGCGGAGAGACGGCGCAAGTGCCACAAATATATTTATTTATATATCAGCAGGTCTGTTCACCTATATATTCTACTAAAGAGGCTTTGGCTCAAAGGAAGTTCCTAGGGAACCATTTACAGTGCCTACTTGTCCAGGCCTGCCAGTGTTAGAGTAGAGGGCATGCACCACTTGAAGCTTGCCACTCTCATTACTCACTTAGATGTAGTTTTTGTGCTCTGGGGAAGAAAGAGGAGTTGAATACATTAGTTCTATATATACAGGTGATAGAGGTTAATCCCCAGCTAATAGCATGGGATCAGTCACAACTGAAGGAGTATACAGAATATGACATTGTATCTAATTGAAACTGTGCAAAGAACCTAGATATGTAAACTGTATATAGCTAAGTGATCATTTTTAAGACAATTAGCTGAAAGATATATGCACAGTGATACTAATTATGATACTACCTTATAATGAAGCAAAGCATTTTTTCTTTTTTTAATTTTTTGTCAAAACCTGATTTGTTCATTCAAACAACTAGCTCAGAATGATGGAATAGGAACTGTTACTCTATTTATATTATACTAGCATTATTAAGATTTAGTAAGTCTAAATTCTGGAAGATATTCTTTACTGTTCAAAATTGTTGAAAAGCTTCTTTTCATGCAAGAGTCAAATCTTCCCTGGCTTACAATCAGGTAACACCATTTTCCTCAACAAGTTTCAGTAGGTGTAATTAGGACAGAATTTAGCACTAAAACTTTTATCTTGTATTAACATAATTTGAGCTGAAAACCATAAGACTTTTCCCTGAAATTCTGAGAACTTCCTAAAGCAAAGACAAGGTACTCTTCTACTGCACTCTCTTTTTATAGCTAATCCTATTCAGTGAATTCTATCTAAATTCAAATAGTTTCTTTCAATCTCTACAAAGCTCCAAATTTTCAGTTAATGTACTATTTGTCAAAATAAATAACTCTACTAACTCTAGTCACAAATTCTTCTTGGACCATGTTCCACAATCTTTCCTCATGGTAGGTATTAAATTAGTAAACAAGTTTTCTCATTGTACTGCATGATTTTGAGAACAACTAAGTTTGGATGGAGATTTGTACCCAATTATATTACACAAGTTCTGTCTAGAGGTTGGCCTAGAGATTTATTTCACCTAGTTTAAGAAATAGCAAAATCTGGCCTTAAATTATCATACTAGCACTACATTTAAAACTAATATGGCAGCATGTTATAAATCCATAATTCAGTTGATTGTTTGGAACAGTAATTCTCAACCAGCATGCCACAAGATCTTTTAAAGGGTGTCATAAGGTTTGGGGAGATAAGTAGGTGTTAGGAGGTAAGTGTGGGCTCAAGCTTGTCCCTGCCCTAAGTGCTCTGCCCACCCACCTCTGCAAGAAGATATACACTGTAATAAATAAATTAGATTTTTAAATAGATGCTGCTCAATTCACAAAGGTTGTGGAGGAGTACTTCAAGTCAAATGAGGGATGCCTTGGGTCTAAATAGGTTGAAAAACAGTGGTTTAGAAGAATATCCTCTTTGGAATAAAAGTCTCCTTTGAGTCAAAACATGTAGAATTTTAGCCTACCCTTGGGGAAAAAACATTTTCTCCCAGTTGAAGACATTTAGACATTTGATTCAGTTGTCTGGTTCAAATGTCAGAAATACAAAGAAAAAACCTCTTTGTGGCTTCAGACATTATAAATGCAAGCAGGAAAAAAAACTACCTAGCATTAAAAAAAATAGTGAATTGCCAATTTGTTTGTTGTTGTTTTTTTTAATGTACTTTGCATAGTCTACAAGATGACTTAGTCCAAAATCATCACCTCAGAATGATGGTCTAGACTTGGATAAAAAGTTTAAAGTAAAAGTTTTTAGAGTAGAAAAACAAGGAAAAAATCATAATGGTGGCTGTTCCAGAAATTGTATTAATACACCTATTTTAACTTCTATTATTTTATTATTCATTTTTATAAGCAGCTAACATATTATTTTGTTATGTAATGCAGATGGAGTGGGGGACAGAGTCCATTTATTTCTAGACCTTGGGGTTTAAAATTTATCTGCTGCAGAAGTCTGTCATTTGCATTCATGGTTAGAATAACTTGCTACCCTTTTCCAGAAACAGTAAGCCTTTTCAAACTTTATCATCCCATTCTCCTTTTTGTAGCACTTTAACAAATGAAGGTAAAAAGAAATAAAACATACTTGGCAAATAAACAAGGTGTCCAGTTTTGTGCTCTCACCCATACAGGTGCATGCCTATTTGTCTGTGCAGACTTACTAATTTAATAGGCTCAGTTAGGTGTAGTTTCTGCCAACACAAATTACAGAACCACAGCAAGTAAACAAACAGCTACCAAGAGAGACTGGAACCACAGTTACTAGAGACTGTAACTACAGTTCTTACTAACTAGCTATTTTACAGTCTTTAAGTAATAATAAATTCTTCTTATTAGGTAAAGGTTACAAGCTAGATATTTGTAAGTGTGTTTCTCATCCTATCATGGCCCAGATGCTCCACAGACCTATATGAAAAGGGGGCACTCAACATGCAATAATACACACACTTCCATACAAAATGGGTTTTCAGGTTCTTCCCCAACAAAACAGCTGCAGTCACCAAGGTAGGGGCAGTACTGGACCAGGGCCCTTAATCTGCCTCTGTAGAAAACTGTACAGTTGCCCTGTGAAAGCACAAAATTGGAGGCCCCTTCCCTGTATGGGAGCTGGGCTGCAGGAAGGGGAAAGGGACATCTTCCCCTCTTAGTGCTGGTACGGGAGGCTGGGTGGACCCCACTGAGCTGGGGAGCACAGACACAGGTGCTCACACTCTACTCACACTCTCTGCACATGGACACAGCCACACACACACACACACACACCCCACACACCCCCCCACACCCCCCCACACATAGACAGACAGACCCCCCCACACCCACACACACTTTGCCCTCACAAAACCTCCCCTCTCCTCCACTCTTGATCACACAGAAGCAGCCCTCCCCTTCTCTCCCTCCCCTTGCTGCTGTGAACTGCCATGGCTCAGTGTCACTCCCTACCCAGCCCCTCTTACACTTACCTGCAGGGAGCTGTTCTGGGGCCAGGCCCGGAGTGCGGCACCATGTCTCTGAGAGCAAGCAACAGCACTGGGAGGGGTAGCTGTGGGGGACTAAGATGAATTTTGGGGGACTCTAGCCCCCAAGACCCTCCCAGCACCACTGCCTGCAAAGGTGTGGCGCAGCATTCCTGGCCCAGCCCAACTGCCCTCCCCTCCACCCCCTGCCAGGTAGGGCATAGCTCTCCCAGCCAGACTTGGCCCCCTCCTCCCCAGATGCAGAGCTACCTGGCCTGCCCCCCTTCCCCAAGCATGGCATGGCTCTCCCAGCCTGACCCCAGCCCTGCCCTCCCTCCCTCCCCTCCAGCCCCATTGAGGGAGGAGCCCCACTTCCAGCTCCCAGGGAAGCAAATGTGAAAGCTGCTGTTTTAAACTTGGTGCCAAAAATGAGTGCTGAGTTTAAAACTGCAGCTTTCACTTCCCTACTGATGAGGATCCTGGGGCCAGGGCCCCATATTGGTAGGGGCCCCTGGGCTCGTGCCCAGATGGCCTGTGAATTAGTCTGCCTATGGATTTCAGCAGCTGATAGTCAATAAAGCATACTAGTCAAGAGCAGACTTGAGTATCCTAGAGAGCTGTAAGGACTCGGCTGCCTTCATTCAGAAGTGTTTTGCTAACTAGGCAATATCTGCAGCGTTCTTTCATTTAGGTTTGGTCCAGCTCGATCTGGCCCTCGAGCTGCTGAGCTCAGCTTCCTCCTGCAGCCAGTAGGTGCTGGTCCACCCCATGGGCTACAGCCAGGGCCCCAGGTCACAGCCTTTCCAGAGCTTTTCCACTACACCATCCCCAGGCAGTTTACGGAGCCTGCAAGCAGAAGTTACTGCCTCCCAAAGGAGTAGGACACATGGAGAGAGGCAAGAAAAGCAGAGGGAATTGCTCTGTGGAGAGAAACACGGGCAGATGTGAGCGTAAGGGGCTGGTTGGGCCCTGGGTTTTGTAAAGGAGTAGAGACACAAGGGCTTATGGCAAAGGGGGAAGTGACATGTGCAGTGTAAGAGAACACTGGAGACAAGGGGCACATCTAGATGAGCATGGACATGCAGTATGTTAGCCACTACCCCATCTGGAGATCCCATGGTCAAAAGTAAACCACACCAATAAAAAGGAGTGTAGCGCACTCCAAAATCAGAGCCTAGCCAGCCAGAGCCACACTCCAGCTGCCAGCCAGGCTTCCTGCCACAGCTGCAGCTCCTGGAGGTCCCCAGGACCCCAGGTCAGGCTTCTGGGGCCAGTACAGTTGCTGGCTTCAGCCTCCCCTCCCCTCCCCTACCCAGGGCAATATGCTGCATGCCAGAGAGTGTGTGGCACAGGTATTCCCCGGGACAAGTAGCAGCGGCACAAACTGTCCCCAGAGAAACAAATGTTCCTGCTCATCTGGATGCACCCAAGGAGATCTGGAGGGAGAGGGAGGCAAGGTATCCTGAGGAAAACACGGGAGAATGGAAAAGAAACTGCTGGGATGTATTAACATTGGTACAGGAGTTGAGGGGGAGAGATACTGAGCAAACTTGAGGTGGGGAGGAAACTTAGTGGGAATGTTTTATGGAAAAAGAAAGGAAAGGGATGGAGATGGAAGAGCAGGAAAATGAGGAGAAAGCACAACCCATGTGAAGGAGTTTGAGGGAGGGACAGTGTGGGACTTCCAGGCAAAGAACATGATGAGAGGAGGCTGGGAGATGAGGAGTTGAAGGGACTCCCATCCAGGCTGTGGGCAGGGAGGGAATGTGAGGAGTGTCAGATGAAGAACTGGCCTGAGGACACTGGCTTGAATGTGAGCTTTGTGTAGTATGAATTGGACAATAGAAGAGATGGAGGAAGGGTCAGGTGGAGGGGAAGTAAGAGGACAATTGGGCAGTTGGGTAGAAGGGAAAAGCATTGCTCCATGGTGTGTAAGAGAAAATACTTGTCCATAGCCACCCCCCACCTTTGCATTTTTTTTTAATTTACATTGAGATCATGTCTTTCCATGCTTTCTTAGAAGCACCCCATGCTCAGTAAATGATGTCCCAAGCCCTCAATATTCTCTTTGCTCACAAAAATATTCTTTCAGTATATTAGTCCCTTAACATCCCAATCTTAGTCACGACCTAAAGAGGCAGAAGGTGACAATAACTATCCACACTCCTATCTTTGCAACCGAAGTTTTGAACTGCAATGCAGACAGGTTGGATTTACACTACTACTGGTATAAAAGTTAGTTTTAAACTAACTAGCTAGCGTCCTGATGTAGCTAAGATGACACGGGCTTTGGCTGCTAAATGCCTACCCAGAGTTTTCTTGATGAATATGTGTAGCCACAGTGAAGCACAGCTACCACAGCTAACTTACTTATGTCTACACAGACTGCATTTACACATGGGGAGGGCAGTGTAAGCCTACAATAAATGACTTGCCCAGAAACACAAACAGGAAATCTGTGATAAAAGCAAAACACTGAACCCAGATCTCCCAAGTCCAAATCTAATGCTTACGAACACAATTTTCCTTACTCTCTGTCTTTCCAGGTACAAAATGTCAAGTTTTACATCATTGACTTTCAGAGTGTGGAAGGGATGGGCAGGCAGGATGTACGAGGGACATGACTTCAGTGGCCTACAGCATTCTTCTCTTTCCCTTCAGTACTTGAGAAAAAAATAGATTCAATGTAAGTTTGTAAGCCACATAGTACAAGAGTGGAATGTTTCAGAATTTTGAGTGATGCCATATGCCACAATAAACCTAAATAATGCAACAAGGGCTAAGTACAGAAGTTCAAAAAGCCCCTGGTGGAAGTGCTCTATCATGTTTTATTTAGGGCACTATAAGTTAGAGCTCAAGTGAACCGAACAGATGTTTGCTGTTCAGTGGGAGAGGGTCAGAGCCTGGCTGCACTAGCTACTGGGGACACTTCTGCACCTCCCAGAAGGCTGCCAGAGTGCCTCTCCCCCCATTAGCTGATGACTATCACCAGCGACTGGAGGGAGAAACCGTGGTCCCCTCTCCACCCTGTCCCCTTCCCCCCCGGAGGGGCAACTGCAGGGAGAGAGAGCCCAGAGCCCTTCCTCTACAGTGCTCTCCCCACCACCAACCAGCAGCATGCTGCTGTGGGAGGAGAGACCTGAGAGCCCTCCCCACCACAGCCCCGCCCCCGCCCCCGCCAGGCAGTGGCTAAGGTCAGTGACAGCTGAGGGGGTTGGGCTAAGCCAGGCTCGGGCACAGCAGATGAGCTCTACTTGAGCCTAGAGCACAGCCCTGAACAACACCACCTGTGATGGTGTCAATCACGCTCTAAGTTAACCCACAGTGGGATCTGACACAGACATTCAATAAAGTTCTCTAACAGACAGTGCTTTAGGTTAGTATATATCCATCAAGGGTTAAATTAGAGTGTGATCCACAATTTTAAAAGTGCTCTAAGAGACATGAATATCTGTTCAGTTGTGGCTTCAGAGATTTTTTATGTCTCCTTAAAGAGTGATATGTATAATGTCTGTCCCTAGCCAGAGACTCTGGATTTATGTGGTCCTATTGCCTTAAAGGGCGGGGGGGAAAGATAATAGAAAATAATTTAGACTGTTTCTGACCACTATCAACATTTTGTTTCTAGCACTTGTGCTCATAATGGTTCAATGCTGATTGTATATATAGTTTTACTTTGATTTATGTATTCCATAAAAAGGCATGCCTTTTAAAATAAACTTCCTCTAAAAGAAAATTAAACTTCTAGCAACTTGTTTATTAAATCTAAAACCCCTAAAACACCTGCCAAAACTATGGAAGCATTTTTTTCCAAAACAATAGAGAATTTGTTTTTTTTTAAAGAAAGCAAGATCAGCAATTGCAGTGCCTTTGGTAATAAACCCTATCATGTTTGAGTGATGGTAAACCCAAGCATTTCTTTACAGTCTACCAAGTGTGCCACCCAGTGGTAATCTACTTTTGTTATGCTTCAGACACTGCTTGGGACCCAAACAGGAAATGGTGCATTGCCTGAAATGTTGTTATAAGGTTGCTCATGACCAAGAGGAGACTTGCAGAAACCTATAATCTGCCTCAATTATTCATAGCATTGTAATTTAGTTACAACGTATAGGCTATGGCAACAACAAACTCTGGGTCAAATATCCTAATTAAGTATTCTGAGTGGCAGCTATAATCACATCTTTCTAGTTGGACTGTTCTTTCTTCTGTACATTACCATTCTGAAGACTTCCACTGAGTGGGTGATGATACTTGCTTAATGCTATAGGAGTGCCTGGCACTTTGCAGTGCCAGATCTAGGATTTAAATAATGATTTACATTTTGGTGAAAAATTAAAGCTATGTTTTTTTAAGTCTTTTTTTTTGGCTGCCAAGTCCAAATGTTTTATTTTTTTAATAGTCCTTTTTTCTGCCTGTCTTGGAAGAAAGTGTTCTAGATTTGTCATGCTTCCTAGATTAGATTACCCAAAAATAAACAGGATTACCTTTTGGAAATACTAATAAATCTTTAGCTTCTTCTCACTTGCTAATTTCAGAGAAGTCACAGTACAAGCTTTATCCTCTTGTTGGAACACTCCCTGAAATGTCATATTAAAGCAAAAGGATCATTAGGTTAGTTTTCAGCTCAATGCGTTGTCTCCAAACACATACCTCTTCCAGTTCAAAAAGAAGTTTTTCAGAAGGTGATGACCAGTGTGCCAGGTTGGGTTCAGTGGAGATGATAGTAGTCAGTTACTCTATGAAGCTGTAGCATGTAGTTAGTGAACTCTGTTGAACCATGCTATTGCCTGTCTTCTCTGCGTCAACAACCCAAATCAAGTGAGTGTCCCTGACACAATAGACCACCCCTCTGTATGATTGGCATTGTTCTAAATTTGGTATGTTCCACCTCATTTAGTATTCCTACTTGGCAAATTTTCATTGGCTACTCTAACCGTATAAAAGCTTATGCAACTTCCGCCCAAGTTGGAGAATTCCGTGCACACCTGTCGGAGAATTCTGACCACGCTGTGGGAAACACCTTGGAGACCTCTGAGCACGTGGCAGAGTAGACTTGGTGGACTGATCACCCACCAAAAGCCTCCCACCGAAATCCCCGACGTACCCCCTTCCCCTGCCGGCTCGATGCACCCACGAACTCGTCAACTCGTCGCTTTATTGTGTAACCTGTAACCAACTAAGCAACCGCCTCACCCACAAAGTTGCCACCAGTGGTGTGAGTAAAAGTTTTGCTTTGAAACTAATATGCTGTATCCCACCTCTCCATCCACCACCCTGCCTGACATCTGCTTAATTAACCACCGCTTCCCTCGGTTGACTCTGACTGGTCGGCCAGCTGAGACATGGCGTCACGAACAGGATCTAAGGGCACGGTGGTGGAGAAGAATCTAATTAAGTGCTGCCCCTGGTGCACCGGGACTCACTGCGTGGAAGACGCTGATGAACTTTGGGCACATATCGCCTACCGCCAGGCGGTTAAGGGGGGCGAAGAAAACCTCCTCAGAGGCTACTTCTCAGTAAAGGGGGAAGAGGCAGCTGTCAAAGAGTGGAAAGCAAGCTTGTCTCCTGAAGTGCTCAGCTGTGTAATGAGCGGTGACCGGGTTTGCTATTGGCCCCTGGATGAAATATCGACCCCATCCCAAGTGGGAGACCCAAAATGGAACAAAGAAAAAAGAATAAATGTGTTATTCCATGCATTAGCGAGTCTGCTGAAGGAGAACGCAAGTTTAGAAATGCAATTGCACGTGGCAAGTGTGGAGTCACTGGAGCAGGCAGTGGGTAGCTCTGAGCCGGTGCCAGAAAATGGCGCCGGGGAGCACGAGGAGGGCGCGGGGATTCCCTTAGGAGGCGGGCTGGGCGTACCATCGCCCTTGGCCACACCCTCTAGAGTGACGCAAAAAAAAAAATCCTGCCTCCATATGAGGGAGAGAAATTGTATCCAGCGCTCCCAGCTATGGGAGGGGAATTGTATCTGGTGCTTCCACCCGATGCAGTTAACCCTCTCTTGGCCACAATCCACCCGATAGTGCTCATCAGGCAGGTCACCAATGCACAAGGCGCAACTCGTACCATCACCACATACCGCACCTGCACCCAGAGAGAGTTGCAGGTGTTGTGCCGAGCATCAAAAATAAAACCTGGGGAACCACTGGCCATATGGCTAGGGTGCCTGATGATGGAATTTGGATCAGACTTCTTAGATCTAGAAGAGGCTAGCTTTCTAACACACCAAGCCTCATGGAGCAGGGGGCATGCTACTAATCTAAATGTGGTAGTGAGCAGCATCTATTGGCCCATCCTGCTCCCAGCTCTCGTTGCAGGTCACGTGTGCCATAAATCTCATATGTGGCATAATGGATGACCGCCGGACCCAACCGCAGAGCAGCTGCTGTTAGCCATCATTGGAGTATCCTACGCGTCCTGGAACCCACAAGTACATCAGTTGGGCCTGACACAGGTGCAGAGCAATGCGCCGTGGCCTCATCATCATCTGAGTCACCCCAGGGATGTCCCGACCACCTTGGACAGTACTGAGGCATGTATAGAGGTCTACGGGGAAAAAGAGGCCGTGATTCTCAGGCTTTTCCTCGGGCCACTGGCCGGTCAGCGAGCTGAAAACCTCCTAAGCCAGCTGCTACAGCTGCAGGCCCTGATGGATCCCACAGTGAAAGCCTCCGGTGGAACAGAACCACGCCTTACACTGTACCCGGTTGAAAACCCAGGACCACCACAGTGCCCGCCTGATCCTCAGCGTGAGCTGCGGGCTTTACCACCAAGAATGCCAGAGTAAAAGGTCATGTTTGGGTTCCTTCTGAACAAAACTCATCTCACAAACAACAGCTACACGTCCTGGGGGATGAGGGCGAGCGACACCTGGCATCCGTGCTGGGCTTCACGGGCCCAACTCAATGTTGTGACCAACACAACACCTCATATAAAGACTGCTAAGACCATTCAAGTCCAAGGACTTAACGCCATTGCTGCACCCCCACAAGTTAAGTTTATGATCAAAGGACGGGTGCTAGAGGCAGTCCGAGGGGGCATCAACATCCTGGAAATCCCCTGACTTAGAGCGCTCGAACTAAAAGAATGGGTGCTACAAGCTCTTCCGATCACCATGTAAGAGATCGACTGGCATAGACCCACACTTCGCAACATGTCCACGTGGTGCTATAGGACCAGACCAGCCAAGGGCCCCCTTACGAAATGACCTTGCCTGATCTCGATGAACAATCGCCCATCATAGCTCACCACAACTGGTTAACTTGTCGCTCTACTGTTCAACCAAGTTCCTTGTAGCGAACCCAATTGCAGCCCTTCTCATTCCTTGTTGTTCCCTTTTGTTTCCTTACAGGCCTGGCTGTACTGAGGTGGCAAACTGTGGCTGCTTGTTCGTAAGAACCACCGAGCACCAAGCCACAGCACATCCGAGTCAACGCAGCGAGGGCCGCTTACTCATACGTTGTAAGTGGGGTCATTGCCTCACTTCTGCTGCTCCCGACAGGGTCCTCGGCAAATGAAACTAACTTCGCAACATCTAACTTGGTCCGGTCCCTTTTGTCACTCTAGGCAAACATCACAAGAGATAGTAGTGAGTCAGGACTCGCCGCATGTTTACGCCTGTGTCTTTCTGTTGATGACCCCCGTGTTCACACCCGTGGTTTGCAGAATGTCTTGTACATACTTGCTTTTGTTTTGTTTTTGGAGCCTGTTCAAAACTTTACGCAGTGAAGCCAAGCCATAATGTTCTGAGTAGAAAGGGTTAGTAATCTGATGCATGTATGACATGGATGGCTGGCTGATCTTTTCGGTCGGATGGGACGGAACACATCATCCTAGTTAATTAATTTGTTAACTCCTCTCATTACTTAGTGTTTATCGTTAATTGTAATAGTTATTGTTATATATATAGTTTGTTGGGGGGGCAATTTGTGAAGTTGTCTGCTTGTGTATATACCCGGTTGCCACCTGAACCTTGTAGCGACGACGAGTTCCTGGGCAAGAATTGCTGCCTAGATTCTTGGTCTATTGTGCCATGGCCAGGGAGGCATGTCACAACCCAAATCAAGTGAGTGACCCTGACACATTAGACCACCCCTCTGTATGATTGGCATTGTTCTAAATTTGGTATGTTCCACCTCATTTAGTATTCCTGCTTGGCAAATTTTCATTGGCTACTCTAACTGTATAAAAGCTTATGCAACTTCTGCCCAAGTCGGGGAACTCCATGCACACCTGTCGGAGAATTCTGACCACGCTGTGGCAAACACCTCGGAGACCTCTGAGCACGTGGCAGAGTAGACTTGGCGGACTGATTACCCACCAAAAGCCTCCCCGTCACCGAAATCCCCAACATACGCCCTCCCCAGCCAGCTCAATGCACCCACAAACTCATCAACTCATCGCTTTATTGTGTAACCTGTAACCAAGTAAGCAACTGCCTCACCCGTGAAGTTGCCACCAGTGGCATGAGTAAAAGTTTTGTTTTGAAACCAATACGCTGTATCCTGCCTCTCCATCCACCAGCCTGTCTGACATCTGCTTCCACCACTTCCCTTGGTCGGCTCTGACCGGTCTGCTGGCCGAGACACTCTGCAGTGGGAGGCAAATCATAACTCATATCTATGAACAGTGCCCTGACAGCAACAGGAAGAAAGCCTGACAGTGTAGTAAGAAATTAAGTGCAGGAGTCAGGGAAGAGGGCAGACAGCTCAGCATCTAGTGTAGAGGCAAGAGGCCTACAGAAAGAAATCCCAGGAGCCCTGTGTTTCCTTGATCCCTACCTCTTATCTCAGAAGCCTAGGGCTTGAGAGAGTAAATCACTGCTCATTCTGCCAAGGAGCAAACCCTTTCTGAAAATCTTCCCAGGTTTTTATGCGCCACAAAATTCTTGATACAAGTATTTCTTCAGGAAAGTGAGGCAATCCAGGCCCAGTTGGATTCACACTGAGGGTGAGTTTTGATGATTTAAAAACTATGATTCCGTCTGCCAATTGAGGCATGACCACCTAATGGCTTTTATTGAAACTGCATTAATTCCAGAAACTGGAAACATGACAAATAGCCACCATACCACTAGAGATTTATATGTTTGGTTTTGAAACACATTATCCTTTGGGCATATTGCACAGTCTGATTCAGTGAATGATAGCAAAAGCATCTGATCCAAGAGCTTCTTATTGATTTTTCAACGCCATTAAAACAAACCAAATGTCTGTTTTTTTTCTAGAACTACACTGTTAGACTGAAAGTGATTTAATGAACAGTAACATAAACTAAATATACAGTGGAGATTCTTAGGTCACATTTCCATTCAGTTTGGATAATCTGGCCATGCATTCCTTCAACTGTTTACAAAGTCCATGTAAAAGAAAGTGTTGCAATTTAAGGGGGTGTCAGGTGTTTAAATTGCTCTTTGCAATGTAAACACACATGTATCTCAGCAAATGTGTGAGGTGAGGGCATAGATAGATCTAAGATTTTCTGGTAATTGTTTGCCTATGATAGCCAACAGTTCCCTTGCCTGGAATCCCAGCTCCTTAAGCTTTACCTCTGTATTCTAACATGCATTTGAATAACTGCAACAAAGAAACAGCTGGGAACTGCAGTGTTTACATATCTCCTGAGCAAGCAGTGGCAGTGATTTAAAGCTTAAGAAATCTTTTTGGGAGGGTAGCACACAACTGCTAGTGTTCCCCTTTAAAATAATTGGTATAAAACTGTCATCCTCACTAATACATATTTGGCTGATTTTACGATTTCTAGATTGTTCTTTTGGAACTGACATTTTTTGCCTTTTTTAACAACAGTGCAATATTTAAAATGACATTTTAATACATGCTTTGTGAATATTTACCATAAAAACAGGTTGAATTAGTTTAATAGCAAACAGTTATGGAAGAGCTGTTTAGGAAGGCAGAAGGACATATACATACTTGCCACCATATTCCCAGGTCTCTGGCTTTGAGATCCATTAAATGATCTTCTGACATCATCCAAAGAGGGGCTGGGGCAGTGGAAGCTCTGCCAAGGCGTCCAAAGAAATTACACCTCCCTGTAAGCTTTTATTGAGATGCTGATAAGACTAAGGCAGGTATCTAGGCTGCTGTGTTTAAACTACTTTTTCTTTTATGTTAATCTTTATATTCCTGCTGTTCAGCTATTAAGCAATACTGTGGCTTTAAAAAGATTCTCTAGTCACTGGATTTACTTCTGGTCACAAACATCTGAAGGGAAAAATGGCATGTGTCTGAACATAGCTGAACCTGTTCAACAAATGTAGTACATGCACAGAGGGTAGTATAGCCCAAGGCGGGGTAGAAGAGTGAGGGACTCATCTCCTGCTACCATAAGAGATATAAAGGCATGGAGTTTAATACCTGGAGGGATACATTCAGAAAAATCAACAGATTCATGTCATCTTGTTACAATGATATAGTGTGCCAATTTACATTAGGAAAGAATTTAGCCTAGAATTTCTGTTGTTGCAATAACTACTAGGGCTGTGTGAAGCTTCAGGTGCTGATTTGATTCAAAGGAGATTAAGCCTCATTTGGCAGTTGAACCTCCTAATCCAAATCAAATTAGGAGACCAAATTAAAGGTCCAAATCGATTTGAAGCTCTCCAAATCAATTTGGAAAAGATTCTGAAACCTTGGTGATTCGGCAGTACGGGAAGGTAGGCAGGGGAAGGTAGGCTGGAGGAGGGGGGAGACCATGGGAAGACCCATTCCAGGGCCCATCCCCTGCCTCCTCCTCCAGATCTCCTGGCCACCCTGACCCCTACCAGCTTGCCCAGCCCCAGCTCCAGGTTGTTAAAAAAAAAAACCCCCTACTGACCAGCTGCTGCCAGGTGGGGGGCAATCCCCATTGCCGCCCACTGCCTCACGCTACCTGAGGGACTCTGCCACGAGCCCCCCTGACCTCCACCCACTCTCTCAGCCCCCCTATGGCTGCCCCACCCACCCCACTTCCTGGCCTTTTAAAAAAAATAAAAATGTCCCAACTCATTGGCTGCTGCAGCAGTCCCAGGGCTTCGGGAGGGCTCAGGGCAGAGCCCCCCCCCCCCCATTCAGCACAGGGCAGTGGGGGGCAGTGGAAATTGCCTCCCACCTTCCAGGAGCCAGTGAGTCAGGGCTATTTTTTTTAAAAGGGCCAGGAGCTGGGGTGGGCAGGGCAGCCATGCGGGGCTGGTAGAGTGGGTGGCAGTCGAGGGGCTCATGACAGAGCCCACCATGCAGCGTGGGGCAGTGGGGGGCAGCAGGGATCACCCCCTCCCACCCAGCAGCAGTTGGTGAGTAGGGGCTTTTTTTTTTCAAAGAGCCAGGAGCTGGGGCCAGGAGGGGCTGCAAGAGCGGGTGGGGGATGGGGCCTGTGTAATTCTGAGATTTGGCTGCTTCAGTAGCAGCCTTAATTATGCTGCCATGAGTCGAAAAACAATTTTCCACAGTTAAAAGATTTTTTCTTGTTCCCCTATCTTCTCTGATTTGGGTCAGAAACAAAGTCTTGAAGGGCAAAACCGAAAAAAATCATTTTTTACAAACCATAAAAGAGAGTTTGGTACTTTATTTTTGTTCACCTGTTCCACAGATAACATGATTCTCTTTCTACATCTACACAATTCTAGTATCTGTCTGGGCACAGAATCTGCTGCATATTACAGTGCAAGCCTGATCAGCTTCATGTAGAAGGGTGTCTCTTTAAATGCCATAATTTTATTTTATTTTTTTCTGGA
The DNA here is from genome assembly GCA_030014935.1 of Caiman crocodilus. Lineage (NCBI taxonomy): Eukaryota > Metazoa > Chordata > Crocodylia > Alligatoridae > Caiman > Caiman crocodilus. Next base: position 202,753,096 of record JAGPOW010000261.1, read on the forward strand.
AGGAGGAAGAGAGTTACAATTATGTGCTCTCTTTCTGGATCTGAATATGAGAGCCCTTGTGCTAAACAATAAACAATCACAGATAGGAGCCACCTATGATTTACTAAAGTTAAACTAAATGTGAGGCGTGGTGACTTATGTCTATTTGTGCTCATGCCTGCCTGGAAAGCAATGCATCATCTTTTGTAAACATTTTGTTTGAGTTAGATTGATAGGAATTTCATCTTGAATTATACTACATTGATAAAGAAGTGGATAAGTGTAAATAAATAAAATTATGCAAGCCTCCCCTTCTATACAGTTTTCCTCTCTCCCAGTGCTGCTTCCATGTTAGACCATCTCATGATATTGAATAATATGTTAAATGACAAATCTTACAATAAATAACTTTCTCATCCATCGAAAACAGTTCTAATTTGCATCTTTCAAAGTATAGTTAGTGAGAGGCAGAGTGGTAACTCAATGTATGAATGTTCATAACTTGATTCCCTGGAATTATACTTTGTATCCCTGCCTTGACTAAAATTCTTATTTGTGGGCATGTCTACATGTGGATATTACCATGGAGCAACAAACTCCAGGGTTTATTGCTCCAGTTGCACTGTTTTCACATGCCCCTAGTTCTGCAGCATGTTGAGTCAGGTCAGCACAGCTCCAGTTGGTAGGGAGGCTCAGGGGTCAGCCTGCTAGCCAGGGCTGCTCCCTTTGGCTCACTGTACTGAAGAGGTGCTGGCTGGGGCATAAGAGTGCTTTAGTGTGGAGCTAGGTGGGATGCCATAGCCAGTTGAGGCAGCATCTACACATGCACTGTCATGGAGTAAACAGCTCTGCAGCAAAATAGCACTTGTAAATACTTGCTGTGGAGTAAATTAGTATATTCCAGCCTAATGGGGGTGCATGTGTAGACAAGCAACGTTTACTGCACAGCTAATTAGCCTACTAAGGACACATGGGACTTACATGGCTTGAAAGAGCATATCATTCAAACACAAACAAATCACACCACATTAACCCAGGCTAAAATTTTAAAGGCACGGTTAATTAATGAGGACGAAACGTTGTGTAATCTACAAATACCCCTGAGCAGTGAACGTGCCATGCAGATGTGCCTTCTCTCATACATTTTAAGCGGCAAGGAAAAGAAACGAAAGACTTTGAAACTGTGATTAAAATAACTGATGGTGGGAACTGATATTTTAGTCTGAGTGAGAGGGGAAGAAAACAGACAAAAAGTACTCTTGGAAAGAGCTAGAATCTTTCTGAATCCAAGATCCTCTTAGTTTAGGGGAGAGGCTTCCCAAGGCATCTGGGAACTGTTTAGAGCATCTCAAAATTTTTCCTTTGTAACAACAGCTCTCCTGCAGATTAGAAAAAGCTAGAGACTTCTCTTGTCTAGGGCAGCTGGTTTTGAAGGTACCAGCTGAAAATACTAGAATACAGCAGTGCTCTAGCCTTGCCTTCTTTCATATCCTGTCCCCTGCTCTGGAGATGTGGAAGAAGTGGCAACTATGTTAGTATTTGACAGCTGAGAAATCACCTGGGGAATTCTCAGAAGGCAAAATACAGCCATTACATGGGTATTTTCCATCCCCTGACTGGGTCAAAAGATCCAGATTTGAGTAAAAAAATCTAGCATGATATATATTTTAATGGTTCAGAGAACCTACAACTGGGTTGCATGAAACACTAATAGAAACTGAAATATGAACAATAATTTTAAAGAGAGTTAAGACTTAAAGGCCTGTTTTAATGGATTACAACTAATCTGAAAAATATCTTTCCCAAAATCCTGTTCCTTCAAAAAAAAGTCCAAGGATTGTAATATTTTTAAAATAAATAATTAAGGAACCAGTCAGTCAGTTCCCAAAAAACTATACAATATTTTTGCTGCTAGCTCCACTTATGTCACCTTTAAAAATCTTACTAAAGCACTAAATAACAAATGGGAGTCAGATACTTGCACCTTTCATTTGATACAAAGCATTATACTTGGGTAGCAGCAGCATATCTACGTATTAAGAAGGACCTTGCTTATCTAAAAATGCATCTGAAATTAATGAACCAACATGGGAGTAAGGAACTACTCAATTTGAAGAAGGTTTGAAAAAATATGGTCCTTCCTGAATAGCTCTATTGGCAGCAGTGAGACTATGACTCAGAGCAGAGAATTAACCCAGGTGAGCAAGAAAGTGACCTCTGATCCTAGAATTAAATGACATTCTCTGATTGAGAGCTCAAATTTCAACAAGTCTTTGCTGTAATGTGGTGCTCTTCCCAACTCCATTACCCTACCTCTCTGATGTGCACCTTTCCCCCTGAATAATAATAGTGTCTCTGCTCAAATTGAAGCCACTAGAGGTTGGGTAACCCTGATAATCACTGTCACATAGAATCATGGAGTCAGTTCAAAAGATTTTTTTTCAGACAGTTAACAAAAGGAAGTATAACAAAGGAGTTTCATTTAAAATGGAAACACTTTTTAAAACTTAACCCGGCCCCAGTGTTCATTACAGTGAACTGGATTTCTTTCCATGACTGTAACTAATTCTCAGCCACATCTAATACTAAAAATGGACTTAAGAATTACTTGGGGTAGGAAACTATGTAGGGAGGTGAAGCTTGATTCGTGAGCTCATCTTGCGTTCTGAGAATAGGGAATATAAAGTAGTCAGGAAGTCTCTGAGAAATGTAAAGTGAAAGTGGAAAGATCAAAAAGAAGACCACAAGAGGGCAGATAGACTACATTATGGAGGATGAAATGATTAGGTATAGAATAAAAAGGAAAGGTGTCCTAACTAGTAAGATAAACCTAGTCTGAGGAAATAATATGCCTTTGGCAGACGACTAAAAGTTATGAATGTGTAGGGAATTGTACAACTTTTCTTTAAAAGATTCTGGCATTTTTGAAGAGTTGAAAGGTGTCAGTCATAACAGTGGCCATGATGACTCTGAAGTCCTCTGCTTATTCTCAGGTACAACTGGCATGGGCAGGAGAACTAGCTTCACACATGGCTTACCTGTCAAGACTTTCAAGTAGGGTGTTTTAATTCCTGTTGGAGCAGTCTTCTGATATACATTCAAATGCTCCCCTCCAACAAAATTATAGGGTTTAAATAAGCCTTATCCACACATAAATCCCAAGACTGTATGGACTGATTAACAATTAATTTCAGGAACAAGACCTGCAGATTGGGGCTTCTAAGGTTGGTAGGGATCAGTGGTAAAGGTGAAACCTCTATTCCGTTGAAGTTCCTAGCAAAACTCCTGTTGCCTTTAGTGGACCCAGAATTTCATCCTATCTTTATGTTATCTCTTGCAATGGTATGTATTGCAAAACCAAGTGTTATTTTAAGCATATAGCAGTAGAATGGGAAATTTTCCATTCTGATACAGTTCACAGAGACTTTCTGTACTTCATTATCTAGAAAACACTTTGTTGGTCTGTTTAGTGTTCAGAAGATTTGTGGGCTGGGGCTATAGCACAGGTCTGCTAAATATTCTGATCTGCAGCATCCCTGCTATGACAATCCTTGACCTCTTTTAGGAAAGGGACTTATTATTTTGTCATATTATGTAGTTCTATGACGTGTAGAAAGAGAGAGTAGGATGAAACTATATTCCCAAAGATACAGATCCTTACTTGCTTGCTTAAATATTTTCAAGGCCCCAACCTAAATCAGCTTTATCCCATCAGCTGCTACTCCTGCCAAATCTGTACAATGTCCATGTTCAACTTGGAATGGTATGGGAATAGTATGTGCATCACAATCACATTTTCCATCTGCTAGGTGTGTTTTATTGCATCTGCACTTGACATTATATGTGAAATTCCGCATTTCAGAGGTTCCTATGTGTGGGTTTTTTATATTCTCTCTTCTACTCTCTCTCAATTTCCCTCAAAAATGCAGTTTATCCATTATTTTAAGCATGTATAACCTGACAAGAGGCAGAGAGATACAGCTATACCAGCTGTAGGCACCTTTTTCCTGGCAGAATGACGTACCTCAAGTCAGAAGCAAGGAGGTGAGTAGCACAGGGAGACATGCTTACAGTTAGGGGGAAGTGCCAATGGCTAGATCTGGCCCTTAGGCTGTAGGTTACCAACCTGGAACTGTTCTAGTAAGTAGTGATCCAGATGAACTTCTGTTGAAGTTAACTGGAGGTTTTCAGCTGACTTTGGAGAAATGTATCAGACCCTAAAAAAGCAAGCATTGCATAAGACGACTCAAAACATGGGTTTTAAAGTTATTAACATGAATTTACCTTACAAAACATCTGATTATGTGAAACTGGTGACCACTGGAAAGTGGAAATCTTTCCAGTAGGGCATAGTTTAGTGGCAGCAACTATACAAGTGTTGGAAGAAAGTACAGAAATTATTGACAAAGATAACTATGTTCTTGTTTGTCTGTATACAGTTGTAATTCTAAAAACTTAGTTTCCTCAAATGGATTTACAGGCATATATCTAAAAATAGAACTTGAACAGAATACTTCATAATTTCATTTATCTGCTATGGCTGAACTCATTGGAAAATGATATGATCACATGATGTGTTCAAAACATTGTAAAAAAAAATTATACTAAGTTGGGGAATGGAATAGATGGCTTGGGTTTCCTTGTGAGGGGACTTGGGACATTTCAGCTCTGGTTCCAATCTACATTATTTAGGTAGTGATCATACATTGATAATTCATTACAGTATTATTGGGTGAGATATGTAAAATGAGTTTTCTGCGAGCTCAGTTGCTAGTGGATGCATGTTTATATCTTTAAAAAATATCACAATAACAGGACTTCTGTCAGTTTCAGCTGAGAGAGTGTCTAGATGGGCATGAAGGACTGACCTCCTCTCTGGCTTTTAGAGAGAACCCTTCTAGGAAAGAACTGTAACACATTCCCATAGCAATATATGAAAGATTGAGCTTCTTTCATATATTCCATTCCTGCTCTGCCTGTGCTAGAGCAGGGATTGTCAACCGGGGCTATGCATACCCCCAGGAGTACTTAGAAAGGTCTTAAGGGGTACACGCAGGCAGGCGAAGATGGAGCACACCCTGTGGCATGATGGCAGTGTCTCCCCCAGTGTGTTCCCACATGTCGCCTCTTACGCAGGGGAGGGAGAGAGGCATGCCATATGCCGCCAGCCCCAAGCAGCACATTGCAGCACACTGAGGTGCCTCTTCACCCCCACTTCAGCTCACTCTCCTGATTGGCCACTGGGCTGCCACCCTTGGCTACTAGCTGATGGCAAGGAAGCATCGTGGCCACCCCCTGCCTGCAAAGCTGTGAGAGCAGTGAGGCACAAAAGGTCTAAATGGCAAGAGGTGTTTCTGTGTCCATTCCCAGAAGCAGGGAAGCCAGGACAAGGGCAGTGCTGCCCCTTGGCAGATGAACATTGGGCGAGGGGCTCCACATGGTGACCACCACTGCCACCTACCACCCCCCGCCACCACCCCACACTGCTACCTCCCAGGAGTAGGGCTGGGAGGGGTAAGGGTATTGGTGCCCCTATGCAGGCTACACAGGTGCTGGCTGGCCAGCCGGATGCAGGGGAAGCGGGGGCTCATGCAGTGGCCACCACTCACCACCCCATACCACTGCCATCACCAACTGCCCCACACTGCTATCATATGCTGTTTTCCCACAGTCATTTGCACATGCGGCTCCATGGTTGCTGATGAGCGGCATGCAATTGGCCGGGTGTGAAGCCTGTTAGCAGCCCATGGAGCTGCACATGCAATCAGCTGTGGGAAAGTGGGGTGCAGCAGTGTGGGGTGGTGTGTGATGGCAGTGGAAGTGGTGGTGGCCATGTACAAGCCTCCCCCCTGCCCCGTGTCTGGCCTCCACCACCAGTAGGGATGCACTAATTTCAAAGGGTTGAAAACCCCTGTGCTAGAGCACTTGAATATTCAAGTTTTATTGGTTTGTTATTTATTGTCAACATTAAAAATGTATTTTAATAACTGTATATACAAGGGGCTATAGTGGAAAGTGATGATAATGGAACTGAAATAAAGGTGAAGGTCATTCAAGCATTAAGGGGTATAGATTATAGCCGAGTCAGTCTAAGGACATAGGCAGATAAGGTTCTTTGGGTAAATCCAATATCTTTTATTAGACTGTGATATCATACCCCATACAGGAAGGTGTCAATGTGGTTTGCCCATGGGGTATCACCCTCAACTTTCCTGCCACACCTTGGTTTTAAACAAGAAAAAAGGAGGGTCCTTTGCTATTATGGGTACCTTTGTGTGGACACTCACATTGAGAAGACTCCTGGGGCTCCTTCTTCCCTACACCACATCCACATGCCTGCCAAGATCTTGAGAGTATCCCTAGATCTGCTTTTGAGCTACCAGGATCAAATTCCAAGGACTCAAACTGGGCTTCAGTGATGCCTGTTCCTCAGTGGATTTAAGCAATAGGCCCACAGGACTAGGCTTACATACACTGTGACACCCAGATCCACCTCCCAAGAAAATTAAATCAATTCATGTATTTTATCCCAACTCAATAAAGTTTGTACCCCCACTCTAGGTTGGCACTGATTAATTAATGCTGAAGTTTTGCGAGCTAACCTGTCCGTATTTCAGGTGTAAGGTTCATCCTCTCTTTCAATAATCAATTAACAGAATGAAGAAAGGCAAATATCCATGAATTTCTCTCACTCAATCAGTTCTCAAGCATTTCCTCTAATTCAAGCTCTTTAAGACCATGCCCCATTATGCATCACAGACTCTTTAGCAAAATGACAATTAACTTTTAAAGAAAACAAAACAGCAGGGGCTTTTTTGCCATGCATGAGTCCCTAGGCTCCTGTGGCTGCCTGACTCATACACTGCTCCTGGAGTCCTGGGGCCTCAGTCCATGGGGCATCTCTCCCTGCATGACTAGATGTTGTTGGCTGGCTGGAGACCCCTCTGCGTCTCCAGGCTGCAGAGACCACACTGCTCCCCTTTGGCTCTGGAGCCTCCCGGGGTTTTTCCTTAGTGAGGCTCTGCTTTCTCCCTCTGTGCAGCTCTGCTCCTCCTTTTCTGCTTATACAAAGTCACAAGGGTGTGATGTCACTCCTGGTATGCTGCCCAACCCACATGGAGCAGGTACTCAAAAATCTCTGCAGTGGCTCTACTAGCTACTCCAGCACTGTCAGCTTTGCAACTGGATGGTAAGCACTGCTTGTCTTCTGCCCTTCCAGATCCTCCAGTGGCTCTTTACCAATGGTCTGTCATGCCTCCAAGCTCCCTCCCTTGCTGGGACTGACAAATGTGGCTCAGGTCACTGTTCCATAGACCAACTAAAATAGCTGGAAAAATTCTTCTTTGCAAGCTTTTGGGTACAAAAACACTTCGTTAGGTGAAAAAAAAAATCTAGACTTGATTTGTGCTCTTTCTGGATGGAATAGAAAAGAAGCCTATGTGCCTACCCAAGCAGTTATGCTTGGTTATACTCTTTGCTTTTCCTGAAAGCTTTCTGAACTGGCGGGATCTGTTCTTTATTGCTATCCCAGTCTACCTACAATTTTGTCTATATTCCTCTTAAGTGGTTCCACATATTCAGCTGACAACCGTTCTTATTTTTGATCATTTCCCTTTTATATGTATCCTCACAAACAAGATCTGAATAGAAACTAGGGTTTTTAAAATATGATCCTCATTATCAAAGTACCTCAGTTTTACTGGAGAGAGCAGATTCACTAGCTTGTTTTTAACTTCTTCAATTTTAAAAATATTTAGAAAAAGGGGAAATTGGAATTGCCTACCAACTTTGATTAAAATGTTGTCCATCATTAAAACTGGTATAATAGGAGAGATGATTATCCTTGTTAGACATCCATTGTGTCCACAGTGTTGTACATACAGCTAATTCCACTTGAAATTTATACCATTTAGACATCTAGGGCATCTATACAGGAGCAGGGAGGATGCTCCAATGCACTAGAATTCAAGAGCATCAGAGCAGAACTTGATTAATCAGGTCTGCTGGCTGTGCTCCAGCATCGCCTGTGTCTTATGTATTGGCATTCTTGTGTTTCAAAATGGCAGTAGGGGTGCTTTATGTAAAGGTAATTCAAGTGCCCCTGCCACCATTTTGAAGTCTGGGGACACTGACAATTTAATTAGAGTGGCTCTCAGAGCACCTCTAAATAAGGCATTCCCCCCATCACTCCTGGAGCACATGCAATAAACACCCTGTTAACTAATTCCAACTGCAAATCAGAGTCTGATTTGCAAATTCTAACTGAAAATTTCACTTTTTCATTTCACTCTTCTTGGTCATGAGGCGCTACAGGGATTTGGGAGCAGGGCTAAAGGGTCTCAGGGCACAGGTGGTGTTCTTGTCAATCCTTCCAGTCTCAGGCTATGGGGTGAGGAGGAAGAGGAGGATCCACATGGTCAACCAAAGACTGCAGCGCTGATGTTGTCGGGAAGGCTTTGGCTTTCATGACCACAGCATGCTCTTCGGTGAGAGAGGCAGCGAGCTGCTGGGAAGAGATGGCCTCCACCTCTCTCCCTTAAGGAGGAGGCTTTTCTCAGCCAGACTGGCTGACCTTCTCCACCGGGCTTTAAACTAAGCCTGCTGGGGGATGGGGGGACTACCGCCACTGCTGGCCCGCTGAGCAATCCTTGCAAAGCCAGCAGGTCAAGACACTTAAGGAGCCCACCTCTGTCCCAGCCCTGGTAAAATCTGTGGGCAAGGAAGGAGCCCCCCAGGGGACACTTGCCTGCCTGTAAACAAATGCCAGGAGCTTGGGGAATAAGCAGGAAGAGCTCATCCTCCTGCTCAATGCAAATAATTATGATGTCATAGGGATAACGGAGACCTGGTGGGACTCCACCCAGGACTGGACCATGGGTATAGATGGCTATAGCCTGTACAGGAGGGATCGTGTAGATAAAAGGGGCGGGGGTGTAGATTTCTATGTTAAGGAAAGCTACACATCCCTGCAAGCCGATATTGGTGACCAGGGTGGATGACTGGAGACCCTCTGGGTTAAAATCTGTGGGGAACACGGCACAGGGGACACAATGGTGGGAGTCTACTACAGACCTCCCA
>JAGPOW010000261.1:202762252-202800988 GCA_030014935.1 Caiman crocodilus
CAGTTTTGGGCTTCACAATTCAAAAAGGATGTGGAGAAGCTTGAGAGAGTCCAGAGAAGAGCCACGCGCATGATCAGAGGTCAGGGAAGCAGACCCTACGATGACACTGAGAGCCCTGGGGCTCTTTAGCCTGGAAAAGTGCAGGCTCAGGAGTGATCTGATGGCCACCTGTAAGTTTATCAGGGGTGACCACCAGTATCTTGGGGAACGTTTGTTCACCAGAGTGCCCAAGGGATGATGACTAGGTCGAATGGTCATAAACTACTATAAGACTGTTTCAGGCTGGACATAAGGAAGAATTTCTTTACTGTCCGAGCCCCCAAGGTCTGGAACAGCCTGCCATTGAAGGTGGTTCAAGCGCCTTCATTGAACACCTTCAAGAGCAAACTGGATGCTTATCTTGCTGGGATCCTATGACTCCAGCTGACTTCTTGCCCTTTGGGCAGGGGGCTGGACTCGATGATCTTCCAAGGTCCCTTCCAGCCCTAATGTCTATGAAATCTATGAAATCTATGGGCCTTCAGCCCTTGTCCCATCTCTCTCTGCTTGGGGTTCAAGCCTTGGCCCTCTCGGCTGATGCCTGCCCCTTTCTCCCTGTTAGGGCTCAGGCCATGGCCCTCTCAGCTGAAGCCTGCCCCTGATAAGGCTGAAAATCTGGAGTAGCTCCCAGGCACCCCTATGTGCAACCTTCTGTCCTCCTCTCAAACCAGTGCCTGGTCCTCCAGTTCTTGAAACATAAATGTCAGTCCACTGGCTGTATAATACAAACTCTCCCCATGCCACCTCAAAAATTTTCTTACAGGCTATAAGTTCCCCCTAGCACTATATCTGCATTTTGGGGACAGCCTGGATACTGGTCAGTCCCTTTCTACAGCCATTTTGCTTACGATGCATGGCCAGACTGGCTACCTGTCCTCAGGCACTGACATTATGTGTCTCTAAAGTCCCACCCCTTCCTACCAAGTGGCTTTCCAACCACCCACAGAGGCTTGCATTTAGGCCTGATGGCTGGCCTGCTATTCTCTGTGGCGGCTTAGCTGAGCTGCTTCTAGCTCTTTCAGTGCTGTATAGAAGTCTGTTTTCTGGCAGCTAGCCCTCTAGCAGTTAGCCTGCTTCTTAGCTGCCATCCCCTATCCTTGCCCCCACAGCCAGCTTAGCCTGCTGCAGCATAATCTTAAAGTAACAAGAGCTCTGTTGCTCCCTGTTACATCCTCCAGCTGCACACCCACTCCCCCTGCATCCTCCCACCATGAACGATGCATGCCCCCGGAGGCTTGGGGGGGCACAGCAACTGTCCACAGGTGGTAGCAACATTGTTGGTGGCGGGGGCATGGCAGCAGCAAGTGGGGAGCTCCTATAGATGGCTGTCAGTGGCGGGGGTGGGGTGAGCACCAGCTGGCAGTTGGGTACCACCCACAGACACCACCAGCAGTGGCAGCGGTGGTAGAAACTAGTAATTTAAATCAGAAAAGGATCTCATTGTGGCCTCTGCATGTGTACAGCCCTTGTTGAGCTTTCGTAACTATTAAGGAATCTGTCTGTATAGAGCTTCTAAAAGGACCAACACCTTAATGTTCAAAATTGAAGATGACTATCCATTTTGTTCAGGCTGTCACACTGAAAATTCCAAAGCACTTTTCACTATGAAAGTACAGTTAAATGCACAGTATTCAAAAACCAAATTACAATAGAAATGGCTCTACTTTCTGTTGGCAGTCATCTTGTTGAAATGTAGCATTACATATAACCCTACCTAGTTTGGAAGTGTGGCATCAGGCACTGCTAGCTTAAAAAATCAAAAACAAAACCTCCATCCATCTCTAGTAAGAAAAGTTAAAAGATTAAAAATAATTCCTCCCTCAACTCCAGTGTTACTTGTAAAAATGCAGGTATAAGGGTCAAATACAAGTTACTATATCACAAAGAATGCATAGTTTGGTAAAATAGTGGAACACCAGTTGGACTTTATAAAGCCTCTTACAGAATTTTTTTAAATGATGTTCAACATGTTCCAATTTGAAAGGTGTATATAGGTTGCATAATTTATCCATTTTCTCAGAATTAAAAGCCAGATCAAAATTAAAAGCCAAGCCAGGTCAGGAACCCAGAAGGTCAGTCCAAGAGGGGTCTCTAGGAACAAGCTGAGTCAGAAAGCTGTGAGATCAGGCGGAGAGCAGGCAGAGAGCAAACCAGGTTGATAAGCCAGAAGATCAAGTAGAGAGCAGAGTCAGAGGACAAACCTGAGGGAACAGCAAAGTTCTATAGGATCAGGCTAAAGCCCAAACATTTCCTATTCTCACTCTGGGACTGTGTAGGTGGAGGAATAGACCCTGAAGGCTAGATGTGCCTAGTCTGGGCAGTCAACTGTAGAGTGGCAGGTTGGGGTGCTGATCAAGCTGAGGCCCCAGGTTGGAGGCAGCAGCCTGACACCACCTCCTTCCTACCCAGTGGTGGCCCTTAGTAGGCACAGGTCTAGGTTTCTCTGGGTGGGCTTCATGGAATTTTTTTCAGCAGGTCAGAAGCATAGATGTTTTCTGTTGACTTCCATGGGTGATCTGCAGTAACCCTCCCAATCCACTAAGTAATACAATTTCCTTCATCTCCACTTTGAGTCTAAAATTTCCTGAACTAGTTGCTCTTCCTGTCCTTAGACTGTTATGGGGGAGGGGGAGGGAGGAGTTTGTGTCTGATGTGTGAAATAATTTTCTATATACACCTTGAGTGGAACATTTGAAATACCAGGTAGATTTACTCCCTGTAGTACTTTAGTTCTTCCTAAACCTTACACACTTGGTATACCCAATCTGTGTCTGTGTGGGTATTGGAGTTGGTGACATGGGTGACTGGTGCCTTCTGAGTCTGGGGGGACACCAGCAGAGCATGACCAGGGAGGGGGTCCCCCAGCAGCCAGTCAGCAACTGGGGTGGAGGGGTCCCCCAGCGGCTGGTCACTGAGCACACAGGTGGCATATCAGTGGTAGAAGTGCCAGCACTTCCATATGCAGCATGATGATGGCAGAAGTACCAGCACTTCCACCACTAGCACTTCTGCTGCTGACATGCTGCCAATGGACCCAATTTCAGGGGGGGCACTAATACTCTCTGTGCTCCCCTATCAATCAGAGTGCTCACTGTTGGAGGGGCACCAGTGCTTTTGGGAGAGGGCATGTGCCTCCCCATACCCTCCTACGTGCCACCTGTGGTTGTTGGGTAAGGTAGAATGGAACAGGGGGTGAAGCCCATATTTGGCAAAGAATAGGCTTTGCCTGGTTGAGGCATGCTCAGAGTTGCTGTAGGTAAGCTCTGTGAACATTAGGATTATCCTGTTGGAAACTGAGGTAACACCAAAGGTCCTGCTCCAATGCCTAGTTTGTTCTCTCAGCCTGGCCATTTGTCTGTGTGTGGTAGGCTGACAAGAGATGGACCCAGTAGGCTAGCACCGGGAGATGAAGTTGGACCCAGGATCAGAAATTAGGCAATCTGGAAGGTTATGGAAGCAAACCCCATGGTCTAACAAAAGCCAGGCAGTGTCTTTTGCTGAAGGAAAGCCCACACAGAATAAAGTGGGCCATTTTAGCAAGTTGACCTGTCCCTGCCAAGATCATATAGCAGCTCTCTGAGATCTACAATGAAGTCCAGGAAGATGGCAGACCATAGCCAAGGTAGGGTGGGCAGCAGTCGGAAGAGTGCAGGGCTTCTGAGCAAGGGTGGTCTCTTGGTGGGGGCACCAACATTGTAAGATCAGACAAATGCTTGCACCATCTTGTACTACTATGGCCACCAAAAGTAGCAGGAGATTAACTGGTAGTTCTTTTCAGTTCCAGGGTTCTGCTAACAGGAAGTTGTGGCAAATCTACCCAGACCTGGGAGCACCCAGATAAATGTAACCTCATCTTGGACCTGACACAATTATTTCTTGAAAATGGCCTGCTTTGTAGTGGCAGCAGGGAGCAAGGGGAACAGATCTGCCAGCAACACAGCACCAGCGAAGTTATGAGGCTTCAAAAGGGGCTGGGTCCACATGGTTCCTGTGATAAGTCTGCATTATATTTGGCCTTCCAGGAGAGTGTTAGCTTTCGCATTCCTAGGCCCGGGTGGTAAGTTATTTGGAAGCTGAAGCAGGAAAGAAGAGCCCATAGAAGCTGCCCCTAGTAGAGTGCTTTAGCTTTATGGACAGACAAAACTCTTTAGCTTTATGGAAGTATTCCAGGTTCTTATACTCAATGAAAACCTGTATCATGCAACATGCCCCTTGAATAGGGGTACTCAACCTCCAGCACAGGCCAAATGCATCCTGCAGGGCTGTTGATTGCAGGGTTCTGCATGGGTCAGGAAATTTTGGCAGCATGGGAGTGGTGGCCATTAATATGGCCATACTCTTTCTGCCAAATTTCCAAATCCCAAGCCCTGCATGATGGGCTGTGCCAGACTGCGACCCCATGCCCGATGCCATGGGCCACATCCCTAGTCTCTGGATCGGAGCTGGGCTATACCCCATTCCCTCCCCACAGGGCTGGGTTGGGGCCTGGCCATGCCCCCTTCCCTCTCATTGGGGTGGGCCACACCCCTTTACCTCTTTGGGTTAGTTTGGGACCTGGCTATGCCCTCTTCCCCTGCGGGGACTGACCATGCCCCCTTCCCTCCCTATGGGGACAGGTCATGCCCCTTTTCCCCACAGGAGACCAGGTTGGTTAGAACCTGGCCACATCCATTGACCCTGCATGAGGCTGAGTCAAGCTCCTTTTTCCTGTCAGGCTGCGTTGGAACCAGTTTGCCCCCACCCCCCTCCATGTGGCCAGATGGTGTTTGTTGTACCCATCTGAGTGCTGGATTGGGAACACCAGCTTCATCTGGCCTGTACCAATCTGGCTCACCAGGCAAAATGATTGAGTACCACTGCCCCTGAAGATAATGCCATGACTCCCAGAAGCTGTTCTCATGGGGCCAAAAGTTCACAGTCCAGGATCTTGGAATTCTGTTCTGATGCAGTGAGCATGCAGAAAAAGAAAGAATGGGGGTGCAGATCATGCTGTTGTGAGCACATTGCACCTAATGCAATGCTGGAAGCATCCATTTCCACCAAAAACAGCAAGATTGGATCTGGGTGGGCTAACAAAAGGCAGAAGTGAAAGCCTGCTTCAGGTATTTGAAGATTCAATGGGCTTCCACAGACCAGTAAAACTGGATGTTCTTGTGTAATAGTGTGGTAGGGGCAAAGTTGGTTATGAACTATTGGTAGAAACTGGCAAACCCCAAAAATCTCTGGAGATCCTTCATGTTCTGGGGCTCATTCCACTCTCAGCCTGTACCTTCTGGAGATCCATTTTCAAGCCTTCTGGAAATAAAATAAGTCAAGAAATTTTGGTGGTGGTCAAAGATGCATTTCTCTAGTTTTGTGAAAAGGCCACGCTGGCACTGCATTTCTAGCACTGCCCAAGTATGTGATGAGTATTAGTCAGGGGCCTCTGAGAAAATCAGAATGTCATCTAGGCAAGCAATGACAAATTAATCTAGATTCTAGAAGGTCCCTCAGCAAGTCATTGGTAAAGTGCTGGAACGTGGCTGGGACATTTGTGAGCCCAAAAGGCATAACTAAATACTCAAAGTGCTCATATGAAGTCCAGAAGGTAGTTTTGCATTCATCCTCAGCTCTGATTTGTACCAGGTTATATGCTTCCCAGAGACTGAGCTTGGTGAATATGTGGGCAGTTTTTAGCTTAATAAACTGCTCTTGGATGAGAGGCAAGGGGTATTGGTTATGGATGGTGACCTGATTCAGGGCCTGATAGTCAATACAGAAGTAGAGGCTCCCATCTTTCTTCTTGACAAATAGGACAGGAACTCCGGTGGGTGAAGTGGATTTTCTTATGAATCCCTAGACCAGGTTTTCTTGCAGATATTCTCAGAGGGCAGCAAGTTTGGGCTCTGACATGGTGTAGATGCATCCTACCAGGATTTTTGTCCCTTTCTGTAGATCAATAGGGCAATCTTAATTAAAAGTATGGAGGGAGGGCTTCCATAGTCTTCTTCTCAAATAAGTTGGTATAATCCTGGTATTTTTAAGGCAGGCCAAGTCCAACCTCTGGAGACTGAACCCTGTGGGGAGTGACTATTCAGGATCTACGCTTGAATTGTAGTTCTGGGTTTTCAGGTGTGCTGATGACCATAGCTGGAATCTAAGCAAATCTCTCAGGCTTCCACTTAACCACCTCCAGCAGGTGAGCCAGGGAAACCCTGGAATGAAGGGGTAATATGGGGAAATGGATTGCCTCTAAACTTAGCATTTCACAGTGCCCAAGGATATTCATCTCCACAGTGGTGGTCTCCTACTCCATGAGGCCAGATGTCAGAGGTGAGCTGTCAATAATGGGATTCATAGGGCCCAGCCACGGTATCTTTGATGAAATTGCCCACTGCCCCAGAGTTCAGTAAGGTGGTTAGAAGTAGAAGTGGGTGGATCTGACTTGGGACCTGGTCAGGAGTAGCTGACAGTTCCAAGGGTCAGATTTGCTGCAGACTTCAATAGCTGAGTAGTTGAAGGGAGTTGGTGATGACCCCAAACTGGCACCACTTACCAGGCTTGGGATGTTTCAGAGCATTTGGCAAGTCTGTGTCCTGGGGCCTCACAATACAGACACGGGTCATGCCAGCAGTGTCACTTTCATTCATTCAGCATAAGCTGGCTGTGCCTCCCCTTCCAACTTCATTTGTTCAAAAGTGACCACAGCAGGATAAAGACCAAAAGGTAATTTGAAATACCTCTTTTCTTCACTCCACTCCTGGAGTTGGTGGTTAATGCAGACTCCTGGGTCAACACAGGCATTGAATCCTGAGTACAGTTATACCTGTGCAAGTTTGTACTTTACCTCTTCCTGTAGCTCTCATCAGAATTGGTAAAGATGAGCCACTTTATTCCATGGATGTCTACCACACAGTGGCGGAGAATGAAAGCACAGGTAACAGTAGTACCCTTCCTGGGTGAAGGTTCCTTAACACAGAGGCTGCTGTCCAGGGCTGGTGGAGGGTCATTGAATGTAGCAGAGAATTTTCAAAAAACTACCTCTCAGTCCCAGAGGACAGACCTATCTTGCTGCATCAACTCAATTCAGGACTTCATCCATCAGGAGGATTACCTTTGCCTGATCCCTGGAGTAAGTTCTGGGTTGGGCTAGGAATAAAAGGTGACATTGGATAAGGAACCACCTGAAGTCCTGCCAGACCCCATCATACTTTTCAGGAGGAAGGGTGCACAGGGCTCCATGAAACAAGCCTGGAGCACAGAAATCTTATTGGCATGCTTCCTCATACCAGTATTGACTATCCTGGTGCCATGACACCTGGGACTGGAGGGATTAGTTCTCAGCCAGCAACTGCCGCACCCAGGCTTCCAACACTTGACAGGAGGAGGCAAGCTGATTCTACTGGCCCAGCCCAGCCTGTATATCTCCCCAGGTTGTGGCAACCAGGTGACAAGGGTCCGAGGGCACTAGCAAGAGATTGGGCTCCATCCATATCCTCTTCACCAAATGAGGTAGTTTGGGCAAGCTATCATACCAAGTCATGGATGGCCAGGTCTAGGAGCCACCTGGGGATCAAGGTACTGACCAGGGTCAGGAGGAGTGAGCAGAATCCAGGTGCGAGCCAGATCAGGAAACCATGAGGTCATTCCAAGAGCAAGGTCTAGGAACAAGCTGAGTAAGGAAGCCAAGAGATCGGACAGAGAATGAAGTCAGAGAGCAAGTTGGGTTGAGAAGCCCCAGCAAAGAGTGGAGTCAGAGAGCAAGCCAGATTGAGAAGCTAGGGAGATCAAATAAAGAGCAGAGTCAGAAGACAAACCTGAGTGAACAGCAAAACTGTCTGGGATCAGGTTGAGCCTTGTTGCATGGACACTTCCTGCTCCAGCTCAGGAGCTTGTATGGGGTAAGTGGAGCTGACCCCAACCAGGTGGTAGGGCATGTATGGAGGGCTAGGCCCTGATCAAGGCTTCATACCAGTCTTGACTCATCTGAGTGATTAGTTTGAAGGTGACAGCCAGGGTGAGCAGCCATGCTGATCAGGCTGAGGCCACAGCCCAAGTGCTATTATAAACTGCAATAACTTAATTGACTTTAACATGTTATTATTTTTTGCTAGCTGAAGGTCTTTTTGCATATCCATATACACAGTCACTTTACCAACTTAATTAGGTGATCTTGTCTTAATCCACGATATTAAGAATAGGCTAGTAATG
Source organism: Caiman crocodilus (assembly GCA_030014935.1). Classification (NCBI taxonomy): domain Eukaryota; kingdom Metazoa; phylum Chordata; order Crocodylia; family Alligatoridae; genus Caiman; species Caiman crocodilus. The sequence continues at coordinate 202,770,482 of JAGPOW010000261.1, forward strand.
CCAATGAGACCAAACAATTTAACAAAACCAATGTATGACCGCAACATCCTGCTGCCTCCTCACTGCGCTTCCTCAATCCAATGAAGAAGCAGCAGGATATGGTTATCAGACTGAGAGGGTTTATTTCTGTCTTTCTTTTCCCAGCATTGTCATTTTGTATGTTTGGAGAATGAAAGAATCATAGTACATGAAGTTTGTGAGGCAACTACTGCTGTTTGGACTTTATATTTTCAAAGCAAAAAATGTAAACCTGTAGTCTTCCAAACTAAATTTCAATATGTAACCAAAATAGTATAGTTGTATGCCATAAAAACAAGTGAACAGAATGCAATGAAAAATGTTCATAGTTTTTAGTTTAGTATCATCCTAAGAACTAATTCTGCCTTTGTTTGCATATGTAAGGAATTTATATTTGTCATCTTGGACATAGTCAAGGATCTGTATACCAATTATTAAAAGGAAATGGAAAAAAAGGAGGGTAAAACAAATATGTTCATCAATATAATTAACTGGCAAACTTTTTAGGAAGCACTTTAAAAATAAAACTTTTAAGCTTCTTGAGTTTTTCCTTTTTCCAGCAAATGTTATGCTAAGGGATGGAATTGTGTAGAGAATAAATTGAACATTCATGTGAAGTAGACATAGTAGAAACAAAAAATCAAGGTTCTAGAAACTTCAGTTGCACCACAAGGAAAGCCATTGTGTTTGATTATGTTCAAGAGGTCATTGAGAGTAGAAAGATCTTTGTATTCTCTCTCCATTTGAAATTCATTTGAGGTTGACCATAAGGTATATTTGTATATAGGACATTATAGACAAACAAGAAGGAGGAAAAAAAGCAATTTAAGGCATCATAGCTGAGATTTCATGGATCTATAAAAACATTTAAGAACACATGTATGCAGTTAATTTGTAGATATTTTTATGGAAGAACATTGCAACTGTTAGGATTTATGATTTATGGTGCAATTTTTTTTCCAGTAACATAGAAGACGTCTCTGCCCAGGAGAACCTTAATGTTTACATAGACTTCTGGGGCTGAAAGTTGATTAGCTGAAATATGGGGAATGTGCAGGATGCAGATGTAAAGATTAGAGTTAAGATGCAAGACATTTTTGCATATTTTGACTTATAGGTGCATTGTAGTATTTGAATATGAAAGGCATGTTCTGTTAGCCTGTCTTCATACCATACTAAGATATCTATTTCTATAGGACATTAATTAAGGGCTCTATTTAGCACTGTAGTTACATTTTTACTTAATTCTGTGTCATGAAAGGTGATCAAATATTGGCAGAAGATATTCTGGAGTGTGAAGAATTTGGGTTTTGTCTCTAAACATTGTATCAGAAATGGGAGCAAGCTTTGATCATTAATAAACTGGTTTTCTGGAAGGCTGACTACAAGGGTAGTCAGCCTCATCACCAGAAGCAAACTTCCTTAAGCCCAGAACACACCAAAAGGATCCAGACCGTGCCAGGACAAGAAATGCAAAATCTGCTAACACATCTCCACCACCCCCACAATTACTACACCCCACAACAGAGCCATCAGCATTCCTGGATCCTACAGCTGCACCTCCAGAAATGTAATACATCTCAGCCAATGCACCATGTGCCCTGATGGAAAATACGTAGGAGAGACTGAACAACAACTGCGCACCATAATGAACGCACACCGGAAATCTATCAAAGACAGGAATACCCAATTACCGGTGAGAGCACATTTCTCACAAGAAAACTACTCTCTCTCCAGTCTCTCAGTCCTGATCCTCAAAGGAAACTTACAAAACACTTCCCAGAGACAAGCCTGTGAACTCCACTTCATCAAACTCCTGGATACTAAAAATCACGGACTAAATATAGACATTGGATTTATGACACCTGCCTGACATCTGACTCCCCAGGTATCTCTCCACTTTCATCCCTCTTCTCTGTTCCCCCACCCCAGCCTGTCTCTCATCTATTGACTCCTCAATCTGCATTTTCACCAACTACCTGTCTTATATGCATACCAGACCAGTCCCTGGCTTCTTTACTTTTCATTCCAACCAGGAAGAACGCACACAAACTGCTGAAACTTCCTTAGCTTGATGAAGGGTTTTTGAACCCGAAAGCTTGCTTAATAATTGTTTTCCAACTATTTAAGTTGGTCTAATAAAATATATCAGATTCACCCAAAGAACCTTGTCTGCCAAAGGTACTAGAAGACATTTGGGTCTTTCAGCAGACTTCAGTTAAACTTGATTTTTTTTCTGTAACAGAGTTGTGTGCCTTGTCTAAGGAAATAGATACATTGATAATTCTTGCCAGTGGTGTTAATTCTTTGCTCTGCTTCATCATGCTTTTGTTCAGATCTCTACTGAGGGTTTTCTCCCTTTTTCTTTCAATTGTTTTTCCCTAGTTTTAGATTGTCCTGAAATCTCAAAACAACAAATATTACAGCTCCCCATTCATTTTGCACCTGGTGTATGCTATCTATCTGATGTTTCCGTGACTTGACTTCAGCTATGTGCAGGATATTGTAGCTAATACTGTACTTACTCAAATCTAAAATGACCCTGAATTTAATTAGGTTCTACTTAACCCACAATAATTAGGTTCTATATAGGGGAAATATATAAATTTGTTATAATTTTCCAGGTATAACATTTAATTATTTTTAGGATTGTCTTAAATTCATCCTCCTTCCCCTCTCCCCTGCTGTTTTTGCAGAGAACACAGTGGCTTGGTGGGGGTGGTCAAGTCAGGTAAGTAGGGGGAGTCAGGCAGCCCCCTGCCCCCCACCATTTCTCCCCCCCTCAGCCTTCCTGAACCCCCTCTCCCCCACCCAGTTCCCCACAGTGTCTGCCCCTCCCCCCGCTACTCCCCATGGTCTCTGCATCTTCTCCAATTCTTCCTCTTACTGTCAGATGCTGCTCAAGCTTTATTACCTACCAGGTCATGGAGCACAGCACGTGGAAACACAGCCCTTACCAGGCCATGCAGCAATGAGAGTGCTGCTGACTGGCTAGGAAGAGGACAGGGTTTCCATGGGTTCCCTCCCTGGAGGGGTGGGAGCAGGGAGGGAATCCAACCTGAACTATAGGCAAGCTGCACCTGATAATAAGGCTGAGAAAATTTTTTCTATGATTCTATGGAAGAGGTGGGGTGGGGGCAGAAGGCAGGTGACTACTGTGGGTCTGACTCTGACCTAGATCCATGCTCAGGGCCAGAGTCAGAGCTACAGGAGCTGCCTGCCCCTGCTCTGCTTTCTATGTGAATCTAAGGCAGGAGATTTTTTCCTGCGTGCTGACTAGGAGTGGGGACCGAGGGCTTGACTTGGATTTGAGTAAATGCAGCATATCTAAATTCTGTTTCTACTGCTGCAGTGCGATTATTCTGTAGTGGCAATTCTGATCCCCTTGTGAGCCACAAAAAGAGAGCCACTGCTTTAAAAAGTAGCCTTTGGTGTCTTTATGTCAACACTGTGTAATACAAGGGAAGATCTCCACAGTTACAGACCTGAGGCCTATGCTGGGGAATAATGTCAGTTTTCACCCATAAAAGGCTGAATCTTATGCTTTTTCTTTCAGTAGTGTGGTGGCAGCATTCAGTTCTCTGGATCAGTTTGATAATAAGTGGCATGTTAGCTGGATCTCCAGTTTAAGCTGTCACAAAACATAGATGTTTACTTGTGAACTACTGTTGGTGGCAATTGCAACCTATTTGAACATTGCATAGCTGTGTGTCTGACACTCTTTGTCATGTAGATTCTCATCACAAGCTAAGGATCATTTACTAAGATAGTTGTTTTGCATTTTCTTTTGGTTGGGAACTGAAATTATTGTGAACACTGGCTTGGGAATGTTTCCTCAAGTAATGTGAAAAGCAAGGTTTGCTTGGTAATGTCTTTGATTGGAGCAACTGTGTGTTTGGGACAGCATTAAACAAGTTTTTGAGTACAAAGTATTTCAGATATCTTTAAGTGTTGAGCACAAAGATGGAGACTGCTAAATTCTGTAATACAAGAATGACTTCTTATGACTTCCTTTTTCTTATGGATGGGAAACCACCTGCAGTGTTCTTTCTTCTTGCAAGTCTCTTGTTTTACCCCAAGCTAATTCAGGAATTTCTAAATAGAAGGAAGATTATCTATTTAATTACCAGCAGTGAATGCTGGAGGACTCTAACAGCATATATGCTATTCAGTTGCAAAACGGAAGAGAATTTTTTCTGGAATCTATGGCTCAATGCAGAATTCTCCATGTAACTGATATTCTTGGCTCAATCCAGAATTTTCTGTCTAACTGGGAAATTCTCAGCCTAAACAGAAGAGACTCTGTGCTGAGTTTGCAGGCTCTAAAATACAAAGTTCTCTATGTAACTGGGAGACACTAACAGGCTGATTTTCAGCTACACTATTACTGCATTTGGGGCAGGGGGGTGATAGTGTGTAAGGGTTTTATCACTGCTTTGTGTCTATAGTCATATAAAGGCCAATCCATTCCATTGGTGTAAGTAAGAGCAGCCTCTGGACTGCTTAAACTTATCCTCCAATTCCAGAGGTTGCTTATGGTCACGGCCCTGATAGAGGCTCTCCCACTTAGTGGGCCACAGCTGAATTTTGCCAGTATCAGGCAGGTATAAATGAAAGGGGGAAATTGCACATTTGAAAAGGCAAGGAGAAAATATTTTTCAATTTTTAAACAGTAATTTCTATTTGAAGCCCTCAGGAAGGTTTGTAGTGCTCCAAGGAGATATACGATGAAGCAAAGGGCAAATGAAACAATAAAGAAAATGCCTAGTAAATGCACGTTACACTTTATCCCTTTATATAGGTTAAGTACAGACAGTCAAAAATCCCCAGGCTGAATTAATTCAATCTTTGCAGGTTAGTCTAAGCTGTGTAGATTGACTTGATAAGCAAGGGAACAGATATTCACTTCTGATTTCAGAAATGCAGCCATGTGCCTGTACTGGCTCAGGCCAGAATCCAAGGGGTACTAGAGCACACCTCCCTGTTTGGCTGGAGCAGACAGCTTGGGCCAAGATTAGTCTGCCCACCCTGTGAGAGGGTGGTATATGAGGGAGATGCAAAGCATCCTGGGATGTTGGGGGACTGTGAGTTAACTTGAATCTGGGACAGAAGTTCCAGTCAATTAAACCAATTTAACCTAAATCAGCTAAGTCTGATACTACATCCATACAGGTTTATCTGAAACTGGTTCTGGCCATTTTGAAAGTGGTTTATATGCACTGAACTTCTATTGTGTTACAGATTTGAACTTGTTTCTGATCACTTATTCTGGTTTATGTGTAATTCTTGTTCCTAGCAATACTTTATAGAGGCAGTTAGCCATCGTAGTTTGAAATCAGGCAGCAGGCCACCCTGCCCTGTCTTCTTCCTATGTTGAATGTTTGTGTATACACTCTCTTGTTCCCCAGATTATATTTAAAACACAGTACCAAACAATTTATAAGAAAATGAGAAATTCATCCCACATAGGAAAGGTATATTAAGTGACTAATATCAACGCCTCTTATGGTTGCTATAGGACCTGGTATTAAAAGTTCTGTTAAAACTTTATTGTGCACAAAGGAAGGTGAAATTTATCAAATTGAACTTTGATATTATCTTCATTATCATCATCATCAGGCTATTTATTCTTGCCAGCAAGTCAGTTCCCAAACTGGTCTGCGAGGCCATGGTAGGTGGTCCACAGATGTTCTGTGCATTGCCCTGGACAGATGTAACACTTGAAGTACTTCAGATTCCAGTGAACAGATGTACATGGTCTTTGAAGTACTCAAAAAGGCAGAAATGCAGTAAAAATAACTCTATAGGAAATTACTATTTAGAAGTGCTTATCACACATGTAGTGGGAGACTGGTAGCGAAACACATAGGACAACACTCATTGACTGCTAACCCCCTTTCCCTCTGTGTATGCACACACACAGGGAGATCATAGAGTGCAAAGTGCTCACTGACAGCAAGAGCCAATGACAGGATAAAGAAAGGCCCAGAATAAAGAAAGGTCTCCTAGTTCAAGCAAGACTGTGCTCTGGAAGAACTAAGGCAGAATGCACAGGAGAATGTTTCCTGACAGTCGGCTCCACTGCAGAATAGGAGCTACAGAGCACTCAGTGAGTCGGGGGACACAGCAAGTATTGCGTCTCCTAGCAGTTGAGCATGTTGCTATATGCAGCCACTGCGGTTTTGAAGCACGTTGGTCATGGGCATGGTAGGAAGCTGTAGGTGTGTCTGCCTCCTGTTCAAAGTGCATCTTTAAGTGTTACATTAGTCTCAACCTGCACTAAGCCCTGCACATCTTTATACTGGTAAGAATACAAGTGGTTGGCAGTGAACAGTTGGCTTAGGAACGTACTCAAAGTAGCATGAATGGTGTGTGCCCCCAGCAGCTGTGGGGGCACGGCTGTGCTGGTGGTGGCAGGGATGCAGCAGTGGGAGCATGGTAGCGGTGAGTAGGGAGCTCCCGCAGATGCCGCCGGCTCTGTTAGCTTACATTATAATTCAAGGTTAAAGGCCAATTTAATAATGGCCTCATCTCCAAGTTTATTCTAGATGAAGTGAATCAAAACTAAACTGCAGACCTCTCTGTCAAAAACCATAAATAACTGGAAATTGTTATGTCAATGTGTTATAACCTTGGGGTTCAGTCCTGCCCCTTAAGGCCTCCAGCATCTGTTTGCCTCCCAGACAGTTAGTTCCTCACCTTCTACACCTTGATGGAACAATCAGTAAAGGCCCTCAGTTGGAATCAGAAGGCATTCCTTTGGATGTGTCATCTTCTCTGATCACAAGAGTCCTCTCAGGCCATTTATGTGAGCTTCCGGCCCATTACACAAACATGCAATCCAAACTCACCCCTGTAATGCCTCCTGTCCAGCAGGATTATCTTTACATTCAATCAAGCACTTCTCCAGTTTGACCACAGACTACACTTCCTACTGACAACTCCCCAAAAGCTAGCTCTCCCTGTTGATGTGCTTATATAAGCAGGAGAGGGGAAGCGGCCTAGTCTGTGCCTGCTGCTTTAAAGGCACAGGCATACCTTTTGTCTCCCCTTCACTGTAATGAGGCCAAAGAGCCTGTTCAATTTTTCTGAAGATGCACAAGTCTCTTAAACTTAACCTAAAGAATTTTGATCCATTGTTTTGAGGCATCTGGAACCGTTGGAGAATATAATGCTTGCCCAGGAAGGGAAACATCACTTTATTTTCTTAAATAATTTTAAAATTTATGTTTGTTACTTTATAAAAATGCACTTAACATGATTAGACACGAGGCATAAAGTGCAAAGCTGATGAAGAGAAAATTCAGACCTAATGTGTGTTTTCACATCTGGTCAAATAAGTCTGGTTCACCACAGAATATGTATGGATGATAGATCCTTATTCTCAAACAGAAGCCCTGCTGTAGGTTAGGCAAGGGTTTTGTGTATGTGCAACTGATTGCAAAGTGGAAGCTTTAGATTACAACGTTTTACCTCATCCAAATAAAATAAGTTCACAAAGGGTGAGTGAATCTTTCTAGCCTTTGCTCTCCCCTCTCCTATGATTTCTTTTTCCTTTTTATTTTCTTTTATTCTGCTTTATGTTTTCTCTTGTCCTCCCAACCCAGCAAAACAATTTCTGAAATTGCCACTAAACTACTTTTGTTTTGCACATGTGCAGCTGTTGCAGTAGAACTGGCACCTAAATTAAGCACCCAGACATCTTATGGCACTTTAACGCTACAGATAAAAATCAGATCTACTTAGCAAACAAAATAGGACCTACATATAACTTCATATATGAACATATATAACCCTTCCAAGCAGCTAAGGAAAAACTTGTTCACGGTTTGTGTGACCAGACTCTGGAATAGTCCCAGTGGCACCTACCCTGGAAATCTTCCAAAGGAGACTGGGCGCATATGTTGCTGTGGTTATTTGACCCAGCAGTCTTTCCTGCCTGGAGCAGGGGGCTGAACCCAATGATTTCAGAAGGTCTCTTCCAGCCCTAAACTTCTGTGAATATGTGAATATTCATTTGGAGCTTCTTCCCACTGCAGTAGACTCTCTGTCCTGGCAGATGTGGGGTGCTGCCACAGCTGTGAGTCCAGTCAGCTACAATGCCAGGCTCTCTCTGCACTGGCAATAAGGCATGATAGGATCTAATGCTGGATCCCACAATCACATCACCTGCTATGTACATGTGCCAGGATAGAGTGTCTGCACCTGTGGGACTTTCCATCCCAGCAACCAAGGGGCACTGCAGAGACAGAATCTTGCAGCTGTGGATGCTGCTGGGACAGAGTCCTGTCAGCTGCAAGACTTGCAGCTCCAGCTGTATGTGGTGCAACCCTGTGGCTGGGAGATTTATTAGCTGACTGGACTCCCAGCCTCAGGGGGTGACCCTGCTATGTGTTCAAATTAAAGCTGGATAGAAACTAGCTATAAAGTTATTGCACATTTTCAAGCTCTAACTTTATAGATGGATGGACGTTTTTAGTAGGGGTGTGCGAAGCGGTCCCTATTCGATTCAGATTTGGCATGAATCAGGGACAGTGATTCAGTCCATTGATTTGGATCACTGTCCCTAATTAGATTTGGCTAAATCCAAATCTGAAGATTCAATGCTGATTCGGAGAATCAATGATTCAGACATAGATACGGGTTTAAATGTGTTTTCTATATACCATGAGGTAGCAGACATCGCTCGTGAATGCTGTGGTGCTGGGGCAGATGGAGCATCCCACAGGAGTATCCCCAGACCCAGGAGGAACCAGACGCTGAGCTGGCGGAGTATGGGGGGGTGCCCCAGCGTGCTCCCCGGTGGATTTGGAAATGGAACAGAAGTGCTTCTGGTCCATTTCCGGGTCTGCTGTCGAGTGCGCTGAGGAGCCTCCTGCACTGCTGTGGGATGCTCCATACACCCCAGCATTGCAGCATTCACAAGCCCCTGCTACCTAGAGTTGTGTAGAAAAAACATTTAAAGCTGTGTCTATGTCTGAATCTCCAAATCTTTCCAAATTAATTTGGAGGGTTCCGATTCGATTTGGAGAGAATAGAGGGTTCACTGATTCAATTTGGATTGGAGATTCAACCACCAAATTGGGACAAATCTCTACCGAATCAAATCAGGAACTGAAATTTCATACAGCCCTACTTTTTATGGTGTGATGATTATCTTTCCATGTGTAACTGGTCTAAATTAATTGTGAAATTAACTAGTTAGTTACATAATACATGTGATGTGTAAAGGAGGCCACAGTCTCCTCTTCATCCCTTTTATTTTGGATTCATACAAAGTCCTATTCAAGCTTTATTTCCCGTGTGATACTTTATCTTTCCATTCTTAGGTTGCTGTAATTAACTGTAGGAAAACTTCTATACCACATTACCATAATAAACATCAGGTCCTTTTCCTCTCAACTCCTGCACCTCACTTAAGCTTTTTGCTCATGTAAAAGGTATGATAATCAGTTTTGTAAACATGCCTCTCTCTCTCTCATTTTTCTTTAAAGCTTTGTATACAAGACACCTTAGAAACATGCTCAGATCAACAACTTACTCAAAACTATACAATGTAATTTAGTTTTACTCCAGATACTTGACAAAATTGTTAGTCAAGTTTTTGGGACCAAAACTAAACAACAGAAATGCTAGATTGTTATTTCTTTAAAGCCCTTTAGTTAGGCTCAAAGGCCCATGGTGGTGAACACTACTAGCACATAAGTAGATATGACACCAGCCAAGATGTTAAATTGAGAAACTCAAAGTATCTGACATCTAGATACCCTGTGCCTGAATACTGGTCTCCAAGGCAGTCTTTGAAGGGCCTTAGGAACCTTTCTTCCAGAATAAGAATGAGACACATTAAGGGATTATGGCCACGTCCAGACAAGCATGGTTGCAGCACCACATTTTGCAAGTTCAGTTGTTTTCCATGCTGGGTTTTTTTTGTCCCCTGGATATCCAAGGGGCAGAAAAACTTATGGAAAAATAAGCAGAGCGGACTATGTAAGGGCAGTGCGCACCACTCAAAACCAGAGCCAGGCTGGCCAGAGCTGCACTCCAGCTGCCAGCAAGGCTCCGTGTGGCAGGATCACTGCTGCTGAAGCCCCAGGAGGCCCTCAGGATCCTAGGTAAGGCTCCTGGGGCCAGTCCAGTGCTGGCCCCAGCCTCTCCTACCTTACCTGGGGTAACTTGCCATATAGGGCATGTGGCACAAGCATTCCCCAGGGACAACAAGCAGCAGTACAACGTGTGTTGCTGAAGTTGTCCCCAGGGAACCAAACATCCGCCCATATGAACAACTGCTGCACCTTTTTGGTGGACGAGTAAGACTATAAATCAATATTACTAACCCTCCAACACTCCTCAGACATACATTTCACATACATGTCATAATGCTTGTCTCAGTTGTAGACTGCCATTCATCATTACTGTTCAGAATGGTTATATACTTAAACAAAGATATATTACCAACAAGTAGCAAGAATTGTTTTAAATCAGGGAGAAAATTAGTGGGTTGGGATAGTACAAAGTTGCCACAAGTGAAGAACCCTAAAAAAACAAGTATTGTAATCTAGTGGCTAACACAGAAACTGGATGTAGGCAAATTTGGGTTGTAGTCCCAACTCTCTAACTTACTAGGAAATCATTTTCAGATCTACTTAGTTCAATAGGAATTTCAGGTCTTCAGTGTCCTCGGTCATAAGTTTCTTGCCTGAAAAAAAGAGATGATACTTGCCTAGCTTGCAGAATATTTTGAAAAGTTGGAATGAGTAGAGTTTTAGGCTAAAATTGTTATTCATAATAAGCCAAAACAAGGATTAACTGGGTGATATCTTGTATTGAACCAACTGTATGGTTGGGAAAGACTTAGGTGAATTCTTGAATGCAGTACATTCTTCTGCATGGTTTGAGGAAAAAGCAAGCATAAAGACTAAAACCAGTCTGCAGGGCTATGCAAATGGAGAAGAAATTCCCAGTGGTAGCAGACAAGAACAATCACAGAGAAAGGATAGTTTGTTTAGTGACCAACTTGACTCTTGTTAATAATGTAAAAAGATATAAAGCATTATTCAGCTTACTAACACTTTTTAAATAAATGACATTACAAGGGTGTGGATTTGCATTTTGAAGAATAGGGTGCAGATTGTGTGGCACATCATCACATATAATGTAATACATATTTTCTCCAGGTAAGGAACAAGTAGGTTTTACTAATATGCTAGCGAACTGGTACTATATTATTTGGTTTAAATTCAAAAGGAAAAACAAACACAATTGTTGGAATGTGCACTAATTTGCTAGATTATATATACACCATTTAAAAAAAAAAACACAACAAACTAGGCCAAGAATTGTCATAATAGTCAAAAGATGTAACATTAGTCCTGTAGTTAAATGTATGCCTCTTATTTAGATACATAACACAAAATCTAGCTTTCTTGAGCATCCTGACAGTGCCTCCAGTACTTCATTATCAGTCATTTCTACAACAGAGTTAATATTACTACACCCAAATTAAGGTATTTTTAGTAAAAGCTAAAAAAACAATCAGCAGGGCTGCGAAATAAAAAAAGAGATATTTCTGAGAATGGTACAGCAGACTGCAGAAGAACGGATAGGATAGCTTAAATAATGGAACATCAACAGTATTAAAAAAAGATAGGAGGATTGTTAACACCTGTGACATGGAGCAAGCTCAACAGAAATCAGGGAGATGACCAGGAGCCATTAAGACAACTGACTCTCAGCACTGCTATAGCTGCCTCTCCCAAGCAGTTGGTTTTAAAATTTTGAGTGGAGCAGGAATCAGAGGGGGATGCAACTGCACCCTCCCAGGATCTTCCCCTGTACAAGGGTGACCCCAGATAACTCAACTCAGTAGGAATCTTCCAGGCAGAGTGCAAAAAAAATGGAATCTGCTAGTTTTGTCTGTCCTTGGCATATCGCAATGCCTTTCTGCTGGATGTTGGAAAGAAGGTAATGTAGAGCCAAAGTTAGAAAGGACAAAGCAAAAATGTATTCAAGGACATTCAAACAAGCACAAACAGAAAACCACATGAAACAGTTTTGGCTTTTACTGATTCTGCACCACTGAAAAGATTGTTATTAATTAAGGGCTGATAAGCTGCCTCAGCTTCTAATGAAATCATTAGAAGTTAAGATGGTTCAGAAGCTACAAAATCAGGACCTAAAGGACTAGGGAGGAACGAATAAATAAAACATACTTTTTCCTATGGGATGTTGAATGGGCCCTAACAAGTGATCTGCATTTCCAGCTCCTATTGACTTCTGTGATAGCTAGATGTTCTCACAAGAACACAGGGTCTCAGAAATCCAAAAAACAGAAGTTTTGAATGAAAAATGAATCTGTTGGCATCACATGGACCACAGTAAATATTTTAATTTAATTAACACTTTTGCTACATTTTATCAACCAAAAAATAATTTTATTTTTTAGTGACATCAAATTGCATTATTTAAAACAGCTTAAAAAAATGTCACTAATAGAGTAGTGATTGTTACAGAGGTTTTCCTGCTCCCAAGCCTAGGCTTAATTTGGACAAGAGCAGTATATCAGGCCCTATATAATTCTGGTATTTAACATGTATTGTGTTGTATGTTGGTCACCAGTCTCTCAATAAGATTTTAAGCACTTGTATTACTATAGCACTTCCAATATAACATTCAAACAAAGATCCAGTCCCCACTTAAAAAAGCTTAACATTTAGGTCCTCATGCTATTAAATGAGCCATGGATGCATGTGCCTACACAGACGCGTACGGATTTATGTGAGACTATCTGACAGCATAGATCACTTTTCAGGATTAGAACTCATGACTATATAAAATACTTTTGTGATGTTGTTTCTCCCTTTTCTCAAGTGTGATAAGTATCAAACCTATCATAACAGTGTACATGCTTCTACTATATGTACATTCATGAGATTACTAATAGTAATACAAATAAACACTTGCATACATTTATAGGATTTGGGCCTTAGTTACAACCAGCTGTCTTCTAACTGCTGTTTTACTGAGCTAGTTATTAGCCAGCTAGTTTTTTGGTAGAACAGAACATGAGAAATTTGAAAGAGAGGAGTATTCACCTGAAAATAAATATACTTGATATAGACAGATCAAATGACAGATGTTAGGTACTGGGAATCTGTAAAAGTGAGTTGTAACTTTTATCTGGAATGCTTTACAGTAAAAAAGTGAGGCATAGTGATAGTTCAGGAAAATAAGTATTGTGCATAGATTTTTGAAGTATATGAGGGACAACTTGTTCTGGGAAGAAATGCAACATGCATATTTTTTATGTTGCTATGTATAAAAATTAGCAAACTAAGTAGCAAAGTAAGATTTAAGTTTACTGTGTCTCCATGAAACTTTAGGTTCTCAAGTGGATAGGGAAGTTAGAATTGGTTCCAAGATTTTTGCTGTCCTAAGCAAACTGGCACCTTCCACGCCTGCATTCCCCAATCATTTTACTGCCATTAAAACTTTTCTGCTCCTTTGGCAGTCAACCCTCCAGCAATGTTATATTGAGCCCAGAGGGTAATATAGCTAATAAATCAGACTGGGGTTCTGTGCATGCTTATACACATACTTCATGTACATAAGAGGTCTTTAAATTCAGTGCGACTAGTCACATATATAGTGTTAAGCACATACACAAATGGGCCTTACACAGATATTTTTATTTCTCACAGCACTAGTTTTGCGCAAACCCATTAGTGTTATTTTAGGATAATATAAATAAGAGCAAAGATGGATGATATTAAAGAAAAAAGGGAAGGAGAAAAAATTCTTGACAAGCAGTCTTTCACTCTTCTTTTTTTCCTCTCTTTCAACTTTAAATAAAGCTATGAATTTGAGCCTAGGGAGACCTTCACTAAAATCAATTAATCAGCCAGACTCTCCACTGAATAGCTTTCTGGAGACAAAGAAGTCAAAATAGGTTTTGAGAGTAATGTGTGAGACTTTATGCTAATTTCTTTCTTCCATCCCATGAATTTTAACCCCATGGGCCATCCTGCTCTCTTACATACAGTCAGCACATGGTAATCAACAAGGAGAACCAGGCTCTTATGCTGCAGAAAGAGTGGGCTAAATTGTGTGCTTTTTCGACCTCCAACTATTTATACCCTCACCCCTATATTCACATAAATTTTCTAATTTCAGTAGCCCCTTCAATGTCAGTGGGATTGCAGTAGTAAAATACCTGTGTAAGTGTTTGCAGGATCAGAGCCAAAGGCTTGATTTGGCAAATGCAGGAGACCTTGGTTATCTGAACCCTATTTATATGAACACTTGGATTATATAAACTACCAGTATAGTGACTGGAAATACAGCTTTAATTTGAATACTTATCTGTCCATGGCTGGAGTTTTTTATTAGAATTTGTAATATTATTATAATGTTTCCTAACTCATTGTGTATTGTTTTTATGTCCCCCTCCCCTCCTTTTGAGTGCTCTTGTATTACCAGTGTCTCAGTGAATTAGGTACTGTCCCACAAGGTTCAGATTAGCAAGGGTACACTACAGCTGAATGAGTTCACTGCAGTAGGTATAGGTTGTGGTTTATGCCTTGCCTTTACTCCTTGGCTTCTGTCACTCTGGGCCCTACTACACATTCAAGTTAATACTGGATGGAAACCAGCTACAGAGTTGTTACATATTTTCAAGCCCTAACGTGATAGCTGGTAGCCTCTTCTTACAGTTGGGTAGTAATTTTTATTGCATATTAATTACTTTTTAGAGATGGCTGGCCTAAATTTATTGCATTAGTCCAGTTAATTGTGATACTTATTTTGCATTTGTGGCTGTACTTTAGAGGTGTGGTTCATCTACATTTATTGTGCCATTCACCAATGACATGAGTAATATATGTAACATGTAGCAGAGGCCTTGTCATCAGTGAACCCAATAGGGCAGGATGAAAAGCAGGCCAGCACACTGCCCAGGGAACTCTATTTCAAATCTTGCATAGTGGGAGTCTCCTAACATCATGACACTCATCCTCATATGACCCAGAATACACCTTATGCCACAAGCAGTCCCCCTGACTTTTCATGAGGGTGTAAGGGCCTTGTTACACCTTAATTTGGGGCTGCTTCAGGAGCTCTCAACCCCTGGATTGTCCATACATTAACACCTTTAAGCAGTGTAAAGGACTCATTAAGTAGCTCTAAGTTAAGCCACTCCAGGGTAGGATTCTCTCTTGATCTGCAGAACCCAGCTCCTGTCCTGAATAATCCAGCCACTCAAATTAAAGGTGCGACTACAAGCTTTCCTTCATTTCATTTCATTTCATTTCATTTCATTTCATTCCTTGGAGATCTTGGAGCAGAAGCAGAGCCTTCCTATGCCTGAAGAAAGGCGCACGTGCCCAAAAGCTTGCAGTGAACTTGCCTCCAACAACTCAGTCAGTCTAATAAAAGAGATCCCATCTACCCAGAGCCTTGTCTGCCTACAAACTTGCACTCAGCCTATTTGCGTGGCTCATACTGTAATGTGCAGCTAAGAGTGAGGTAAAGCTATCTCCCATCTGCTCAGGCAGGACTAAAGAAAAAAAACCAAGAGGGCTGGTTTAACTCTCCCCCAACTTGTGTTACTGGGGGGAGAGAAAAGAAAAAGTTAAGTTGCAGGCAACTTTTTATTATTATTCTATGCCCTCCCCAACTGTCTCTCGGGACATCTCTCTGCATTGCATCGGGGCGCACTGAGGTATCACGGCAGGAACTGTTGCTAGCAGCCTGGAGGGTCATGAGCCTGGCCTGGGTCTCCTGATCCGGCTGCAGGCGGCGGCGGCCGGGGTAGCACAGCTGTTACAGTGCAGCACTGGTCCCTCCTCCCAGCTGCGGCTGCCTCATCTCCCCCCACCCAGCCCGTCCCTCCCCTCCGCCGCTCCCGACGCTGCCGCCGCCGCCACCTCCTCCTCTCCCCACCCCCACCCTCTCTCTCTCTCTCTCTCTCTCCCCATCTCTCTCTCTCTCTGTCCCGTTCCCCCCCTTCCCCCGCCTCTCCCCGCCCTGCCGCCGCCGGCGCTGGCACAGCAGGCACCGCAGGGGGATCTCAATGTAACACCATGACAGGCATCGCCGCCGCCTCCTTCTTCTCCAATACCTGCCGCTTCGGGGGCTGCGGGCTGCACTTCCCGAGCCTGGCGGAGCTCATCGAGCACATTGAGGACAACCACATCGGTGAGCACCCCGCGGGGAGGGGAGAGGAGGGGGCGTGGGCGGGAGGCGGCATGTGCCCGGGGCAGGGGCAGGGGCAGGGCAGGGCCGGGCCGGGCCAGGCGCCCCGGGGCTGCGGCGGGAGAGCGAGTTGGCAGGGGCGGGGGCCGGGCGCCGCACGCTGGCTGCTGCTTCCGCCCCGGCGCGGCTGTCAGGGCTCCGGGGAGGGGGAGCGGCCGCCGCCGCGGCAGCCATTCCGCTTCCTCCTCCGCCCGCTCCCGCGGCTGCGTCCTGTCAGCGCCGTTGCTAGGTGTGGCGGAGCCGGGGCGCCCCCGCCGCAGGGCCGGGCCGCCGCAGTCCCCGCGCCCGGGACGCGCCCCCGGGGCGGGCGCTGCCATTTGCGGCCGAGGCGGGGCCAGGCCTCGTCCTGGGGCCGGGGGGAGGGGGCGCCCGGCTGCTGTCCGTCACCTGTAGGCGAGAGCCCCCGCCCCGCCCAGCCCGCCGCCGCAGCCGCTTGGATCAACAGGTCCTTGCCGCGGATGCCGCCGCCGCCGCCCCCGGCCCGCCCGGAGGAGGGAGAGGGGAGGGTGGGCTGGTGTCCGGCGCACGATGCGAGGCGGGAGGTGACCTGGGCGGGCTGCGGCACGCACGTGGGCTCCCCGCGGCCGCGCCAGCCTGTGCTGGAGCGGCCGGGCCGGGATCCCGCGTCCCGCCCCCGAGCGAGCGAGCAAGGGAGCGAGCGAGCGCTGTGATGTCACCGGGCCTGCGCTGCACGCCCGCCCGCCTGCACTGGGCGCGGCGGCGGCGGCTCTTGGGGCTCCTTGCGTTACGTTGGTCTTAGCCGTAGTTCCCAGTCAAGTGCAAAGACGCTGGCGACGTGACAGTCGGGGCGGAAGCCCTGCCTGCTTTCCCTGGACCGTTTTAACAGGGATGTGTCCTTGGTAGATGGGTACAGTTAGATAGATATTGTATATATCTATACCTGGAGATTGATATGTATGTGCGTGGAAGTGTATACGTGTCTGTGTATTAAAAATATGTATGGGTATGTGTTTGTGTATCGGGACCCATGTGTATGTGTGATGGTGTGGGTACATGTAGAGATATTGATCAATGTATACCTAGGTATCTATGCATACATGTGTATGTGTATATAGAGGATAGTGATATATATGTGTATACATATGTATGTGGGGGTGTGTATGCATGTGACTGTACAGAGACCAATATAAGTATGTGTGTGTTTGTGCATATGTATGCATGTGGCTGTGTGTGTAGAGACTGGTATATGTATGCATGTGTTTATACAGTGTCACTATATACACATGTTTATAATCACATATGTACATATGCACATATACACATGCATACATGTTTATCATATGTGTATATATATAAGTATACAAATATTTGTTTCCATGTGTGTGTATATATATATGGTGGTTTGTATGTATGTGTAAAATGTGTATGTGTGAACATTAAAATCACACAAATATTGTGGGGGTAGGCTCTCATGGAGGTGTAACTGTTTGGGTGGTGCTTTTTATTAAAAGAGCTAAGACATAAGTATATCAGATGTACTGTATTTCCTGCCCTCCGCCCCCCACCCAACAGATGCTTGACAGTGTTTTTAATATGAGAAAACAACATTGTGGGGAAGGTGAAAATAACTAGGGGGGCTGATAGTATGAAGTGCTATGATTCAGTACACATCTAAGTCAACAGCAGGCTGCTATCAGATGGTGCTACTAACATGCTGTTTGGTGGAATGACTTGTTTAATAGGTGGACATAAGCGTGCGAGAAATAATTCCTGTTTTCGTGGTGTTAACTGTAAAACAGTTGAAATTATAACTTATAAATAAAAGAACTGCCTTAATGTAGTGTGATAGATAGGGCATAAACTGCAAATTGAGCAAGAAATTTAGAGAGATTTTTTTTTATGCATAGCCACAGTTATATATATTTAACATGCTGTTGTTACTAGTTTGTTTATGGATCAACAGGTTACATAAATCCAGTCTTTCTCAGTGTTTTCCGTATTATTAGCCACATTCAAACATCCTTTTTCTAGTGTAGTCTTTGCTCCCAAATAATGGTAAATAAAAGGAAGCTAGCTCTTACCATCTGTGAACTTGTTCATGACTCTTCTAAAGATCCTATCCTAACTTCCAGGTAGAGACAAAATGCTATCAACCAACCCACCTATCACTTGTGTGGCATGTGTACCACAGATGAAGAACTGCTTATGTACATTAATTCTTTAAAAGTATACAAGGAGAAAGGGTGCTCAGAATAACTTTAGGAAACAATACTTTTCATTTTCTGTAATTTGTACATTTAAAATTAATATTACATTGGTACTTAAGCTTAGCTGAAGTAGTCTTTAAAAAAGAAAAACGAAGACATTAAATCAGTTGAAAGTTCTTCCTATGATGTCACACAAATATCATTACACAGTTTGGTCGAAAATAGCATGTTATACTTGTACAGGACTTAATCAGAATCAATTTTCTACAAATACATCAATGGCTTGTGTCTAGATAGAAGTCAGCCTGTTTCTGAAATAGCTCAGGGGCCTGTCCACGTGGAGCTCATTATGGAATCATAGCTTAAGTAGATTTCCATTTGATGTTTTAAAAATATATCTTACATGATTTTAGTAAGTAAAATAAACTGGAAAAATGCATACCTGGTTAAAAAAATGCTGAGCCAAATTCAACAATACTCTTAAGTCAATGCAACTTAATTGAAGTCAAAGTCAGTGGAATTACAGAAGGCCTAAGCTTGGCCTACTTTAAGCTATATACATGTAACGTCTAATGAAGTCATTGGCGTTGCACCTGTTATACCGAATGTGGGTCACAGTTCTTCTCTTTCATATTAAGGCTCCGGTCTTACAAGCTGCTTCCTGTGAGCAAGACCTTAGTAGGTTCGTGGAATAGCTAAGACGACCAAAAATACTAGCAAAAAAGTTACCAAACTTTCTAAACCTTAAATTTTGATGTAAAAAATTTTAGCCTGAAGACCAACATTTATATTATAGTGAATATTTTTAAATATGTTATTAAAATGATAATATTTTGAAAGATCATAAGCACATGCAAAGAGGAGATTTGAGAAACAGGGCACTGAAATTATCTTCACCATTAGTGTGATGCAAACATGATGCTCTAATGTTCTTGGTGTTGTAACTGTCATTCATAAATTGCTATAAATATTAAATAAAGGAAGTTTAATTATGGATAGAGTAAATGCTGGGAGTTCTTAAATGAACAAATTACTTTGGAGACTACCTGTGCACTCTAATAATAAAAATTGTTGGACTAGTTTGGGGGTGTTGTATATATGTACTATGAAAGTGGCCTGGGCAATAGCTATGCAAATAGCCACATGGATGTTGTTAATTTTAGATTTGATGCTCTAGATAGATTTCTGTGGGTGAGCAAGATGGATTCCATTGCTCTGCTTACGTGGATCTGATTGCCTAGGTGAAATCCAACACTACTAAACATATCTTTCATAATGAACATTTAAAATGATTATCTTAAATTAATAGATGAATGTCTGATTTGAATTGAGGCAAAAGACATGAATTTTTGTGGGTGATGTTTTTTTTATTGGACCAACAGTATAGTTGGGATGGACATAGATAAGCTCTGGGTACCACTGTATCCTTCCTTAGATCTTGTGAGGGGAAAAAAGCCAACACAGCAGACCTACATTTAGTCATTTTACTTTACTGTGCTACATGTGGAAAGGAAAATAAAAAGTTAAGAATGAATTATTTTAAAGTCCTCAATACCAGTTTTGTTATATTTCATGGATAAATATGACATTGCACTGAATCGTGTTATAAAAATAGGAAAAAATAGATATTGCATTTTAGCACTGAAATTCCCATTTTTAACTATGAGTGGATGGCATTTCTGAAGCATTCTGTAGTCACCTTTTTTCCTTTTAAATGATATAATAGTGAAAATTTGATGTCTTACACTAGATTTTTCTAGATCTTATGTTCATTGGATATGATTCAATACCTCTGCAGGAAAACCTGTTATATAAATTAAGTGAAAAAAACTATGCAAAAACTTAGAAGCATTACTATCTTTTCTGTACTTGCCATATATGGCTTATTAAATCCATATATAGTGTCACAGACCCATTTGAATGTGATGTATCTGTTGCCTGTTTTTGTCTTGTAAAGTGAATCATTCTAATTTGGGTCAGCTTAATCGGGAATAATGGGTGCCAATACACAAGCAAGGAGGCTGCTCTGACGTCCTGTAATTCCAGCACATCAGAGCAGACTCAGTTAATTGAGTCTGCTGGAATGTGGCAATTACCATGCTCCAGCTACCTCTCGCATCTCGTGTATAAGAGTCTCCACACTTCAAAATGGTGGTGGGGGCACTTTATTTAAAGCTCATTGAATGAGCTTTAGATAAAGTTCCCCCACTGCCATTTTGAAGCATGGGGATGCTGATATGTGAGATGTGCACTTTAATTAGAGT
The DNA here is from genome assembly GCA_030014935.1 of Caiman crocodilus. Classification (NCBI taxonomy): domain Eukaryota; kingdom Metazoa; phylum Chordata; order Crocodylia; family Alligatoridae; genus Caiman; species Caiman crocodilus. The sequence continues at coordinate 202,791,183 of JAGPOW010000261.1, forward strand.
AGCCCCCACCCCACCCCCAAACTCCTGGAGCACATGTATAAACACCCAATGATTTTGGGCCTAAGAGAAGGATCTTTAGGTATGTCACCTTGCACAGAAACAAGGATCTTTTAGATACAACCCCTTAATTCCAAGAGCATTGTTAACCTGTTCAGCTATCAAAGGTCCGTTGTTGCTATCCTTTTTTCCTACAAAAACATGTACCCATAATTCACAGTTAAAACAGTCCTTGATTGAGGGGATTTTTTTGTAATGCTCTCCTTGTTTCCTGTTTTCTTGTAGGATTTTGGTCTCATGATATTATTGTTGCAGTCTTCTTCCATGTGTGCCAGAAAGGATGATTTTGAGTTTGCTTTATTGAAACATCTCCCTGACTTACGAGCTTTGGTGGTATAGCAAACCCTGGACCTAGATGTGACTGGGTTCACCTTCGAGAGAGAGAGTCCCAGGGTGTTTCCACACCATCTAGGCTACAGCCCCAAACTCTGTCATCTGCTGCCTGGTCACTGAACCAGCTGAGATGTACCAGTAACCAACTCCTTGTTTTATTGGCATCTCAGCCTTACCTGTATTATGCGGGTCTTGCCAGCTTTTAGAGGGGATTTTGCCAGTTCGTAGAATAATGCCCTTATCTGGTCATGTGCTCAGAAAAGATAGATACCTCCCTATCTTGGAAGAGGCGTGTCTGTATGGTCAACTGCTCTTGATCACAGTTATCACTGTCAATGTTTGTTAGAAAAGATAACAAGATTTATTTTTAGAACACAGCAAATATAAATTGGTAACCATATGTTGAGATTCAAAGCTACTGTACAAGAATAAACCACCAAAATAAAATATCAGAAAGATTATCTGATGTTATCCTGTATCCTAGACCCAAGAATGCAGCTTCTATTCAGTCCACTAGCTGAGGCCCTAAACTTTTCCCTATCCCTGGGAAAAAGACTAAAACCTTGTTCTTGGGGCAAAGCTTTTTAGTTTTTTATCTGGTCTTTTACATACATTATCCATTAGATTCTTGAGGAGCCCTTACTATGCCTATCATTTCCTGCCCCCCAAGAATGTACATTACCATATGAAAAGTCTTTCCTGATCTAATTATGCAGGAAAATATTTGCTTATTTTCAGACCTACCAAAACATACAAGTCTCCCAATTTCTTCACTGTGAAAAATGTCCTTCCTTGAATATCTTGCTACCAGATGATATTCATGTTATGGTGCCTCCTTTTAAAATGAAGATCTATCATAGTCTAGAAAGGCTTGGATCTTGTGCCACAAGTCCTCAAGGGCCTGGATATTTACCATACCCATGTCAGATGCTAATTTTCAGTGATTACTCCTCTTCAGCCATTATGGGACTGAGCATCCTTCAGGTGCAAAAGAAATTCATTATCTATGGAGTGACAATCATGCAATCCTGGCTCTGTTGCAACATAAGAAATACATTTTATATCCAGTACCGCCAGGGGCAAATTGGGGTGACAGCCTCACAGGCGATGGCTCTGCACCCCACCCAGGTCAGTGCCATATAGGCCCTGCCGCAGCCGCCATGCATCACAGCTGCCAAATGCCACTGGCTTTGCTGGCTCCAGCCGCTCGCCACTCCCCCCACCCTAGGCCCCACTCACCCCTACAGACAGGTCTGAGTACCACAAAGCATATAAAGATGATGCAGCTTAATGTACCTATCCATTGAAATTACACATGTCATATTAGTAAAACAAATGAGTAAAGATTCATGACATTTTATAAAAACCTCAAAATATAGTGGGCTTTGTGACAAGTGGCCTCAGCCTGTCCTGTTGGCAGCCTAATACACCCTTTTACATTTCGACTTGCCATTTTCCTGGCTAGAAGGTGACCTTCAGCTGTGGTAGAGAGGTGAAAAATGGAATGTTTGATGCTTGGCTCTGGAGCATGGTAATGTCCTTGGCAGAATTTATGGTCCAGTTGAGTTGCGTTTAGTTTAGTGGAAAGGAGGCATACATAGCAGGGGTATTGTATGAGATATATTCAGTCTTTCCCTCTGTTCTTATTGATTCATATTTAAATTTAATCAATTTCTGGTTTTCTCATATCAGCTGGGAAAGTCCAGCGGGCAAGGTGTGTTTAGTGATATTCTGTGCTTTTTGCTTCTTCACCTATCCTACTTCTTGCTAGCATTTGTCAGTAGTTGAACTCGAGCTAAAAAGGTAGGATAGGATCCCCAAAGACTGGAAATTAGTTCAAGTATGATGGTTCTTGGTGGTGCTGAATTCATTTCAAATTCTTATGCAAATCACTGACTGCATCAGTTTTCTTATCTTTAAGGTTTCTAGTAGCTATAGTTAAAGTTTTCTCCTGGGTGCCTGTCAAGTTGCTCTTGATACTGGCAAAAAGTGTTATGCATTGATTCATAAAGAATATAGGATGTATTTACCTCTCTACATTTGATCTTCCGTTTGCCTTGAGACCTATTAAGTGTTAAGGTACCAGAAGTGGATCAGAGGTCCATAACCATGTAATGTGTGTAATTTGGTGTCAAGAGACAGGTTTGTGATGGAAGGCTGGAAGAGATTAGAGAGAAAGAAAAATCTTATCTTTGATGATGATAGTATGATGCAGTAGTCTGTTCAGATTCTGAACCACCAAAAGAGAACCTATATTTAAAACTTTACAAGTACTAAAGACCACACCAAATAAGAATATCTATTCACTGTTGAACACTTCTGCATAGATTGCTGTGTTCTTGGATACCCTCCAATGAAATGTTTAAACAGTAGTCTTCACTATCAAAACTTTAGAGCTGTGTTATTTTCTAATGGAAACATTTCCCAGTATATAAATAGTGGAATTGACCCCAAAACAGAGTTATATTGCTATAGCAAATAAGATAATTACCAGGATAAAGAGAAGTCTTCAAAAGACAAATTGGGTCATACAGCTGGTAAATCTGAGTATTTTAATACAGAGTAGGGAGAGAGAGAGAGACCTGAAGTGCAGCCAGTGGTGGTGGTGGTGGTAATTTTTGGGACCTACCGCCTCTTCAAGCCCTTCTATAAAATCAGGGGAAAGGGTATTTATAATTTAGGACTAGGCAGCCGCAGCGAGGGAAATATCCACAACCTGGGAATGCATGCAGTTTGCTCAAAACTGCTATCTCTGTCTCTCGGAAGGTAAAATAGCAAAGGTAGGCGGGAGAGAGAGAGAGAGGAGAGGGAATAATCTCGGATACAATGCTGGAAAGACTGGACTACTACAAAAATGGCAACATCTGCTTCAGGAACATAGTATATGAAAAGGGTGGGTTTGGAGCCTCCAAGAAGATGACAAGGTCACTTGCTTTTGTTATTTGTTAATCATCCTAGTATATTTAGACACCCAGTGAAAATACATTTTATTGATTCTGAACTTTGCTAATAGCTAAGTAATGCTGTTCAGAATTCATTAATAAACTATTCATCCTGTGTAATGTGACACACGATCTCCACAGGGTAATGTACAAATTAGGATGTGGCTCATCATGATCCCTTTCTTATTTCTCAAAACTCCTTGTACTTTGAGGATACCCCACTTTATACAGAATGTGAGGCTTTTCATTCCAAAAAATGGTAAGGGAGCACAGTATATGGCATATTTTTGTCTTGTATCTAGAAGTTAGTGGCTGGTTTTGTAGTTAGTTGCTACTCCTCCTGTACAATTTTTGTACACCTTATGGCCCTGTGTACAGTGAGGAAACATACAAACAAACAAACAAGGAAAATCAGTATCTCATACTTCTAATATGACCAAATGAGGATAAATAATAAACCTGTCATGATTTCATTTATATGAAATTTATGCCACCTCCAGTTATAATCTTTGTCATAATTATTGCAAGAGATTTTGTGTCTTATGGTGGTATGGAAGGAGCAAGTGTATTTAAAGGACCCAATTTTTAGCCTTGTTCAAATGTGGACCCAATGATCTCATGAGGTCCCTTCCAGCCCTAAACTTCTGTGAATGCGGTGAGGGGAGGCCTTTGTAATTCAGTAAAGTTTTAAGTAGGTCCTTGTGCTTCCTCTAGTCATCCTGAGTGTAGAAGCTTTCCAGCAGTCTTTGCAGGTTTGGGTGAACTGATCTTTGGTCACAGTTGCTTTGTCCCAAGGCTTTTTAGTTTCTAGGGAGAATTGAAACAAACATCACTGCTTGATGGTATTAAAAGTGTACCTGGTCAATTTGTGTGTTTAAAATACTCTAATACATTGAGCCAGAGGTTGACAAAACTTTCCAGTGGGAGGGTTGAAATGATCTAGCTTGGGTTGGAGGTAGGCAGACATTAGAACACAGGTGCCACTGCTGCATCTTCCCATGGCTCAGCTGTGATGTGGCAAAAACCACTCTCTGCTGGAGCTTCCTGCCCAAGTGCCCTGCAGCAGAAGCAAAGCTGCTTTTCTGCCAGAGGCTTGGTCAGCTGATGAGCACAGTGCAGGGGCTAGAGCACCCTGCCACTGATTTCTGCTCAATCCAAAAGCTCTGTGCGCCATAGGTTGCTGACCCCTGCATTAAAATCTTTTTCTCAACTTTGGTTGTCACTTGATACATGAAGATGACTTATTTTTATCCTGCTTTTGGACATATCCGTAATGTCACAGTAGTTTATTCAAGAGAGAATTAACAATTGTTTTATGCCCTGAAGATGTATTTTTAGTCTCATTTGCATGCACTTGGCAATCTCGATCCAGGCTGACATCCATCTCCCTTTTGTCATGAAAATATTTTGAGAACAGATGAATCTTTTTACAAAGGGTGCCTTGACTGCATTTCACAGCCATTTTCAATTAAGTCAAATTTAATCCCTCATCCTCCACCATGCAAAGTAGTGTTTTGGAAGCTGCCATTTTTCTTCCAGTCAGTTTGTGGTTGAAGAAAAGAGTTTTTAATTGGACCTGTTCTGCATTTTAGGCTTTGTGAAACTTGTCCTCAGCACTCTCAGCAACAACAGGTGTATCACCTGGAGGATGTCAGTGCTCTCTTAACTTATCCTCTCACTAGAACAATTAGTTTATTTTGCAAATATGACTTGGATTTAAACCAGATGTGCGTGTTAGGTGGGCAAGGTGAAAACTAATGCTTGTAAATTTTTTGGGTCAAAGAGGTTTTTATCATGGGTAACATTTTCAAAAGCCAGGTAAGTGACCTACACCTCTGAATATCACTGAACGTCAGTTCTGTATATGATACAATGAAACTCAGTGGGATGTAGACCAGGAACTTGACTGTTTTGAAAGTTTTATTGTATATGAGTGTTGTCTAGCACAGAAGGGCCTCCACCCTGCTGTGAGCTTCTGTCTGCAACCACAACACAATTAATAGTTAATAGTAAAATAGAACTTACTTTCCCATTGTTCAAATTAATAGAGCTCTATGCACATTAGTTATGTTTCTCTTGATTTCTGCTTTTGTATATATGTAATAGTGGAGTTGCAATGATTTTGCACTGCTTAAAGTGAGAAGAGGACTCTAGACCTATATTTTTACTCTTCTGTTCCAGTCAATATAATTTATGTGAAGGTGGAAAACACATATCAGGAAGGACAAGTCTAATCTTGACATTTGAGTTTTGCCTTCCTCACAGGATGTTTTGGTGGTGATTGTAGGATTTTACCTCATGGTCAGATTGGTACAGACTGTGGGGATTTTTTACTTCCTTTATTTGTGTGTTGGGGGGGGAAGGAGGAGCATGACCCTCTATCCAGGATCTCTTGAGCATATATTGGCAACATTTCACAGAAACAGGATGTTGGCTACCCTGGTTTCCCTGCTTTACCTGTAGCAGATTAGGGTGTTACATCTGTGTTGTGTCAGGGTTGATGGTAGTTTTACATAGAGTTTGGATAGGGATGATCCTGCTTCAGTGAGGTGGTTAGGCTAGATGAGTTCTGGACATCCCTTCTACTCCTGTTTCTTTGTGATTCCATGACATACACAGAATGGAAGGGTCTTTGATATAGTGAGGAGATCATACATGTATGGTGGCTTATGACTGTGAATAACCTTTCTTAAAAGGCAACATGCATAAAGTGAAACTCTTAACATGTATTTTATGTGCCTGGCTTTTCTAAATGTATTGTGTACTTATAAAGGGCAGTGATAGAACAAATTTGGGATTGGTGAAAAGAATTTAATTCACTTGCAGTTTGCTAATTAATGGGAAAAATCAGTAATATGTGCATTTAAAAAAAGTTGTTTCAGTTATTAAATAGATAAAAACATTTACCAGATTTCATTACAAACTCTAATTTTTGTGTTTTTTGTTTTAATTGCAAGTAAAGTATGGTTTGCCAAGTCCAGCTCTGATTCTTCTCTTCTATTCCATTCTATTCTCTCAGTTAAATTTAAATAGTCCCAAAACATTGCTTTTAATACTATCTAGAGTTCATTATACATCCAGTCACATAAAAAGTCAATGAGGCTGTCGCTGCATCTTTAAATAAAACATGTTTTGTCTTGCTCACATAAAATGAAATGTGTTCTCATTCTGTGTCCATCATTGATAAAATGTTGTGTGGGTAAGGTACAAAATGTTTTTAATGGCTTAAGATTTGATTATTGTATGCTACAGGCTGAAGCAGATGAAAATATCTCTCTAACACATTGGAAATGCTTGAATTTTTTTTTTCTTTTTAAGGATTTCACGGATTTAGGGCCCAATGCAAAGCTCTGTGAAATTTATTGAGCTTTTCCATCAGTTTCAGTGAGCTTTAAATTAGGCTCTCATGGAGCTAAAAAGAACTATTTTAATCTATAATGACTATATGTTTATAAAATAGTGTGACCAGGTAAATCTGGGCTAGAGAAAGGAAGTGCTTAATGTTTTCTTCAATTAATTCACAACCTTCATGCTGTATTGCACTCTAATCCAACCTGAAATGTGTCTTATTAGTCAGGGGAGCAGAGAAGGATGCTCCTAGATGAATGGCAAATGAGCAGGAGTGATTCGGGTGGGGTGGGGTAGAATGTTTTACATTTTGGGGTATTGTTTGGACAATTTGTTTTATTTATTCTGTTTTTCCCTGCTTTTATAAGTTACTTTGTCTCTTACCATAAGCTATTCCAAGCCTTTTTTGGGAATGGTGGAATATAAAGAGGGAATATGTAAATATGTAATAGATAATTCATACAAAATTTCTACATCACTATTTATCTTATCTGAAAAAAATAGTAAGCAGAATTGTTTCTACATGTTTATGTGCATCAGAATGTAATATATGATGATGATGTTATAACCTACCTCTAACTCTTGGGAAAATAATGGAAAAATGATCAGATGGCTCCTAGTCAGATTATTTCATCTCTTTCATTTCATTTCTTTATGCTTCATGGAATATAAAAAGAGGATCTTCTGAATATATGCATTAAAATTGGCTCTAGAAAGATGAGAAGCTATATGGGTCTAATGGGAAAATCTTATACAAGCTGAGGTACCTCCTAATAAGTTTCCCTAGTCATTTCCTTCAGCCATGTCCAGGCTAACAAAGATGATCAAGTGATTAGATCATTATGTGTGAAACTAGCAAATTTTTATACAAATACCTATATTTGAAGAGCTGCTACTTTCAGAAGTTCTGAAAAATGTTTGTCCTTCCGTCATATACTTTTAACTACAAAAGTACGTTTCTATGAGCATTCCCATTGGATTAAAATCTCTATAAATTGAAGCAGAAGTAATCAAATTCTGAGTGAGTGGCATTTTAGATTAATACCACATAACATCTGTGAGCTTTTTTTTGTTTTAACTTTCTAAGTTCCCTCCTGTCCTTATGTTTGTTGCGGATTAAAGATAAGCATCCTGCAACCTTTTTGTAGCATGCCAGACATTCAAATGAGTGTATTCTTCAATAAAAATGACAACTGTTGACAAAGATGTTTCTTTCTATTTAATTTGGAACATCTTTGTGGCTGGCTTATTTAATTTGAACATGTGGCATGTTAAAACACCATCATGCAGCCTGATGCTGGCCACATGGTGGGGCTTCCTGGCATGGTGGGGAGCCCATTGGTTCCCCCTGTGCAGGGATACTTAAAGCTGTGCTATATAGCTCAATACTGGGCTGCACAGTGAGGTTTTAAATATCCCCAAAGTAGGGTGGGACTCACTAACACAGTAATTTCCAGCTGCCCATGTCTCATTTTGCTTGCAGCCAGTAGTATGTGTGCTAGTGACAGCTTGGCACAACGGGCTGTTCCCCCGTCCTCAGTTGCCCACCACACATGGTGTCAGAGGCACACGTGCTCCCTTATCCCCAGCTTCTACTGCCTGAGCGGATGTGTGCAGCCAGCTGCATACCCAAGCAGCTGTACAATTGGGATCTGAAAAGTTTTATCACAGCTGCCAAAAACTGCAAGTCCTACATTGCATGTGTAGCATGACAGGCCATGTGCTCTTTGGGATCCATGATAAAATGTGTCATATTCTAATCCTGGTTTAGAGTTGGCCAGTGGATCAAATGGTATATAGTTGATAAACCAACCCTGAACAATATTTTCTCATATACTACATGCACTTTGTATTTGGAAGGTAAACTGAGGAGAGAGAAATTTTCAGTTATGGTTAGATCCTGATTGCAGGCAAGCCTGACTGAAGTGATTGTGTGTGATGATGGTGGTCTTATGTATGTAGCCACCCGCTGGTGAGGTATCCCCTTCCCTCATCTCTTCTGCCACGACTTTGTTGACAAATTCTTACGGGAGGGTCCTAGTGGAGATCTTCTCAGAGGGATACCCCACCCGACATGGTGTACTTACAGTTGCGATGTTCCACGGGCCTCTGCCACCCCTGCACCACGTCCACTTGCCAACCGAGTGGTTCTTTTTTTGGGCAGCTGTTCAGAAAGTCCTCTACCTGCCCCCATTTAATTTAACTGTAATGCATACCTCACCAAAATTCATTTTTATGAAATTGCTCTCTTCTTGGATCTGACTATATGATCTCCCACTTTTTGTGCTGCCAGTTATTTCTAGGCAGTTGCCTAGAGGCTCTCCCTGTGGTCTGATGTTATGTGGAATAAAGGTTCAGTGGAATTTCATGATTTGGAACGCTTTGTTTTAGGCTAAGGAGGTTACCTGACTGAGTCTGGTACAGATTCAGGAAAAACTTTAAGAACCCAAAAGGTGTAGCTTAATAAAGTATGAGGTAATAATTGGAACTCCAGGATGAGATGAATGTATTTGCAACTATTAGCTTCCCTGGGATTCTTCTGGTTGCCTTCCTGTAGATGAATGTTTAATATATTTAAAAAAAAACCTCCTGTGCTAGAGATGCATGATATATTTAGCTCTAGAAGAAGAGCAACATTCTCCTACACTTTGAACAGTCAGCACTTCACAGTAGATGACCTATGTCATGCAACTGAGTTATAGAGTGGTTCTGGTACAGTACGAAAGAATGGCTTTGCATGCTGGAGGAGCGCACGCATTGGTGGTGGTTGCTTCTCTACTTTTGGTGTGCGGAAGGTCTCTGTACTCTTCTGGGTTGGACAAAGCCTTTCAGTGCAACCTTCAATGGCATTCTATAAATCTCCGAATACAATTTTAAATTGCCTACCTGTTTTTGTTTATATTTTCTCCAAATCTTTAATGTATCTATTTGAACTCAGTGCCACTGTTATGCTTCAGCCCAAGTCTGAATTCGTGCCCGGTATGCGTGAGCTAATACACGAATACCAGTTGGAAGTTTGAAAGAGAGAAAGTTTTTATTGCTAGCAATAAAGGTGCAAGGTAGCAAGCACACCCAACACTATTTCTAAGAGTCTTTTATACAGAAATTTTCAAAGGTTAGTAAGCA
>JAGPOW010000261.1:202801088-202830890 GCA_030014935.1 Caiman crocodilus
CACTATCTTACAAATGTGAGGGAGGTGCTCTGGGGCAGATCATCAATCTCAGATTGCAAGTCCCATCTTGTCAAGTTCTCAAGTCTGTAGAGCATCACACCACCAGCTCCTTTGCTTTCTCATTTCATTTCTGTTTGCTCCTCCTTTTGCCCCTTCTTGTTTGTTTGCAGATGGGGCTGGCTTGTGCTTCAGTCAAACAGAATTATTTCCATTTTAATTCCTGTATCTTTCATCTGGAACTCCTGAGTAACTTCCTCCTAGTAAATCTCAAAATCTGTCTTTTCTGCGTAGCTTATGATTTAGCCTTAAGATACTACGGTTCCCATTACATTGTCCTTGTAATTTATTCTATTGCTAAGGAGACTAGACCCTTGTGTTGTGTTAGTTTTCAGTTCTTCATTGTAAGTCCAGATGTGAAAATTATGATTCGGTGTGTGTTTTTCTTTTTCCCTTCCGCACCACCCATGAATTTTGGCTGCATACTATTTTTGTATGTCACAGGGACAAATGAGGTGATAGTTGACACAAATAAGTGCCTAAATTTCTATTAAAGTAGTACGAAGAGTTGCTCATCTTCTAGGGAGCAAAGAGATGAAGGAATTAAGACCCAAACTTGCCTGTGTAAACACAGTTCTACAATAGTTCTTTCAAGTTTTTGCTTTCTTCTTTCTGCCCTCCAACCCTCTTCTTTTTCTTGTCTTACACTTTTCCTTCTAGAGAAATCAATTAAATTTATATATGGACAGAAGCAATAAAGACATTGAGATTTGGAGCAAAGGATCAGGGAGAGAAAGTATGGAAGATAGCGAAGCTCAAATGGAGAAACTGCTTCAACAGGAGGTGTTAGCATTTGGCCCCAGAAGCCAGCCAGAATTATCTTGCCTGACTGGAAACCCATTACTTTGGCTCTCTTGGATCCCCCTGGTCCTTCTTGGGCCACAACATTTCTTTCTACAGCAATGTTCAGGTATTAATCCTTGTTTCACAAGCATCTGCATTGGCTGCCTGACTCTTCTATGCTGTTGAGTTCAAGGCTTGGTGTCCTTACATAAGGCACACCAAGTCTCCATCTGGTCTTCTGGGCTAAGTACAGACAGTCAAAAAGCCCATGGCTGAATTGATTCAGTCTTTGCAGGTTAGTTTAAAATGCACAGATTAAATTAAAACAGAGGTGAACACACATTTACCTTGGATCAGGAAATGCAGCCACATGCCTGCAGTGGCTCAGGCCAGAAGCCGGGGGGTGGGGGGGTATTAGAGCACAGCTCTCTGCCTGTTCACTTCCTCTTTCTGTTGCCCCTGAGCTCTCTGGGATTTGCAGTCCAAAATCAGAGCAGCAGTACTGTAGGGTTGCTCATCGCTTCCTTTTCCAGCTTCCAGGTGCCTCTGGGAGTTATAGTCCACAGTTGCAGCCAGCAGTACATTTGAGTAGGGCAAGAGGTGTTTAACGCCCCCTCCCTGGCCCCAGACCCCAGCCAGGGTTTGCCAGGTAGGGGGGAATCCCCTCCCCCCCATCCCTGTAGACTGGGCTGCATTCCTAGCTGGGCTTACCCCCACTCCCCCACCTTGTCAGCCAGCCCTCACTGCTTCAGCTAGGGAGCAGAGGGGCAGGACCAGCCCTGCTCTTTGGAGTAGACAGCATAACCCAGCTCAGGACTGCAAAGCATCCTGAGGGACTGCGATTTCTCTTGAACCAGGAAGGGGTCTGGGACAGAAGTCGTATAAACTGATTTGGGTCAAACCAGTTTAAATCTGATACTACATTTGACTAGGTTTATCATAAACCAGTTTCAGCTATTTTGAAACTGGTTTATGTGCACTGAGCTTCTGTCCTGTTACAGTTTTAAACCAGTTTCTGATCACTTAAACTGTTTATGTGTAACTTCTGTTTGCTGTTGTCCACTTCTTTTTAGCTCATTCTCATCAATGACCAGTTGGGATCCTCCCTAAAGGCTGTAATATCTGTTATGCTGTGCAGACCCTTTTAACATCTTCCCTTCTGCATGCCTCCTAAAGTGTCCTGCCTCTTTCAATTCCTTTCTATTTCTGTGGGGTTTGATTTAAAGGAGATTTGATTTAAATGTAAATCAGTTTCTTCTGTAGTTTGCCTTTGATGGAAAACCTTTGGTATCCTGCAGTATGGCTTTCTGTTCACTGTGGCTGCATTTGTTGTTGAAAACCTTGGAAGAGCAGCCTAAACATGCAGTATTCAAAAGATCCTTTCCAGCATGAGAATCCACATTCCTTACTGGCTGCCCAAAACATTAATGCCTCTAAATCTAATGCATTCTAGAGGTAATAGAAAGTCATCCCATTTGGGGGTCTATTCCAAAATGGAAGTAATTGAATTTGCTGATGGTGGTGAGGATAGGTTCCTTACCTTTCAGTTCAGTGGCAAAAAACCCCCAAAACAAACCTGCTGCACACACAACCATTTTAGCAATCTTGCAGTAGGATGCATCTCTGATTCTGCAGGTCTTCATGGACCTTCTCTTTGAGTCCCTAAGGGTGGTCTACTTAGTTAGTGTCTTCCTTATTGCCATCATCGTGGCTATATGATTTGGCAAAATGAGCTTCCTAATTCCTTTGCAATTTACAGTTTATCTGGAAATGATGTTTTCTTTGTTTTGTATCAGAATTCTTTAACAACTTATTGATTCCAGCGCAAAGAAATTATTTTTTCCATCCTCTGATTTTTCCACATCATGTAATTGAACATCTTATAAAAGAGAATGGTCTAGAACTACAAGAGTTTAGGAAAGCAAAGCAGTTATTTGACTGAAATAAAAGTAAAGCGTTAGCTATGTACACTTGTTAGAATGTTACACACTTGTGTATAAGGTTATAATCAGCAGACAGACTTTGATTTAAGTTGGTAAAATTCTGCTTTCCAAGAAAGGTTTGGACTTCATGAGCTGTGTGCTTCGAGATGCATAAGGCCGTAACCTGGTTGTCCTCTCATTTGTTGATGCAACACCATCTCTTGAAATACCCTATAATCCAAGATAAATCTTGCTTTGGGAGCTGCTGTAATTAAAGTGCCCAGACCATCACGTGTATAAGCATCCAAGATAAATCTTGCTTTGGGAACAGTCTTTTACTTGGCATAGAAATACAAAGCAGCTTTCTCTGCGGGCATCCTTGCTATAGTTGCTGTCCTATTTCTTGATCTGTTATAGGATGGGAAAAGTTCCTTGTTGATCATTTGTTACCCAGAATCTTCTCTGTTTGCCTCCTAAATTTTAAATGTTCTATCTCTTTCTGTTCCTCATTGTTTCTTTTTCTTGTCTGTGACTGGAGGGAGGGCAGTGTGACTTTGGGGCTTGGTTAGATAGAAGTGGGATCTGTCAGTTCTTGCATCTCCTTATTTCCTGGTAGTTACTGGAACACGAGCTGAATATGTAGTAGACTGTTAAAAGAGAGGACTACAGCATGGTTAGTGAGTGTGTTTCTTTCTTTCTTTTCATTTTCAATATGGAATTGTAGATTCCTATTGCTAACTTTAAAAATATATCTATTATGAGATAGGAGTTGGATTTTTTTAGTGTGTTTTTTCTGCCTTACTTCATATATGAGTTTATCCACCCTTTATTTTTATTCATTGAAATGTTGTGTGGTATAAAAATCATGTCATCTTTAGTCAGGCAGAACTCCTCATGACCTCAAAGATGACAAAATTTAACCTGCAATACTACTCGGAGGCACAGAACATTCTGAATATTCTCAGTCACAGAATATATTCTGAATGAGTAATCAAATGGTCAGATACTATAAATCCTAAATAAGCTGGAACTTTGGATTTCTTAATTTTGTAGTTACATGTATAGAGCACACATCTGTGCATTTGCTCTGTGTGTGTGTTCTTTTTTAAAGATTAGTGGTGTTTGATTTTTTTACCCTTTTATGGGTAACAAACTGGAGACATTTTGGAGGGACGTGGTTTTTAGGAAGTGTTTAACACCAGCTTTCTGAAAATTGTATGCCAGCCACAGTCTCTCAAGTTGGTCACATAATTAAAATCTTGACCCTTAAATTTTAGATTAAGCAGAATTGCCCCCTCCCTTTTTTTTCCTTACACATGTATGTATGTATGTATGTATGTATGTATGTATGTATGTATGTGTATAGTTATAGATATACGTAGGTGTATAGAGATGGATATCTCTATCTATATATCTGTATAGAGATGGATATCTATATATCTGTATGTATGCGCACGTGCATGCGTATGCGCACGTGCACACACACACACACACCAGACTTCATATCTGAAGGTATTTATAAATGTGCTCTAGGAGAGAGGGGTGGAGGGTGCTTTAATTAGAGTGGCTCTTGCTCTTGGAGCTGCTGTAATTAAAGTGTCCAGACCATCACGTGTATCGGCATCCCTGTGCTGAAAAATGGCAGGGGGAGAACTTTGATGGATTACAAAGAAGCTGGTTGTGAAAATAAACATTAATACTTAACAATACCTTTTTTTAATTAAAAGTTATTACAAGGATTGCTTAGTTTATTTTAGCGCTGATGAGGATTATTATCTGAAATGGAAGTCAACCAGTTACAGAACACCTGTAGGACCTCTAGGTCCACTGAGACACTGTAGTATCTCTTGTGGGATTGAGGATGCATGGGCAGAATGGTAGGAAGCATTGGTTCTTGATAGGAACTGAACAGATTTTGCATTGGTTCAAGCATTCTACAGGTTGATGTAGGTGAATTGTTTTAGTTTGCTTTTGGCATGGATTAACACTCTTGTTAAGGGTCATGTTGGAATAGTGGCCATTAGGATTGTATGTAGTAGGTGTTCCCCACACTCTTATTTTTGTTTTTGACCTTGTTCCCTGCCCATACCTTTATTTCCTTGAGCTTTTGAAGGAGGGGTGATCATGGGCATCAGAATGGTCTTTCTTCCAGGGCAACAAACTACTAATACTGATGATGGGTAACATTTCCCTTCTAGTACTAGTCCGAACTTTTCTTCTGGGACTCCTCCTCCTCTAGCTTTGTCATGGGTTTTTTTTCTGTTCTATATAAATCTTGCTATTGAGGTTTGGCAGCTGTCTGCTCAATTGGTTGGGAAGGAGAAAGCTTTAAACTGTCAAAATACATGGGCAGGTGAGGTGAACCATAAATATTACATCAGCAGCAAAGTACTTGAAGCCTCTAAGCTTTGTGTTGTGTCTGTGAGCAATGGCTACAAAACTCTTTGAGGTTTACTAAGAACTTAGAGGCTTACATTTTTATGTATGTGTTATATTTGATTGCCTTCTCGATGTTTTATTTCTTATCTTCTCAGTATGAATTCATCATTTCTTTTTTTAATTTCCCTTTCCTCCTTTACTCCCCTCTCGTATATATTATGTTCTGCTCATATATAGAGTTAGTCAGTTTTTAATATATATGCTTATATATACATTGTCTCTTTGAAATAGTTCTTCTTCACTCAACGTAATGTTTTGCACAGCTCAATTCTTGTTGTTATTAAACTGTTATTTATTCTGACTAGTCCTAGACAACTGTGATATATGCACAATGCTTTAAAATGCTGTAATATTGTTTTAAAAAAGCAGCATCTCATCCCTGAGATTACCCTCTTGTATGCTTCTGCATTTTGCCAGTACAATATTACAAATTTAGTGCTGTGAATATTAGTAGATGCTAATGTGTGGATGTCAGATGAATAGGTGTGGAGGAGGGCGGGGGACACCATAGAGAGGGTGGCCGCAATACCACAGCAAGGGAGGGATGGGAGTTTTTGTAGGTGCACAAATCTAATTAAAGGTGCAGGACAGCAACTGCTAGCACTTAGAGATTGTTCATTTGTAGTGGGAAGACCCTTCTTATAGATAGTGAAGCACTGAGACTGAGCCAGGCAGTATGTGCCTGGGCTGGAAGAAATAGACAAAAATAGCAATCTGTAAAAGAGAAAAAATTGACCCAACTATTTTGATTGATTTCCCTTTCCTTTGGTGCCTGCCACTTTAAATTGTGCCAGGCGAGACAGGGCAGACTGCCCCTAGACAGCTGGGCAGTCTGGTGTGAGACCTGGCCCTTGGAAGGCCCCCTGTCGCACCTGCTATCCAGATCCATGACAATGCTGCTCCTGCATACATCGCTGGTAGTTTTAGCTCTTCAGAGAGTGTACAGAGGAGCTTTGAGATGTGCTGAGATCATTTATTTGTTTTATTTTACTATGGACTTGTTTTATTATAGACTCTATAGCAGACAAGAAAAAAGTTGGCTCACAGATGAGTCTTGCAGACTCAAGATAGTATATGAGGAAAAGGGAATTCATGAACAAAATAAAGCAGGAGTCGGGGTAAGGTAAGGGGAAATGGTAAAAGGGTGTTCTTTTAAATAAAGTCTGTCAGCCAGTTTACTGTATTAAAGACAATGGAATTTCATGAGGCGGTAATGCAGGAAACAAATAATACCATATTTACTTGAATAGAAGATGATCCTAGTTATAACACAACCCTCCCCAATTATTAGATTTGGAAAATTTATACATTTTTTATAATCTTCCAGGTAGACAATCTAATTATTGAAGGTTTGCCTTTAATTTTGTCCCCTTCCCACTGATACAGTAGAGAAAACAAATCTGAGGTGTCATATAGCTCCCTTTCCCTCTGGCTCCCCCTAACTCTCCCTTTTCCCCCCCTCCCATTACTGTCTGATCCTGCTCTTCCTTAGCACCTGGGAGTGAGAAGCAAATTTGCAAATACTGACCTTGAAATAAATATAGCTATAGTATTTTGCATATAGTACCCATAAACTTAGTTCATCTAGAATTGATGCACATCATGCTTTTTTTTTTTTTTTTTAACTGGTGCAAGTTTTAGCACAAATACTTCATAAACACACTTTTAAGCAGCACTTTGGCACCTATGTGTATATATAGTACAAGCTATTAGTACTAGTCCGAAGCCAAAAGGCATGTGATTTTACGTACAGTTCATTGGGTTGGTCCCAGTGTTCCCTTTAAGCTGTGTGACCTGCATGTGAAGGCAGGGAGTAGGGAAAGCAGCTGGCTCCATCCCATGGGGCTTCCCACTGGTGGCGAATACTGGGAGCTGCACATGATCCATAGGGAGCCCCACGTGATAGAGGTGGGCTGGCCTGGCTCTGCTCCTTATCACCATGTGCAACTTTGAGAACCAGCTGAAGCCACATGTTGCTGGGTGGTAGTGCCTGCACGGGCCATGAGCATCCTGAAGTCTCCCGCATTTTTCTTTTGCCATCGGCGGCAGGGGCTATGTGCGCTAGGGGACGGTGTGAAGGCGGGGCCCACACCCCCAGCTCTCTTTCATACCCCACACACTCACACCCTACTCACCCGAGCTCCATACTCCTGCCACCCACCTAGGTGTGGGTTTTGCACTCCTGCCCAGCTGCAGTCTCTGTCTTTCTCCGGCCAGCCCACCTGCTGCTGCTTCCCTATCTGGTGCCCAGAGTGACCACTGCAGATAAGGAATAGGAGGAGCTGCTGGAGGATGGGAAAACTTAGGAAGTCCCCTGGAGACTGCAGCAGTGGCCATTCTCAAAAGTTGTGCATGCTGCCTAGGCCAGAGCCTTCCTGTGCACTAGGGTGGAATCAAGGTGTGCGGGCTGGTCAGGGTACAATTAGTGGGCACTTGCAGGCTGGATGAAATTGCCTGATGGGCTGGATCTGGCCTGTGAACCATATTTTGCCCGCCCCTGAGCTAGATATTGCTGTGTAGGCTACTTGTGTATTTTTTCTAATCTGACTTATGGTTCTGCTATCTTATGGAGATGACCATTTCTTCTGGTCTTCAGCGTTGCGTACAGAACAGTATCCCTGGACCATAAGGGCATTCCTGAGGTAACTAGATTCATGGAGTAGGAAGGGACCTCCATGGGCCATCTAGTCCAACTCCCTGCCCCTGACAGGCAAGAAAAGTGTCACCAAACCTGGGGTCCTGTGAACCCAGCCAGGTGCCTGTCCAGTCTCCTCTTAAAGACCCCCAAGGATGGGGCAAGCACCACCTCCCTTGGAAGCTCATTCCAGGTCCTGGCAACCCTGACTGTGAAGAACTTTTTTTCTAATGTCCAGTCTACACCTTCTCTCCAGTAGGGGCACCCCTCTCGTTCAAGGGGGTGCTCTGGTAAACAGATCATCACTTACTTCATATTGCTCTCCCTTTGTCTTGTAGAGATTAAAGTCACTTAGTCTTTCCTCATAGGGCCTTCCCTGCAGGCCTCTAGTTGGATGAGTGGCTCTTCTTTGGACCCTTTTCAGGTTGTCCGCATCCTGCTTGAACTGCAGCATCCAGAACTGGACACAGTACTCCAGCTGTGGCCTGACCAGTGCTGCGTAGAGAGGGAGAATCACCTCCCTGGACCTATTTGTGAAGCACTTATGGATGCAAGACAAGGTGTGATTGGCTCTGCTGACTGCTTCATCACATTGACTCATGTTCATCCTGGGGTCAACAGTGACTCCAAGATCTTTCTGCCTCAATGGTGCCAAGAAGGTCACCTCCCAGCCTGTAGGTATGATGGAAGTTCTTTCTCCCTAGGTGCATCACTTTGCACCTGTCCTTATTGAATTGTATCCTGTTGCTCTCTGCCCACTTCCCCAAACTGTCTAGGTCAGCCTGGATCTGGTTCTTCCTCTCCAAGGTGTTAGCTTCACCCCATGTTTTTGTGTCATCCGAAAATTTGGACAGGGTCTTTTCCACCCCTCATCCATATCACCGATGAAGATGTTGAACATCATCGGCCGCAGAACTGAATATATTATTATACATATATAAAATATGCAGTTTTCCCTTCTGAGTTGTTATAACTTCCCTGAACTCTTACTTATTTGCTAAATTTCATTGGAATGGACATGTATTAGGTTGGAGGAGATGTTTTCCTAAGACTGTAGAATAGGATAAAGTACATTTTGCCATAGTTATCTGGGAGGCTGCAGTGAAAGAAGATTTTATATGTAATCAAAGTACCCCTAGACATGGCAGAATAATGAACTGTTGTTAGAATAACAAATTGTTCTTTGTTTTTATTCTGTCTTAGCTGTGGCTGCTGGCATGCAAAATCATATCTGTCACACAATAAGTGGTTAAGTTCATACCAAACATTTTATCTTTTTGTCTTCTCATATAAATTTCTCTCCTTCCTTCTCAGTGCTTTTACTGCTGCTTGCCTATAGCACTTTCCCCCCTTGTATTCTTCTGTCTTGGGATTTTACTTGGGATTTAAACTTGATTTCTTTGCTACTTTGTGCCTTCGATTTGTTCTATCAACATGGGGCATAGGGTTGGAAGCGACCTCATAGTCATTGAGTCAAGTTCTCTGCTTCCACAGGCAACATATAATACTTTTCATAAATTATTTTAGTTATGCATTAATCACTTCAGTGTACCAGTTAGGTTTTTCTGGAATTTACAGATCTGGAATCTGTTCCAGGAATTTACTCATCTGATTTCTAATTTCCTACTTAAAATTTGACCAGATTCTCTTTCCAGCCTGTTTGTTTGTTTTGTTTTTTGTATTGCTTTCCCCTCTTCCCTTTTTTCATATACATTTTACTGTTTCTTCATGCCTCAATGACGCATGTGGAAGCAGAGTAGCATTGTCTAACTGACAAGCTGTGGACTCAAAGCTGCAAGTAGTACTTCAGAAATCTTGTCAATATGACTTCATTTGTCAATCTGTGTAGCTGAGGCATAAAGTAGATAACGTATTACTTTGCTGGTAGTAGAGCTCAATACGTTACTTTACTGGTGGTCTGTGTGAGAATCTATTAATTACATACACATATGGTAGTATATGATAAATCTGAAAGTGACCTTACTTTGCATGACACCTATGGAGGTAGTTTGATGATAATAGTTACAAAATATATGGACATTTGGGACTGTCTACTGTTTGCTTCCTGCCTTACTTTTTGAGTGAGTGGTAAAACTGATAGTACTTGCTTTAGCCTATTTCCCCTGTGTATGACAAAATACCATGTTAACATATGTGCCATCACCTGCTGGAGAAGTACAGTGGCATCTGTACTGTTCTGAAAGACATCCAGGATTCAAGGCTCTGACCTTGTGCCTTAGCCCTGAAGAGCCCTCCTCTTTTTCCCTAACTATGAAACAGTATAAATACATTTCTTGTTGTCCTCTCAACCCAAAAAGGTACTAGCAGGAGACCATAACTCAGTAGTGCTAACTTTGATGCTATTCAATATTTTTAGCTACTTGTGGATGTGTAACAGGGCATTATCCCCAGGGGTGGCCACAGGCTCCCTGGAGGCCACTGAAATTACCGTTTTTTACCCTGTTCACTCTGGGAACAGTCTCCCCTTCATTTGCCTGCCATGTTTTAATGACTTTTATGGTTATAAAAGAGAGGCTGCCCCAGGGCTTCCCTGACCTGGTCTTGTTCTAAGGAACACCTAGTTGTGGTGGCCCTTTGCCATAAGAGCTAATTGCACAGCTTCATACCTTCCCTACACTGTGCCCCGTGCCCCTTAGGTTTTGAGTCACCAATCGGGTGGAACACTTGTCCCTTCATCTCTAGGCTACTCCCAGCCTTCCCTCTTTTGTGTTGGGGTTTTAGTCTTCCCAGCTTCTGCCCCTCTACTCTGGCTGGTCCCACAGCCCAGGTCTGTTGTTCTAAGCCTGGCTTCTGATCCCCAGCCCCACTCAGCCTCAGACCTGGCTCTTCAGCCAGGCCCAAGACAGTCACATGCCTGTAGAACACTAATGGGACCTCTGAACTACCTCCCAGTCCCAAACCCAAGCCACCAGTATAAACTGTAACATAAACCATAAGCTCCCAGGCTATAAAATAAGCATGAAAGCCACTTGCCTGCTTAACAAGTCTCTTGTTCCCAGACTAGCTGAGATGCTTGCTTCCAGCCTCCTCGTAGATTCAAGTAGTGTTAAGGAGGTGTGGAAGCAGGGCACCATGCCACTGTCAAGATCTCTGCACTCCACAACTCTCAGGGCTGGCTCCCCTGATTGGCTCAGTCCCAGAGCTTATATATCCCTGGCCTGAGCCCTCTTTTAGTCATGTGAGGTGCCAGTCAGCTGACCTGATTACAGAGCTGTCCTTGAACCCCTGCTCTGCTGGCTGCTCATGCTATGAAGACTCTTCTCTTAAAGGGGGCTGTGCTGCTTTCTGGTAACAGGGCCAGGGTTCCCTGTTACAGGATGTAAGAATAAAATCACTACCAGAAAGTTGGCTTGTGGCATACAGATTGGTATGGTAGTGAATAACAATTCTAGGGCAGTCATGCGTAGTGATCTGGTTCGATCCACCTGTACTTTAACACAGGCAAATATGAGAGATTAGTGTTTATGTGCAGAAGAGCAGTGACTTGGAAAATATATCAGTGTATGCTGTAGGGCAGGGGTTGTTAATCAGGGGTATGCATACCCCCCGGGGGTACTGGAACTGGTCTAGGGGGTACGCACAGTGGGGATGGAGTGCTGCCGCTTCCCAGGAACAGGGCTGGAGTGAGACGATGGCAGTTGCGCCCCTTTGTGGGGTGGGGAAGCTTATGTGTAGTGGCTGCTGCCACCACACACCGCCTCACAGAGGGGCACCACTGCCCTCACCCCAGCCTGGGGACCTTCCCCGCCCTGGCTCTGGAACTGGTAGGTGGTGGTGCTCCCACTCAGCATTCAGCTGTGTGCTTCCTCCCCACCCCCACTTGGTGTCTGGCTGCTGGGGGTACTTAGACTAAAAAAGATTGAAAACCCCTACTGTAGGGGAAAAAGGAGACTAAGGAGGCCCTCGGCTGAATAAACAATGAAGCTAGTGGAGAGGCTTTTACTTTTCTATTTGGCATAGGTGAGATCATGAGAGGAATGTTGTGAACATTTCTGGAATTTACATTTTTTAAAAGAAGTTGATTTTTGCAGGAAAGAGCCATAAAAATTATTTGTTGGAGAAAATGCTGTACAGATCTAAGGAAATGAATCTGTTTAGATGATCAAAAAGAAGATTTAGGGGTGATTTGATTACAGTGTAGAAGTACCTTCAGAGGGAGAAAAAGCACCAGTTATAAAACCCTCACCCTTTGCCTCCTGCTCCCTCCCCAACTCCCTGCCCCCTCAGTGCCTGAGCTTCTCAGCACCTGACCCCTCCTCTGCTATTTACTGTTAGCATGACTCCGGCCCCATTCCAGCTCCGGGCACAGAATGCAGGATAGCTTTGGTCCTAACGGGGCTACACACCAGCAGTTGTAGCAGCAGCATCTCTGGCCGTGGGAGGCTGGAGCTGGAGCCATAGCCACTGCTGCTGTGTGATACTACCAGGTGCTCTGTGCCTTGGAGCAGAATTGGGTAGGTGCTGCAACGGACAGTAAGTGGCTGGTGGAGGGGGGGAGGGCCAACAGGGGGAAAAGGCTGTGGGGGGGCAGGTGGAGGAGGGGCAGGCAGTTTCTGTGATTGATTCCTGCCCTGCCCTGGCCTCAGGATCAGAGTCCTATTTCTAGCAGCTGCCTGCCCCTGCCTGTCTCGTACTCAAATATAAGATGAAGGGTTACTTCCTCCTATATTGAATGGGTGTGGTGGGGGGGGCACAACTCATCTTGGATTTGAGTAAATGTGGTAACAGTTTTGTTTTTAGTATGGCTTTGTGCCAAGGGACAGTGTATCCATTCACTGCTTCCTGTTTGCTGGTAGTAAACTAGCAGTAAATCAGTGTAATATAATTGATACAAAAATACATTGTTTTACACTATTCATCTCTTACAGAATGCTGCAACAACAGGAAATATGACAACATTTGACATATATGATATTACTTCCTATTTGTTTTCATGCAAAAATCGTCTGTGTTGAATGCATACATACCTGGCATGTTGACTTCAATTGTACAATTTATTCATAGTGCAAAGTTGAAACTTTTAGATTTCTGAACTGAGTAAAGCATTTGCAGTTTCCCTTTTTCCTCTCCTATCTTCTGTTCTCTCTTTGAGGTTGCAACTGCAGCTAACCAAGCAAGGAAACTTACATGCTGCTAATGAGTCCTTAAAACCACCCTATTGTGCTAGGCTTTGCAATCCCTATAGTACTATATATCACTCCTGTAATCTCCTAAATCTGTGACAGTACAACACTGTGAAGTACAAATGGTTATCCAACTTTACTTTGTAATATTTTGATTCACTTGGAAACCTAATACCAGAACTTGCATTTTTAAGCTGGTTCCATTTTAGAATAGCACATGCTAGCCTTAAATTTTCTACTATTTGGCCCTAAACAGAGCAAAGGAAAGGAATGAGGAGGCAATGGAGGTGACTCTTCCCTCTCCCGTTCTTCCAATTTCCATTTTCTTCTGTCTGTGGAACGTCTGTAATAATGCTGTGTACATGCAAATGATGTTAATCAGTAGATTTTCCTATCAGCTTTGTCAACATTTACATTCACTTTACACATTGAATTTGCATCTGAAAAGAACTACTATAATCAACATTTAAAGGATAACATAGTCAAATTTACATCTGATTGAGTAGAAATGTTAAGTAATTTTAGCAGAGCTGTCGCTAGGAAACAAGCTAATATTTCCATATTTTTGTTTTAAAAATGTATACCACCTTTCTTTTTAATTAATTTGCAATTCATCTATCAGTGACAAAATTTTCACAGTGAAATATAGTTAAATAATCTTTTGCTAGAATTCTTGTGTGTACAGTTTTTGATTACGTCAATATAGAATTGAAGGTAAAGCTTTGGAAAAAGTTTGAAAACTAAACTCTATTTTATATTAATAGTAGTTAATAAATTGTGACTAGTGAACTTGTTTCTGTAGTAACTTTGACTACATCTGCTGCTTGACTTTTTTTAAAAATCATGGATTTTTTTATGATACACTATTTTTTGGCAGGATAATTACACATTCCATGTTTGGTGACTAATGATTAGAATATTAGTCACCATTCAGAGGGTATCAGGCAGCTGCTTAAGCATTCAACTGAATTTTATTTTATTGACTTTCAGTGGTTTGCATACTACACCCATTTTTGTCCTTACAGTATAATTACTTTGGTAATTGTATTATTTTATTCTAGTAGGGAAAAAATGCATTGCATGTCCAAAAATGAAATCTTTTGATTTCATAATATCTTCTGGCAATCAGTCATGTGTCTATTTGAACTTTTAATAGAATTCTACAGCTTGGCACTTTGCAGTGTTCATCTGGCAAAAATGCTAATTAAAGAGAAGAATAGTTCCTATTCATGTTAGTCTCAAAGCATTTCAAGTGCATTATCTGTGGTGCATATAAATGTGGCTATTTCCTCAAACTTGTTACAATGTAATTGAAGGAATGTGGATAGTAATATTATAAAGAAGAGACTCTTTCCTTTCCTGTCCAATTGAACAAAATAGAATGGAATTTTCTTTTATATCTACTTTCTAACTCAATTAATTCATGTGAAGCTTTTTACAAAGCAATCACTCAGAGACTGACTGGTAATACTGTGATTCTATAGGCAGATTCAGCAGCCATAATTTACATACCAGTAGCCCAAAAACAGGTTTGAATGTTAGAACTGTTGTTTTTAGGAAGTGTAGTGGAAATCCTTTAAATATGAAAAATGGATCTGTATTCTGTATCTATCGCCTTCATTAATAAGTATGCAAATGAGTCCTGTTACTGAACTACAAGCTGGGTGCAAGTTCAAGTCTTGCTGTGAAATATGAACCAGTAGCCTTAAAAGTACAACTCATTTTAGGCACAAGAACATCAGCTTATGGTTTACTAATACTGTAACTTCTGAGTAAACATTATGTACTACAGGAAGGTCCTCGAATTCCATATATTTTTATGAGCTGTTAGTGATATTTGCTGCATTCCTGAGATTCAAAGTGCAGTATTTCTTTACATATTAAATATATTTTTATAATATAAATAAAAGCTGGATGGGTATAGCTTTGCATCTTAAGTAAGCATATATGGTTTTTTTTCTCCTTCATTTCCTAACACCTGCTGCATACTTCAGTTGTTATTTTCCACATAAGAATGGTAGCATGTGCTCCTTATTGTTTTTTCTTATACCAGTCTTTTAACCAGAGGAATTGCCTTAATACTCCTTTGTTAGTGAACTCAGTTATACTATTGGGTTAGGGCTGTCTCCATGTGTCAGAGCACTTGCAGTTACTGCCACTTTAAGGGTTGAGTCAAGCAGCCAGCAGGTGTTTGATTGCTGCAGCCACTTTTAAAACACTGGCTGCCTATATAAGCAGGGCAGTTCACTACTTGCGAGCCAGGCAGGAACATCCCCTAGTTGAACTGCTGCATGGAACATCTTGCTGGTAGGAGTTGGAGGCTCTTGGTCTTGGGCATGACCTAAAATTGCACCCTGCTGGGGAAGAGTGGCCTGGTGGGGCTCCTGGTGGTGCAGGAGTCCCCAGGAAATGCCAGGCCAGTTACCTCCCTGGTGAAAGGCAAGGAGGGGTGCCTTAATCCCAGCCCCCATCTTCAGGTGGGTTTTGGAGGCAGCTGGGGGAGTAGTGGAGCCAGGTATGCTCATTTGTAGGTGCCTGAGCCCAGCAGGGATGAGAGATCTCAGAGACTCCAGAGGGGGTAGTGTGGAGAACATTGGGAGGTCCCACACAGGGTAGGGTTGAAGTGTGAATAGGCCTAAAGGGCTGTGCGCATGAGGGGGCTAAATAGGGCTAAAGTTGGAGTAGGCCTGAAGGACAGCCCAAGGGGTATGCTGAATAGGGTCAAATAGGAGTAAACTTGAAGAACAGTGCAAGGGCTTGCCCCATGAGAAGTTGTGCCTGGTGAGAGGTGAGAATTAGGGCTAGGGTTTGGCACAAGGCTGGACCACATAGAGTAGGGGAACTTGTGGGAACTGAAGGCTTGGTGTGGTGAGAGTATTGAAGCCTGATGACCCAAGAGGGGCTGTTCAAGGAGGAGCAGGGCAGTGGACTGTGGCCTGGGAACAGGCAGTGTGCCAGAGGCCCCAGTGAGAGAGGGGCGGAGTGCAAGAGGCCTCTTGTGAGAAGGAAGGGGGGGGGGTGTGGAGCCCAACTTTGGACTCAGTTTGCTCTGGTCTCAGACCGGGAGTAATGTTTACCTGGATGCCATCTGTGAGGCATGGGCTGCAGTGCAGGGAAGATTGGAGCCACAGATAGCGCCCCTTGGCATCAGGGCATGTAATGGGTAGTCTCCCCTATTAACCATCTGTTTATAGGAACAGCAAAGTCATGGCAGGCAAGACCAGGCAGATTGCCCTGTAGCGACAGGTGGGCAGGTTGACATAAGACCTGGCTTCTGGAAAGTACCCCCTCTCATTCTGTAGTATTGCAACAGATCTTTATGATCATAGCTTCAGACATGTGAAAAATTGGTTGCTTTTAATTGGGGTGAGCCCATTGTGGAGGAGTAGAGATAACTTAAGCATGTTTTGAGATCATTGAGAACAAATTAAATGTTAGTGGTTAGAATGGGCAGCATCAGTTAAGTGGTGAAGAAACAGAAAAAACTGCAGAAACTCACTCAGCACTGGTAAAAAGTAAAACAGCTCTTGTTCATAAGACTGAAATGTTGGAGGACATATTTACTGTTTCAGATACTGGCAGTTTTTAATGAGGGCCTAATAATTATTGCTTTCCAGATGGAAATAGCTTCAGTTGAGTTTTTTAATGTGGAATCCTAATGGAAAGAAGGAGAAAGCACAATAGCTAGAACGTGAAAAAGGATTTTTTTTTTTTCTGATGGAGTTCAGTCATGTAGAACCAAACCTCTATTCCGTCTTTTTAGGCCCTACTGTGGGGTTAAGATTTGATCTTGTTTGTTGATTTAAAAAAAAAAACATAACTGATTTGTCATCTAGGAACTTGGGGGAACTTTTACATGTGTTCTGATTAGAATGTATCAGAGCAGACTCAAGTCTAAAGTAGGATTTCTTAAACTAGAGAATAAAGTACAAGTATGCACCCAGTCAAAGGTGAAGCCAAAAAAGGAGAAAGTCTCCAAGTGTCTGAATATGTGCTCTGGGGTGGGAAGCATTTTAATTAGAGCAATGCTCAGCGTCTCATGTATTCAGCATACCTGTGTTTCAAAATGGTGGCATGGATGCTTTAATTAAAGCTTGTTGAACAAGCTTTAGTAAAAGTGCCTCCACACCATTTTGAAATGTTGGACATGGAATACACAAGATGCTGAGCAGCGCTCTAATTAAAATGCTCCCTACCCTGGAGCAGATGTTCAGGTACCCTTAGACTTTTTTCCCTTTTTGGTTTCACCTTTGACTGGGTGCATGCTTGTGCCCTTTTGTTTAGTAAGGCTTGTGTCTCCTTCTAATTCTGTATGGCTGAGATTTGCATGTTAATTTTTTTTTTCCTGTTTTTAAGGTGTTTTTTTCCCCTGGCCTTATTCCTTTTTGTCAGCCTTCTGCTTTCTGTCTTTTCAGTATAAAGCTTTTGCATCTAATTTCTTCAACTTTTCTTCAACGTTGGTATCTTAAATTAATTGTGCACTAGATGCAATCCTTTTTCTAAGTCAATACCAAGATTGGTCAGAACTCACAGATCTGCCTCCTCAGTTCTAGTAGAGAATTCCAGCTTCTCAGTCCTATATCTAATATAAATTCTATTCTAATATGAATCCAATCCATCTTTGTCCTTAACTACAGTTATTGACTTTTTTTTAACCATACATTTTTATACAGTTGTCTTTTTTAATTTCTTCTCTTCTGGGTTGTTTGCCTTAATCTTTTTCTAACTGCATAGAACCTCTCCCTGGTGCTTTTTCTTATCTTGCTTAGTATAGCTGTCTCTTTAACTAAGGGGATTGCTCCCTGCTTACTTACCAATATCAAGGTCTGAGCCTTAGACGTGCTATTACAATCATACAAGCAACAGAAAAAAAATCCAGTTTTTGGGAGTGTCTCTGGTGGTGGTACTAAGGTTCTACTTTGCTTTACTTGTGGTTTTTGTTTTGGAGGTTTTAGTGATTAATAGGTCAGATCCAAAAAAAAAAAGTACTGCAGTATCTCCCACCAGAAGCTAGATGAACCATTATCTCCCTCTTCTGATGGGCTTGATTTGGTCTAATAGATGCAGACATGGTTCATCCTTCGCAAATAATCATAGCTTCTTGCTCTCTTTCTTTCCTATTTTTAAATTGAGCTACTGGGGATAATACTCAATGTTTATATTAAACCACCAGCTCAGGAAAGGGAGATCAGGATTCTCTGTACTCCATATCCTGGGACGGGGGAAGGGGTTCAAATGTTATATCTTCTACTTCCCAGAAGAGTGCCCTGACAACCAAGTGGGAGATTATTTGAAGCTGTTCCATTGTGCAGGGAGCAATGCTAGATTCATGGAGTTGGAGGGATGGTTTGGGAGGGAGGAGAGAGAGAACTGAGCACAAAATAGAATGATGCAGTACTTGAGCTGCTAGGTTCTCATATAAAATGTGGCCTTCATCTGCACTACCACCACCATTACCTTTTCCAGTGCCTTTTCTGTTTTTTAAAGGGAAAGCAGTGAGTCCTGCTTAGCTTTTTGAGAAAACAGATACAAAAAATGATAGAAAGAAAGAAAGAAAAGTTTTCAGTTTTCCACCATGTTACAAAACAGCAAGACCCTTAAGCAGAAGACCCCATTTGGCACATGAGGCTGGCAGTAGGTTCAGGAGCAAGCTTAGCCCCCTAGCTGCAACTGCTTGGTGGGTATGTCTACAAATGCTATTAATGTGAACAAAAAAGCCTCTGGCATAGTTTGCGCTGGAGTTTATTGCTCCCAGGCACTCAGTGTTTGCACACTGAGCTGGCTCAGAGCAGCCTTGGCTGGCAGGAGGTCTGGGGTGTCAGCCTGCCAGCCCAGACCTCCAACCTGCTCCAACCTGGCTTAACACGCTGCAGAAGGGTTGATTGAGGTATAAGGGAGCTCCAGTGCAGGGCTAGCCAGCAGGCAGTCCTCACGCTGTAGCAACATTGTGCCAAAGCTAGCCTTGTCAGTGTCTACACAAGCATTGTGGCACACTGAATGCTGCTGTAGTGTAGTACTTGTGTTTACAGCATTTATCAGTTTACCGTGGCCTAATAGGCCTGCACATGCAGATCCTGAGACTTTACTTAAGAGCTAATTAGGCAGCCCTGCAGTAAATGTCTCTCGTCCAGTAACATTTATTGTTCTTCAGGCTGCCCTTCAGAAACACAGTAAGTATTATATGTGGGGGGGTATATGTGAGAAAATATGATCATTCTACTTAATGTCATAAAAATCACATACCTCTCAGAATGTAATGCCATCAACTGAGAACAAAAAGCCTCCTACTGCCTCAATAAAACATCATGGTTCACAGTCTACATTTTTCCCAACATTAGACAGATTATTTTGTTGACTTTTTGTTTGGGGTAGAGCAGGGGTAGCCAGCCAGCGGCATGCATGCCCAAGTGGCACAGGCATCCCCTGTGCGTGGCATGCAACAGATCAGGGAGGAGGCAGGCAGTGCAGCAACAGATAGGGCAGGAAGCAGAAAACAGAGGAGAAGATTGGGCAGGGGAAGAGGATCAGAGTGGCAATAAGAGAGGGGGCAGGGCTAATTTGTGACATGCCTGCCAAAAAGATTGGTTCCCACTGCACTAGAGTGTCTGGTCATCTGCAGTTTTTTTTCTGTCACTATCAGGAGACAATTGTACTAAATCAAGCCAAAGTGTATTACATAGTTTTGGGGGTTTTAATTGCTCGAGTGATATAGGAGTGAACTTGTTAAATTGAAAAGAAAAGATTGACTTGATTGCTGGATATCAGTTCAAGCTGGTACAGGAGCTGCATGCAGTAATTTCACTACACTCTGCCAAGATAACTTGGCAGTCTATGAAAAGTAGTGACGTTACTCTTGTGTCTAGAGGTTGACACCATACATTCAGAAAGAGGAATGCTGATAACTTGTCCAGCAATGGTGACAATATTGTTTTCATTATAACGTTTTAAAGTTCGAATGAAGATAAACTGTGTTTTAATATTTCTAGATATTATGATTCAGGAAACAGAAGACAATGAGCATTTAGAAAGTCCAATAAAAATATAAAAGGTAATAGTAACTGATATCATCTTTTCAATTAAGCTAAAAGCAGGGATTGAAGTGATTATTTAACAATAATTCTTTGTTTTTTCTTTAAGCAGAGCCATAACCAGGCATTTTGATGGCCACTGCAGGCAATATGCAGCGTGCCCCACCTCCACGCTACTTTGTAATATTATTTTCATTTGATTTGGTGTCCCCTCCCGGCCTCTGTGTGAGGGTGCCCCATTGCTGCAATACTGTTTCTGAGGAGCCCTTGCTGCATGTTGTAAGCTTAAGAAGCATACTAATATTTCAGTGGGTCAGCAAAGTTATCAAGTGGTATGAGCAATACTTTCAAGTATCTGCTAACATTTTTTTTTTTTTTTTTTTTTAAATTCCTTCCCATTCCTTGTATGCTAATTGCTGCTCTTCCCCATAATACAGCTGTGCAGGGGAGCAGAGAGGTGAACTGTTTTCCCTTTTATTTGTTGTTTAGCTGCTGTATTTTGGCTGTGTGGCTTGCATCACTATGTGTGGAAGGAAAGCAGGGACCGCACAGCACAGGCTAGTGGGATGAAACTAGAGATCCTCTTTGCACATCCTCCACTTCTGACAAATCAGTAGCTGGAAGGGTAAAAGCAGAAATACTCTTCTCAATTGAACTTGATGCTTAAAGAGGAATGAGATCTCTTGGAGGTATACTTTTTTTAGGGCTGTGAAACTACTTGCTACCATCTACTATGGCCTGAACGCAGACTCGGTCAAGGCCCAGGTTTCTTTTCAATTTTCAGCCTTGAACCTTTGGGGGGGTTTTAAGTCTTTCAGTGATGATAATTGCAAAACCATCTGATTTTGAAGAAAAGCTTGCTCTGCTATATCACTGTACTGTCTGTGTTTAAGTTAAACTGCCTGAAGGCAGTGACTTTTGTCTTGTGTGGCTCTGAACAACAGCAAGACTGTGCCAAACAAGGCTTTCTGCTGACAAGATCCTACCTTTGATTTACTCTAATTTTCCTCTGAGCTATGCTGTTAAATCTGCTTGAAACGTTCTGTTCTCATTTGCCACATGCAACTGTGTGCTCCTTAGATTGGGTTTTGTCCTGCTCTATGTCCCTTATTTATCAAAGGCTAAGACTTAGTCATAAGCATAAATATTTAAACCTTACTTACAGGGATGTCAAATGATTAAAACATGTGATCATGATTAGTTCCATGATTTTTAAAAAATAGTCGCAATTAATCACAATTTTAATTGCACAGATAAAAACTCAAAATCATGTGCAGAAAAACTCAAAATTATGCAATTTATGCAGGTAATTTGTATGGTTTTGGGAGTTCGGGGTGCTGTGAGCGTGTGTGTGGTGGGAGAGAGGGTTTGGTGCCTGAGGAGGCAGGGGTCCCCACATGCCCTGGCAGGTACTGGGGGGTCAGGAGTGAGGGGCAGCAGCAAGACTGTGGGCCAGGGACAGGACATGGGCATATCACCTCCCTCCCCCATAATCAGATTACTTCTCTACAGGTATCCTCTTTTTTTAAATGAAATGAAATATGGTAACCCATATTTGCATGCATCTCCCATAGATTTGTGCATAGGGTGGAGGCAGGCCGGGGTTCTGCACCCTGCTCCCTTTGCCCCAAGAGTCGCGCACTGGTCACGCATCCCCTGCCCACCCAGCAGAGGTAGGCACAGCATGGCATCGTGTAGCTCCCAGGGCAAAGGCAGCAGGGCACAGAACCCCAGCCCCAGCCTGCAGTGGGCAGCTCAGCTCTGCCCTGCATACAGATTGGGAGGTCACATGCCCCTCATGCCTCTCCCAGGGGTGTGTGCAGCTGTGGGACTCCCCCTCCCCCCCCCCAACTCTGGACGAGCTACCCTGCCCGCAGCTCTATCCCATGACCCACCCAGGCCCTAGGGCCCCATTCTCCCCAGACCCTGCCCCACTCCCTTCCTCCCTCACTGTGGCAGCCTCAATACACTCTCCCTCTGCCCCTTCCCCTCCACAGACTTAACTTGCTGGGTGCTGCGCTCTCACCGCCACTGGGCTGCATTCCTGGCCACATGCATGCTGCGGATGCTTGTCTATGTACGTGTCCTCCCCTCCCCACTGCCTTCCCGCTGCAGTAGCCAAGAGTCTGTGCCTGGGCTGCCCTGCAGTCTTCTGCAGTGCCACCACTGCCGCTCTGGGCAGTCCCACAGGTGGTGGTGACAGAGCAGAGCCCGGGTGCAGGCTCAAAAACCACCTGCACTATTAATGCGTTAAAAAAAAATTAATGCAAGAACCAATTAATGCATTAGTTGCACACATTAATGGTGATTAATTGACAGCTCTACTTACTTTTTTTATGTTGGCCTGTCACATTAACATCTTACATTTAAATAATTTAAGGCAGATTTAATTAGAGAGTCTTATTGTTGCTCAAGGGAATTACAAGTACCCCAGCCATGGGTCCATGGCTTTCTGTACCTTTTTTTGTGACTGTAAGCACTGCTAAAGTGAGGGACTCTTACAGTCAGCATTTTGGGAACTAACCATACTAATAAAGAAATCTGAAGCTGATTTGGAACTTTAGTTTTAGGAACTTCTCATGCAATAATTATTGGACTACAGCACACATCTTAAATCAATTATCATTTATTATCATTTTGCCTTCTCTTTGTTCAGTTCATTTGAGTGGATATAGGTGAGGTGAAAGAAAACAAATCATATTTCTCCTGATGGGCCAAATGACATAAAAGCAATCAAGAGATTTTTTTCATAAAGTCATGGTATAGCAGGTGAAACAGCTGATTTACATGAGTGGATCTTATAATGTTTTCCATGACTACTTTATGCCAATCAGAACTTGGAGAAACTCTTGTGTTGTGACACTAAGCAATGAAGCTATGTTAGTCTAGGAATGAGAGAGGTGTGTCTGCGTCCCATAGCCACATAAAACAATCTTCTTTTTTTGTCACAAGGAAGTCTTGTCTTCTTTCTATCTCAGGATCATAAAGTCAGTATTTAATTGATGTCCATATTTAGCCATATTTAGCTCCTTTTATGTTTCAAAAACTTACACTGGCAGGTCAGAAAAAAAGCAAAAACAAAGTCATTAGGTTTCTGTTAGATTTATTCTCCTTTTCTAATAAATGGATTTTACAAACTGGGATTGTCATTTTTCTGCTTTGGTATAGTCATTATATTTTGGTTTTGTCTGATTTATTAAAAGTGCATGCTCAAAGTATAAATATTAAAGCAGTTTATCATAAAATGAATGTTAGGAAATCAGCATCTGGTTTAAATAATGATTTTTTGGTTACTTTATTAAATGCAGTTTATAAACTACAGCCTAATTTTATGTATATAAAAAAAAAAAAACAAACCAACCCTTCATTTTCCCTTAAACTTTTCAGTTCTTTTTTGGTCTCCTGTTGAGTGGAATGACATTTACAATTTTTGTTATAGTATTTTAAACCTCTGTAGAATTACAGTGTTTCTTTGGCTCTCCAGGATGCTTGTTTTTCCATAGCTGAGGTGGAAGTGATGACACGTTTTATCATGAAATTGTCAGTTCTGTTATTTCTTCTTATCCACTGACTGCCAAGTGATTGCACACAATGTACTCCTCTGCTTTTATGATGCTGGGAGGTAAGGTGAGGAGGAAGTCCACGGCTCAATACTGGCAGCCAAGAAGGGTGACTGCAACTGTGTATTACAACAGTGGAGAAAATACCCGATTTCAACTTTAATGTTTTAGTAGTAGTAATAGTTTATTTACAGCTTTTTCTAAAACAATATGATACAATTGGCACTAAAACAATATATAATGTAATAATGAAATGACAGTTTATAGTTACTGGTAAAAGCATACAATAAAGTTATGCATTCTACCAGGTTAAGCAAAATTGAAACAAAACATAGTATATGATGATACAGAAAACAGAACAATGAAGCAATACCCTATAATTGAGTAAAAAGAATAAAACCAGGGGAATTCTATTTGATTTTTAGGCATTCTTTTTGCAAGTTATTCAGATACACCTAGGAAGTATAGAACAAGTAGTAAGTTGTTAAAGCCAAATTGTTTTTTCTTCATTAGCCCAGTATTTCAAATTTTCCGCTAATGGAAAGATCCATTCTTCTAATTTCTTTCAAGGAATGAGCAAGATTTCAAACAGCGACTAAGTAGTGTCTCATTCTTCCTGCGAGAATGTATCCTCCCTGTATATGGGGTCTGACGCACCTGCCCATCAGCTGCAGATCTCATTAAAGTAAATTGCAATCTAGTAATAGTCTACTCGATTGTCTGTAGAGGGTAACCATATTTCTAGTTCCAAAAAAGAGGATGCCTGTCAGGGGGACACTTCACTCCCAACCTGCAGCCCCCCATTCCTGGTGCTGCCCCTCCCCCCAGGTATGCTGGTACCCATCAGTCCCAACCTGTAGCTCCCCATCCCTGCTGCTGCTCCTCACTCCTGACCTACAGACCCCTAGCCCTCCCAGTGCCCCTCTCTCCTACTCCAGAGACCCCTGGCACTGCCTGTGCCCCACACTCCTGGCCCAGTGCCACTTGCTCCCAGCCCTCAACCCTCCTGTTCCCCCTATCCTGCTGGAGGGAGCCTTCAGCTGCTCCAGTCTCAACTGGGTTGGAACATGGCAGCTGTGGTGGCTCCAGCTTGTACAGGCAGTGGTGAAGCAAGGCTGACCCTAGCGTCGGCTGGAGGGAGGAGGAGGAGATGCCTGTAGCACATTCCTTGCCCCAGGCTGGGGGTCCTGCACCATGCCAGGCAGCCTGGCTAAGTACCTTCCCACCCCCACAGTGTCTCCTGGGTGCCCTGCCCCCATAAGCATGGACACTAGCCCCCAGTGCCATTAGCCTGGTTGCACACTACTCCTGAAGGGCCTTTCTGCTCCCTTCCCTTGCTGGAAAGGCAGGCATCTATCCCCTGCCTCTGTGCCTGGCCACAGCCTTTGCACCTAGACACCATTCCCCAGTGCCAGCAGGAACCTATCCTCCCCTCACACACCCATCCCCTCTACTTCCTTCCCGTTGGACGGCTCCCAAGCCCTGGCCCTCCATCCCCTGCTCCCCATAGACTTGTATCAAGCTGCTGGCACTGCTCCCACCACCCTGCCTTGTATGCAGGCCTAGTACATGTGTGTGAGCAGATGTGCATGATACCCCCTGCATTGAATTGTCATCCCCCTGTTCCCATTAGTGGAGCAGAGCAAAATCCTGGACATTTGTTCAGATTAAAAAACCTGCCTGAACAGAGATGGGAGGACCCAAAAAAGGACATGTCCAGTAAAACCTGGACATAAGGTAACCCTGAGTTTGTAATTCAGGTAGGTAGATTTCTAGGTCAAACAAGGGTTTACTAATCTCAAAAAAAGGAGAAGTTCAAGAAAAACTTCAGTGATACTGCCAATTAGTGATCTACCATATAGCTTTCACTCAGTATTATTTGATAAACAAGTATGGTAAACCCTATTTGAGTTCCTTAAAAGAGAAAACATAGTTTTGAAAACCTCATTTGAAGTGAAGAGTCTGTTTGAGCTATCTACCCTAAAAAAGAAAATTAATTATGATGTGATGTTCAAGTACAATATTTGTTGTAACATTCTAGTATACTGGGAAAGAAAGGAAGTGTTTCATAAAACTTTTATAAGATGTCCCGGAAACCTCAGAAATGGTATATCAAAATTGTAAACCACAAAGCATGGCCTCTAATGTAACAATAGGGCAAACCTCTGTCTTTTGAATTGCATGGCACAACTGAGATCATAGAATTAAAGAATGTTTTGCCTTGAAGGGTGTTTTTTTTTTCTTTTTTCCAAGCCAGATTTAATATTTATAGTATCTTTGTCCTCTGCAAACTTGAGTCAATCAAAGTTCTTGTTCACAATCCTTCAGGTGTTTGGTTTAAAAACCTAAAAGTTTTTTCTTCCTTTTAACGTCTGTCCTTTCTCAGTCACAAAATTAGAAACTACCAAATGTGTTTATGGAATCTGAAATGTGGTTTCCCTTCTCTCCTTAATCTTGACAGGAGAATCCAGCATACATACAAACATAAATAATAGTTCAGGCATACCTGATGTCCCTTCTCTGATTGATTGATTTTTACAGTGTTACTTCCCCTTAAGTTTTGTGTTTTGTTTTCCCCCAATCCTTAATTCTTTAAGCAGCAAACCATTTTTGGAATCTTTATGTTAGAAATCCTAAGATAACTACTTAGATTTGTAAAAATTTGTGGGGGCTAGGAGGAGGAAACTGGAGAGGGTGACAGAGTAGGAGGAAGCACGTTTTAATTTTTTTTCCTATGAGTTCATAGACTTCACTTCTTTTGACACACAGAGAAATGTTATTCCTGGTATTGTACTTTATTACTGTACATGTGACTGGTGTGTTTTCTTTCTTTTTTCTTTTGCACTGGACCTATAAATACCAGAGTGCTTTAAGAGATATTAGTGGTGAAATGTTGCACATATGTGCTTGGGATTTGCCAAACTATTTGATTAATCACATTTGGAATGGTTAAGAGTTTAAATGTGGTTTTCTGGAGCACTGTTAAATACAGGCTTAAAAC
Organism: Caiman crocodilus; assembly: GCA_030014935.1. Classification (NCBI taxonomy): domain Eukaryota; kingdom Metazoa; phylum Chordata; order Crocodylia; family Alligatoridae; genus Caiman; species Caiman crocodilus. The sequence continues at coordinate 202,827,658 of JAGPOW010000261.1, forward strand.
AGGCTAATCTGGTTTCCCTAAATCAAGCTATTGTTGAGGTACCACAAATTTGGCTGTCTGTGTTTATAACTTGAAAGGAATACTGGTGGGATTCTACACCAGCTAAAATGTTTAGAGCTATGATTTCTCTCATGACTATAATGTCTGAAAAGAAATATCTTAATATTCCGACTGGAGTTGCTTAATAAATATCTGTTTTTGCTGTCATGCCTGTAAATGCATATTGTTCATTGAAAGATCATTGCTCAGTGATTTGAGCAAGATTTACTTCTACAACTTTTGCCCTGATTTGCTGCCTTGCCCTTCCCCTCCCCCCCCCCCCACCCCGGGATGGCTCTGGCTGCTGCCGGCCGCCGGCGGTAGAACCAGCCCCCTGTCATCCAGCAGGCAGATGGGGGGCCTGCTGGCACCCCTGGGAGGGCTGTGGGGGCTGTGCTGGAGTCCTCCCAGAGGTGCAGGCCTCCAGTCTACCTGCTGGATGACAGCAGGCAGTCAGGTATTGGGGCCAGTAGCAGCACGGATCTTCTTGGCGCTGGGTGTGGGCTGTGCCCAGCACCCGTCTATCATCTGGCAGGAATATCGAGGGCCCGCAGTCCCTGGAGGACTCCAGCACAGCTCCTGCAACTCTCCCGGGAGTGCAAGTGAGCCCCCGATCTGCCTGCCACATTTTATGATTCCCCATGATAACCTATGGGTGAAACAGCAGCAAAACAGCCAAAGAGTTTTGATGAAATGAAATGGAACAGTGTTTTCAAAACTAAATGAAACTCTAAATGAAATGCCATTCCATTGAAACGGTAGTCGAAGCAGAACTGTGCTGTTTCGCACAGCTCTACTGTAAATATATTAGAATGTGTAGTGGCATGAATTCAAGTTACAGTTGTGCTGCTTTGGCCAGAACCAGGTGTCTGAGAAGTGGAGAGCCTCAGTGAGCTCTGTGCTAATAGCGTTCTTGGATGCAGTGGAGAATTTAACACTGATTTTTCTTTTTCTCCTTAAAAGGGAAATATAAGAAATGTTATAGATATTAAGCCCAGAAGTGTGACATTGCTGTCATTTAGTCTGGCTCTTCTGTTTAGCACAGAGCATAGGACTTTCCCAAATGACCTGTAAATGCATATTGTTCATTGAAAGGTCATTGCTCAGTGATTTGAGCAAGATTTACTTTTACAACTTTTGCCCTAATTTGCTGCCTTGCCCCCCGCCCCTCCGGATGGCTACTGTTTAGATGTTTTTCTAGAGGTTACAGCATTCAATCTAGATTGAAAACTTATTGGAGAGCAGTACTGAAGAAGCCATTATAACACTAAGGAAGTTGTTCCTGTGTTAATTAGCCGCCTATTAAAAAGTAATGCTTTATTTCTAGTCTGGGTTTGTCTAGCTTCCAAGTTCCTTCAACTGGAACGTTGTCTGCAAGATTAAAGAGCTCTCGTTTTAAGTTTTTAGTCCTCTTGTAGACACTTCAAGTCTGTGATAAAGTCACTTCTTTTAGCCTTCTTTCTGATAGGCTAAGTAGACTGTATTCTTGGAGCATTTAACTACAAAGCATGTTTTCTAATCCTTTAGTTATTCTTGCAGCTGTTGTCTGAATTCTAACTTACGAAACTTCTTCATGAACTGGAGACACCAAAATTTGATACAGTTTTCAACTAGCAGTTGCAGTGGCACAGTCTCTCTCTTCCTGCTGAATATTCCCTTAGTTCAGGGGTGTCAAATAAATGGTCTGCAAGCTGGATGCAGCCCATGAGGCTCTTGCAAGGGCTGGAAACTTGTGGAGCAGGGTGAGCAGAGGTAGGATCTACTGCTGAATCCTGAGGTAGAGAGCCCCACTGGGAACATGTCAGGGTGACTGCTGGCTGCATTAATTTCAATGGTTCTCAGATTCTGCTCGCTCTGCCACCAGTGCCACTTAGTCTGCCACCAGAGGTGGGTCTGGATTTGGTCTGGGTGACCAAACAAGTTTGACACGCCATCTTAGTTAATAATGCATCATGAGCACAAGTTTTTTTCACAATCATTACTTCCCATGCAGAATAGCCTGTCCTGGAGGTCTGGCCTGAATTCTTAATTCCTGCTTATGACTTTACATATAACTTTACTAAATGGTCATTTTTTCCTACAAGCTGCAAACATTCTGGTTTATTCCTTATCAGTTGCCTATTCTCTTCTTTAGTTACCATTCTTCCAAACCATATCTCAGACATCAACCATCTGCAGATTTTTGGTAGTAATCTTAGATTTTTTTCCTAACTGACTGATAAAAATATTAGGTAGCCAATTTTTTTGGGACTTACCAGAAATACATCAGTTACATTTACAATTGGAGATCTCTCTTGTAGCCAGTTCTAATACTAAAGGTGCATCAATATATTGGTGCCATATCAGATCAGCACCAATAAAAGGAAAATTAACATTATCAGCTGTTAGCTTTTTTTGGCCGGTGTAGCTGATAATGTCACTGATAAATATACTATGCCTTCTGGCCAGGGCCCCCATACACTGCATGCATGTGTGCAGCTGCACACATGCACATGGCCAGGAATGCAGCCAGGCAGCATGAAGAGCAGTGTCCTGCAGCTAAGTCTGTGGAGGGGAAGGGGTGTGGGAGGGTGCAGATTGAGGTCTCCACAGTGAGGGAGGGAGTGGGGCTCGAGCACTGCCCAGTCTGGGGAATGGATGGGACCTAGGGCTGGGAGTAGGACAGACCTATGGGCAGCTCAACCAGGGGGTATGGGAGAAATGGGGTGGGCGGTGGCTCCTTGCTGCTATGTGCATCCCCAGATTTGTGCGTGGGGTGGATGAAGGCTACCTGGTTTAGGCTAGGGGCTCTCCACTCTAATGTCTTTGCCCTGGGGACCCCACTCTGACCACACATCCTCTGCCCACCCAGCAGCGGTGGGGATGGTGACTTGGGCCTCCCGATGCTAGGTGGGCAGAGGACATATGGTCAACACAGAGCCCCCAGGGCAAAGGCAACTGAGCAGAGAGCTCCAGGCTCACAGCAGGCAGCCCACATCTGCCTTTGCCCCGCTCGGCTCTGCTTCAGGTAAAAGCATCCTCATACTTAAAAATGGTGGCGGCAGCACTTGAACTAAAGCTTATCAAGTTGTCGCACCACCGGAGCCTTAATTCCGAGGCCCCTGGAGCGAGACGGACGGACTCTAGCTTATTTCTTTTTCCCGCGCTAGACTTTGATTTCCCCTTTAATAGGCTGCTAGATAGATCAGATTCCG
>JAGPOW010000261.1:202830990-202865664 GCA_030014935.1 Caiman crocodilus
TGGCCTCAGGCGTTACTACAAGGGGTTTGATTTCACTACGGGGGTTTGGCTTGTTAGGTGGTGTCATGGATCACCGCCCACAATGCAGTCTGCACACAAGTGAGCTTAAGTTTAAGTGCCACTGCTGCCATTTTTAAGTGCTGGGACGCTGATCCTGTGGATGAGCCACCCATGGCTCTATCCTTCTCCCTGCCTCAACCCTGGCTCCCATTTACTGCCCTAGCTGGGCAGCACTCGAAGCCCCTGCCCCACTCCCTCCCTCATCATGGTGAGGGGCCTTGATCTGACCTCGCCATGCTCCCTTCTTCCTCCATGCCCCTTCCTCTGCACAGGGTTACCTGCAGGGTGCTGTTCTCCACACTGCCCAGCTTCATTCCTGTAAATCGGTTATTGGATCAGTATTGGCTGATACGGCTGACTAATAATTGCCTATTGGTATCAGCCAAGAAAATCTTTATCAGTGCACCCCTATTTAGTACTGATGTATATGGTTGTATTTTCCTAATCCAAAGGTCAGAAACAAATGTCTTAGTGCCAGAACAAATGTCTTAAGAGTCTATCTTAAGCCTACTGCTTTAATTAAACTACATTTATAATCTCAAAAATATAGGTTGGCAAAACCCATTTTCCATAAGCCAATGCTCATTAGCATTAAGTAAGTATTATTGTCCATTAAATCTTTTATTTGGGGAATCTCATCAATTATTGCATTATTTAGCTTTGGAGTGATGTCAGACTGATAATATGCATTATCTGGATTATACTTTCAGAATACTAGCACAATTTTTTGGTTTTTTTTCTAGGCTGGTAGAATTTTCTTAGAGTTCCACAATTTACAGAAAAACAAATATAATGATCCAGATTGGTCCTTGGCTAGCTCTTTCAAACTTCTGGCTCTCAAAGATTTATTTTTAAGGTTTATTTGAAGGCAGTCTCAAAACTGCCTTCTTTTCAAATTCAATGCCATATCCAGTAGTGTGTCTAGTCAGCAAAACCTTACAGGGAATTTGAAAGGTAGGCAAACCACCAAAGCATTTTTCTGACATGTTGTGGTAAATAGTTCTCTGTGGGCATGTCTATGTGTGCATATTAATTCAAGGCAATAATCTCCAGTGAATATTGTCCAAGAGCAATTAACTCCGGCACACCACATTTACATGTGCACCTGGGACTGCTGCATGTTGAGCTGGGTCAAAGCAGTGCTAGCTGGTAGAGGATCCGGGTAGCTGGATGGGGCATGAGGGTGCTTAAGTGTAGGGCTCGCTGGCACACAGCCCCCTCACTGAAGCACTCTCCTGGTCCAGTCAACTGCATCAGCACCTAAACTTGTGGAGTAAAAAAACCTGAAAAAACTCCACAGCAGCGGAGTTTATTGATTTACTCCAACCTAATAGCCTTGCACATGTAGATGCCAAAGCATTTACTGCAGACCTAATTAGGCAACTGCAGTAAACATCACATGTAGACGTGCCTTGTAAATGAGTGTTGACCAGCCATTTTGTCATCTGTAGGTTTTAGATGTACTTTTAACTATGTAAAAATACTTGCTGATGGTTTGTGAGTCAATTAAATTGGATTTTTTAAGCCCTCTATTTATTAACAAATTCAACTTCTCAGGTCACAAACATAACATTTTAAAGATGCACCCAATCCCCTAAAGTACACATAAATACAGATATGTGTCTTTCATTGACAATATTCCCTTACCCAAGACAGTGTGTTGTGTTCTTTTCTTCTCTTTCTTTCAGTCTCTTGACAGTTTTCTTGTTTCAATGTTAACCTTTTGTGGGTTTTTTTATTTCTGTGCGTAACCTGCTTAATAATTCATGCCTTCTTTTTCCTTAGAACTCTGCATAATAAAGAGCTCATTGTCTTCCACCCATCTCTACTTTTAGATGACAAATTCATTCCAAATGTGTTCTTAACTGTTAGTTTATATAAACTACACTTTCCTTCAATATTCAAAAAAGTTTTTCAAACTGTCATTTGGAGACATGAGAATATTCTTTTTTCAGCAAATTTCAAGAACTTCCAACAGATTTTTAGGTAAGCATATTTTTTTTTCCTTCTCCCATTTAGAACTGACTTGATGGGACAAGTTTTTTCCTTTGCTAAAACTTCTCAAACTTTTTAAAACCAATCTGAATTTTTTTGGGGGCAGGGGAGTGCTTTTGCAACTGTAGTTTTTACAGGCACTTAAATGAGTGATGAGTTCCCTATGACTTTTATGTTGTAGTGTCCTCAGGAAGGTTCAGTAAGAACATTAAAAGGTTATCTGGTTGTTATCTGTTATTTCCCTTACAATGTCTCCAAACTGTTTTCAGAATAATTTGATTCTGGAACATGTCCACCATATGCAGCAGACATCCTACAAGACTCCCTCCAACATTTCCCTGTTCTTGTACCAAAAACTTTAAGTGTTGTCAGATATCATTGATACAGTTTTTTTAAATAATTTTCTTTGAGTATGCGGATGCATTTGAGAACCATTGTTCCAGATCCTTTACCACTTATTTCTGATATAATATCAGTAGCCCATTTTGTCAAACAATGGGGTGCGGAGCGGGGTTTCAATCTATGGCTTTTAAAACTGCTTTATGTAACACAGACAGTAGGCCTGTATGTTTCATAGGTGTAGCCAGTATTTTCTCAGTTCTTTCCAATTACAAGGAGGTTTACCTTTCTTTGAGGCTGTGTTAAAAAGTGTTTCAGTTGCAGGTATTGGGGAAAATGGGATTTTAATGTCTTCTGTGGTACACTGTATTTCTTCAGAAGATATAAATGTATTTCCTTTGAATAATTTTTCAAATGTTATTATATTAGCATGTTCCTAGATGTGAAGGCTTCCAAATGATTTCTTAGGATTAAATTCTATATTATTAGATACAGGTACAAAAGGTGATAGTCATGAGCTTGGTTTCTTAATTTTTCAACATTTCATTCAAAGTTTCACCATAAAGAGGTGATTTTTGATATATTGAATTTTGTCCTAGAAGATTTGTTTAGCCATGGTAATGTATTAAGTTTGACTCTTCAACAGTATTTTTTGTTCTGTCTTTACCTAGTTCTCATCATTTAGAGATCTTTAATTAAACTTATTACTATCATACATCCTACCACTGCATAGAAATCTAATCTGTAAAAGATCTAACTGTAGTGTTGGTTTTAAAAATTAGTGAACAAAAGATGTAGTCTAACATAGTTGTACGTGTAATTCCCATTGTGGATGAAAATGGTTCTCCACATGCGTTCAAGAACAGACCTGAGTAAAGCCTAATATAACTAAACTATCTCCAGTAGAATAGTATCTTCATTGTTAGTAAGAGCATAAGTTAAAAGGTAAGGCTTTTTGGGGGGGGAACAGATATACTTAGCTCATCAGTTCTCTGATGTGAATCTGACTCTGTCATGTCTATATTATACAGTTTCCTCTGACAGTTATCCATATAGAAACAGAACAAATCAAATATGGTTAAAAGCCTGTTGCAACTTTTTCAGTTCAGTTTGATTCAGTGATGGAAACTGACAAGCTCCTGTTTCACTGGGCCTGGCCCAGATTTAGTTAAACTGTAATAATTCAAAAGATGGTTTATGGTTTGCTTTCAACTGCTGCATAAATGAAAAGCATCTTGTGTGTCTGTTTCTTTTAAGTCTCTCTCTCAGAAGAAAGTGGAATTACAGCAGAATATTGATGCCTTTATAGTTAATGGGCCAGATTCTATTCCATCTCCATCTACATGTGCATTAATGTGTTTTAGTTAATACAAATTAAATCTAGTACTTCTGGGTGCATATACACAAGTGTAGAGGCTGCTCTAACATGCTGGAATGCTGATTAATTGAGTCTGATGGAGTATGGTAATTACTGCACTGCAGCAGTTTCCTGCATGTCATTATCAGTATCCCCACACTTAAAAATGGCAGCGGGGGCTCTTGAACTAAAGCTCATTGAACAAACTTTAGGTTAAGTGCCTCCGCCACCTTTTTTTAAGCATGGTGACACTGACACAAGACATAGTGGTGTTTTAATTAGAGAGGCTTTTAGATTGTGTAGATTCCCCAAGAACAAGACATGCTTGACAAGTTGAAATGATATACCTTGATTTTTAGCAAGTTTTTTCACTCTGCATCCTCCTTAAGCTAAAGAAATGCAGTAATTTTGTCTAGTCTATAGGTGGATATGTAACTGGTTGGATCATCATGCTTAATGAGCATCCATGGCTGAATGTCTAGCTGGGAGAAAATATCAACTGGAGTTCCCTAGAGGTGTCTGTCCTGGGTCTGGTAATGTTGAATATGTTTATTTAATGATTTGAATGAGTACACGCTCAAGAAGGTCCCCTAAGGTCACAGCTTTATTAACGATGGGATTGAGTAGATTTGCAGGTGACACCAAGCAGAGTGACCTGGATACATGGTAGAAATGGTCTAAAATCAATCGGATGAAATTCAGCAAGGACAAGTGCAAAGTCCTGAACTTGAAACAGAAAAATTTCATGTACAAATACAGACTAGGGGGTGATTGGTAGGTTGCAGTACTTCAGAGAAGGACCTGTGAGTTACAGTAGACCATAAGTTGAATATGAGCCAATAGTGTGGTGTTGGGAGAAAAAAAAGTCCAACAATGTACTGGGTTGTTATTAATAGTGTCAGTTGCAAATTAAGGGAAGTAATTTTTTTGCTCTATTCAGCTATGATGAAGCCTCACTCTGAGTATTATGACCAGTTTGGGGCCCCAGACTTCAAGAAGGACATGGACAGATTGGAAAGAGTCCAGCACAGAGTGACCAGAAATGATTAGAGGCCTGGGACAGATGATTTATGAGGAAAGACTGAAAGAACTAGGACTATTTAATCTGGAGAAGTGAAGCCTGAGGGTGGATTTGATAAGTCTTCAAATATCTGAAGAACAATCATGGAGAAAATGCATACAGGTTTTTCTTTGTGACACACATAACAGAACTTTCTGTTTTTAAAAAGCTTTGTTCTTGTCAATTTAATTTGCTACTCCTAAATGTCAGCTTAGGATCTGAAATTCAAATCAGATTGTTTTTGAGCTTGTATACCACTTCAGCAATGGAAAGTTCTGCAGTCAAACTTTGGAGATACCTAAGTTTCCTGAGTGGTGAAAGAATCTACCTGACACTCTCCCATCACTGTGTTGGCTCACCACGAGAGTAAACAAGAATAAAAAATTTTTGTTTTCTTTTATTGAAAAAACACTCCCTGAACAGACATTGTGGAACATGGTGCTTTTTTACACTTTTTTTTCTGATGGTTTCATGAGGCCCTAACCAGGCCCTGTACAATTGAATTGGGACCTGGCTTACACCAGCCATGTGGCAACAGGGCCAATCCTGATACAGCTATGCGGGGCTTAGAAATTTGGCAGTGGGGGAGCAGTTGCAGTATTAATTTCTACTTCTCTTCCACTGCCAAATTTCCAGATCAGTGGGGAGACCGAGAGGCCAGATTTATGAACCCACTGTCTTGAGCACCACTGTCCTACATGATGAGTTTGTTTGACAGTGTACCACTAGTGTTACCTGCTGCTGTGTAGTTTCCCATTTTGTTGCTGAAATACAGCGTGGGTAGCCACTTTGGCATTATTTTCTGAAACATCCTTTTATATAAGTCTTCCATGTTTTTCTAAGCATTTTGTGTCAGCTGATGCTTCATGTGAGGGCAGAGCTCAGGAGTTTGCTTATAGTGCTAATAGATAGCAGTTTGGTATATACCATATAGGATTGTTGCATGAATCGCATGAACTGTGAAATGGACTTAATGTCTAATTCTGAATGCTACCTGTTGACTAGTTTTCAGCAAAGCTGTCAATGAACTCATGAGGATCCCTCACAACTTATGTATTTTTCATAATAATTTCATTTTGAATCCCAGCCAAAACTCCTTAAATTTGACCTATTTCATAAATCAGTAAAAGAACTGGGCTATCTTAGAAAGATTTTAACACAGGAGAAAGTGTCACAGTAGGTAGGTCAGAGAAAAGATGGCAAAAGTCCTGAGGAATATCTGTCCTTTCTATGTCTAACTTCCTTGCTCCCTAGGACTTGTATCTAATGGAAGTGACCATCGGTATGGCTCTCACCTACACAATGCAGTTGTTTGACTATCCCCAAACCTGAGCACAGACCTGTGATCCTCCCCTACCAAGCATGCTTTGCAATACTTGCTAGAGGGCCACTGTCTGCAGTGACTAGCCCCTCCCCTCCTTCATATGCCCCTGTCTGCCACTGTAGCAGGTCTCTACCATAAAGGAAACTGTTGAAAGCAGACATTTGGAGCCCATACAGGAGAGGCAGGGTGTTTGGGTGCGCTTCAGTGGTGGAGGCAGATGTTGGTACTTGAGGGCAAAGCTATCTGTCTTGGCAGGTGGGAAGGTTTGCTGAGGTGTGAGTGCTGATGATGTGCATGCAGGTTGTCCTCTGCCAGCTTCTTTTTTCTGGCTGCATCGTAGGTTCTGGGCATCTAGACAGAAGCTTAGCCAGGGGGAGAGTTTTCTTGGTTTCACTCAGCCTTGGTTTCATTCTTCCCACCTCCCAGCCCCTGTGCTGATGAGGCAGGAGCCTCATGGGCAGGGTGGGATTCAGGGGCTAGTTTTCTAAAACCCTTCAAGATTAGATCATGCCCTCAGAGCTATCCCAGTGTACAGCAGTCCATTAGTGCCCCGTGGTGACATGACTGAATTGCCCCAGAAGCTAGGCACCTTGTAATTGCCTGGGAAATTCTAGGACAGCACCTGAGTGAATGCACAGCATTTATTTCTATGGCCCCTGTGCTTTGTTCCCCCAACATCACAGCTTAATTGCCACTTCCACCTGTATACCGTGATTTGGAACAGCCTGTATGGGTGGCAGGGGCCCATGGTTGAATGGACACCTGGGAATTGGCCCTCCACAAGCATGGGAAGAAGCTGGAAACCTGGGTAGTGTTGGGGCAAACCCCATTGTTGCTATGACTTGGCCATGGCAGGCTATGACCCACATGCCAGCAACACTCCACTCTCCTGCCTAAATTAAAGCATACCACCAAATCCCAAGGGGATCTAATCTCCTTGATGCCCTAGCAGCAATATGACCTGTGGAGAGAGGTTCCTCTGTCCCCATGTCCCTGCAGTAGAGCATGGAAACTCACCAATGGCAGCAGTAGCTAGGAGTTCAGGCACACTTCCCTTACCCTTACACCTCTGGGATCTAGTAGTAGGATGATGGTTTGCTGATGGGGATTGTGAGATGCCAGTCAAGGGAGGGATGTGGAAGACCCTTGACATGGTCATGAGAAAGGAAGCCTGTGGAATGATGGCTTCCCTATGATCCTCTGAGATTGCTTTCTGTCCTCCATACTGCCCTCAATGCTGGGGTCAGGTCTGATATTGACAGCACAGGATTGTCATTATGCCCTGGTGCTTCTGTGACCGTCTCATAACAACTGTCCCCTGACTTTGGCTACTATACCTCCAGGTCCTGGCTGGGAAACAAGCCCTGGGATGCCTCGTACTCCTCCTGTTCCTGTGCCTGCCCCAAAATGGCTGCAGCGTAGGCACTGCAGACCTCCTCCCTTTCCTACTCTTTGTGTGTGCTCTGGTGTTTCCTGCCCATCCTCAACACACTGATATTGATGGTATCATGAGGGTTCACACCACTTTCTTCTGCAAGGCTATGGTAGTCAGGTATGCTCCTGATAGTACTGTAGTGCCCTTGGAGCCACCAGAAGTTCAGCTGGCACCCTAGATCTTGAATAGGCCCTGATCCATTTGGTTTTGGAGCTGTTCTGACACCAATCACTATTGTGGCCCCGGGCTGTCATTTCAGCAGCAACATGCTTAAAGATGGCCCTAATGCCTTTGGCCCTGGTGGAGAGACAGCCCCAGATGGCAAGAAGGTCCTTCATCTTGACCTGCATGCCAGTGGATCCCTTGAAGACTGAGGATATACTGTGGGTTTGTTGAAATTTTTGCAATGCATGGATTATATGATTTGCCAAATATATCTTTATAAAAAGTCATTCCCAACATTTCTTAGAGGTACATACAACCATTTGGAAATTTGTAATTGGTGTGTCAAAAAAGCTTTGAACACAAATACAAAATTACACAAATCATGGTATAGAGCCAGATCTTTAATTGGATTAAGTGGCATATCACCACTAGTTATCTGGAGGACCTGATTCTTTGTTCTGAAATGAAACATCTCCATTATAAAATTATACACCTGGTCTGCTTGTCTATAAAGGGCTATTTAAGCTTCATATCAGTGCCTACCTTTCAAAACTAAGGCTCAGGTAAAATGCTAATCCTATATAGTCAGGGAATCTAAATGTTTGGTGGATCTTTGAATTAATAGTACTGACACATGGAAAATGTAACACAAGTCTTAGGAAAACAAACATAATGCTCTAGTCCCTGATTCTGCCAGTGAGCCCAAGTGGGTAGACCACTATGCCTCATGGTATCCAATTTAAATCAGTTGGACATTAAAGAGGCCTGAGCACCTGTGAGCATATTGTTGTCTGAGTAAAGCACAGGAGCTTGGAAATCTGGAATGAAATTCTTGCCTCAATGTAGTCAATGGGAATTTTGCCTTTGATTTTAATGGAACCATGTGTCATCATGGACTTAATTTAAAGTGTTTCTGTAGAAATCGTTAACTTAGCACTTTGGGCCTGATTTGCAGAGGTGTTTAGCACAAGCAGCTCCCATTGGTTTCACATGAATTGAGGTGACTCCACACCAGGGGTGACTGTTGCCTCCCGGGTTGGGGGGGCACAACTTGTGGGTGGGCCCAGGGGCGGGACAAAAGCCCTATATCCACCCCTATACTTTTGTGCTGCGGCTTAGTGTCGTCCCCCCCTCCCCCGCGCCCCTCCTACCAGTCTCCTGTGCCCCACACTACAAATCAAGCCTTAGTTTCTCAGGCTGAGTACCCAAAACTAGTGGGAATTTAAACTCTGTGATTGTGATTGATCCTTTTTTGCCTAAACAGAGATGCTAAAATTAACCATGCAGCAAAGATGTTTTGAGAATGAATTCATTGTAAGAGAGCTTTGAGATTCTCTGAAAAATACAGGAACTAGGGACATTCTAGACAGAATTGTTGTTGTGCTTTTTCTTTGCACTAATTGTGGGTGTCAGAAGAATGAAATGCATTCTTTGTAAAGACTTTTCAAAACTGACTCAAGTGTCAAACCTACTTCTGAGAAGACTGGAATGCAGTGGATAGATGCCAAACGTTTATTCTTTTTGCATTTGTTTATTTTTTAAAGAACTAATTAAAACTTTTTTAAATGAGCATCTGTCATGATTGTGCATATTTAAAGGGAAGGTTGTTTTAAAATTTTGTGTTATCCACTATGGTTTGATGTAACAAACATCATTCTGAATTTCTGTTTTTTTTATATGCATGATGTGGTGCAAGATGGCATTTTGATTCTCTGATAACTTTTTATAACTCACTTTTTAAAATTATATTCAACTTCCCTGGTATGAATATTGGCATTGGCAAACTTTGTGAACTATTAATATTTTGAAGAAGCATGTGGCATTTCCATGATTTTAGCACCAGAGGGCAGTACAAGTCAGTGTATTGTCTTGGTCTTTTAGGTGTCTGGATAAGATGAAAAAAGACAGTATTATTCAAAATGTCTTTTACTTTCTTCTTTAGTTAGTGTTTTTCAAATGACTTTTGAAACATTAATAGCTATTTCATTCTCAAAATTTATCCCCTCCCAAAACTCCAACCCCCCTGCCAAATAGGCTGTCAAACTCTCAAATGACAAATTTAGGAAAACAATTTGCTTAATACATGTATTCCAGCCAGGCAGCTGGATCCTAGCTACCATTACCAAAATAATGTTGTTATACTAGTCTTAAAATTTTACAGAAATTAAAAACAGATTAAATATTAGAATCCTCAAACTGGTTTTCTTAAAAAGCTTAAAAATAAAAATTGCCTTTCAACATCTTGTGGGTTTTTTTGTCTTTTTGTTTTTTGGTTTTTTAAGTATAAATACATGATCTATCTGAAACTTGGGATGGCAGAAGGAAAGAGACAGTTTGCCATTATAATTTATGGTCTCAAGAGCCAAACCTGGTTCTTAGTAATACTTTAACAGCCAGGGCTGTGTTATATGCTTAGTTAAATAATAAAAAAATGATCTTCAAATTGGTTATTTTTTGTTCTGTAATTCTTATGAGTGGAACAGGCACTTAATAAAAAGTCTATTTATAAGCTTTCTGCCTGTCCTCCACCTACTGCTGCTGCCTTCCCAGTATCCCAGGGAACTGGGAAGATCCAAAGCCACTTGTGTCCTGTGGGCTGTGCTTAGCTGAGGATGGGGTCCGGACAGCAGCAGCAAAGATAGATAGATAGATTATAAGATATATATAAGGGTTCCCCTTCCCCGTTATTGCTCCAGGAGAACGAGGTGGGGAGGGCAAAACTGCTCTCTTCCCATGCTGTTGCCACTGTCTCTGTCCCCAGGGTTGGCCAGAAGTGGCTCGGCAACTACTGCCCCTGGAACAGCAAGAAAAGCACCAGTGGCAGGCAGGGGAAGCAAGGGAAGGAAAGTGTCTTTGAGCACCAAGGGAAGAAGGGGATTCAACCTGCCTTTGGGATTTAAAATTCCTGGTGGCTTCTGTGGTTCGCTCCAGTCTAAAAGGGGGTATAGCCATGCCACCTCACCTCCTCTGGGTCTGACCCTGAGGATTCTCCCTTAGGTGTATTGGCTGCAACCACAGGTGAGGATTAAGAAAATGTATGCCTCTCAAATGTAATTCTCCTGGGTTTTTTTCTCCTGTCTCTTGATGCAGCTATAGGAATAATTATTCTCATTTGTGTTAGTGCCCAGCCTCTTTGTGGTGGTGTGGTCAAGTTACAAAGAGACAACCTTCTGTGGAGGAGCTAATACTTTACAAATACTTTTGTGAACTTTTGCAGAGACCTTCCACAGCATCTGTTCAAAGCTGCAGGAGTTAGTGTCTACATAAAGGTGGGCTGCCAGGAAGACGTTCACAGAGCAGTACAAAGGTTGAGGGCCCTGGTTTTTAGATCTCTCTAGGCCCCTGTCTGGCTCCTACCCACAGAGAAGATTTAGGAAGGAACTCTGTAGGGAGAATTATTCAGTATTTCCTGGCCCCTTTAGCCATAAAATCTGTAGTGAAAAAAAGGGACAGAGGTACATTATGAGCTCCATTCTGTATCCTTTGCCGTAAGGTCCCTGTTTGGTATTTTTGCATGCATAAATTAAATAATTTTTACGTGCATGCACATAATTTCAATGTGATTGCACTAGTGTAACCCCAAGATAAATGATTCTTTGATTTTATACCACATGCATCATCAGTTTTGGCTCTATTTAAGAGGTCTATTAAAATGCATATTTTAAATGCAGTGTAAATAATATCCAGCCAGCTGTGTTCATGAGGAAAAATTAGGATCTACATTTTTTTATGTCAATGTTAAGATGTTTATAACATACTGGGTATTTTGAGGGGGATACAGAGTTAGCATTTTTTTCATAAATACACAGAATAAAAACAAGTGGAAAAACCCATAGAGGTTTTTGTTTTCTTTCTTTGACATCTCTGTTCTCCAAATTTTTAATTGCACAATTGCATATGGCTTTTTTTTAGCTTGCTTTTACAAACTGACTTTTTTATTCTTCAACTAACAGTCTTTTCTATTTAAAAAGAATTAGCAAAGGATTATAGGTAAATCCTTTCCAGTATTTAGGCTCCAAGCAGGTTTTTTGACGTTGCATGCATCTTTCTTATTTGGATTAGGTTGCCAAAAATATTTTAACCTAGTGAATACACTTTTCTCAAACGTGTTTTTTTACTTAATGTTTTTTAAATATAAAATTAAAAATAAGGGTCTACTAGTGTATGTGTGCATGCATACATGCATGCATGCACGCTTGTGTGTTTCTAACTTCATAATGATTGTAGTAACTTCTCTTGACAGGCTGTGAAATGTGGATACTGAGGACTGGATCTTAAATCCCTCAAATCACATGTGTGTGAGCAAAAAACAAAAAAAGAGAAAACCTAGAGGGGTTATCGGTAATACAATGTGGAACAGCTGAAAACATGGAAACAATTTCCTCCCTAATTTGGGCAGATTGGAATGCATCCCCAAAATCCAAACGGAAATAGTAAAATTTAAAAACTTTTTATTAGTACCTAACCCAGCTGCACCTGGCTGTCCTAATTGCCTTCAACCTAGTCATTACTCAAAGGCATGAAGTTTAGCCACCAACAGCACTTATTAATGTATAATAGGAATTTACTTGTAAAACAGAATTATTGGAATGGTGTGATATCATAAAGACTGAGGTGCTGACATTTTAGATTGTTTTATATAGGGATGTTGAGTTATAATTTAGGAGTTAGATATTCCTTGGGTGATTAATCACTATTTGGTATAATGTAAATGTTTGTTGGATGCACATTGACTTAAAGTTTGTAATTATCCACTGTGGAAACATGTTCATGTAAATAAGGTCATGATTGTTTGGTTTGTAAACAACCTGCTTTTCTAGTACTTTGTAGAAGATTGACAAAACCTAGAAATGCAGAGGCAGCAGATTAATGAAATGTTTCAGCAAGACCACCTTCACTGATTTCTGTAAAGATGTCAAAGCCCAAGACTATAAAACTGCCTGCAATTTCTCCCCTTCGTATCAATGGTGTGAGAAACTGAATACATTAATTTTGTTGGACCTCAAACTTAAAATCTGTCAATATTATTCTAGTGATTAATGGTTACAGACTTTTACCTACCTCATAAATATAATGTGCCTTGATTACAGAGGCATTGCTCCCGCTGCTGTAGTTAGTTATGTCAGCACTTCCATTGTAAACCCCCTTTTTTAGGGGTTTATAAGTCCGACATAAAAATTCAGTCTGGGATAGGTTCTTAGACTGGAAGCAAATACAGATTTGCTAAACAATCCATTGAATGATAGCTGTGCTAAATAATTCAGCTATGCCTGTATTTCCTCTTAGACCTTTTGGCATTCCTAGAACTCAAGATTACTTAGTTCTCTTTAAATGAGGGATAATTATTAGCCCTCATTCTATAATGCTGGCCAGCGCTTATCGTAATGCATATTTCTAAAAACGTCTGCCATAAATATTTAAAAATATAATACATATGAGCAGTAACTCTTCCAAAACTCCTTTTAGTGTTCATGTCATGATGTTTTGATCCAGGACATAAACTACCACTAAACACCAATTTACAGGACAAGACTCCATAAGGACCACAATAGAGAAGGGCATTTAAAATATATTTCATTAACTACAAAGATCTGAGCACTATCCTCCACTGGTGTAAACTGGCATCACTCTGCTGATTTCACTGGAAGTGTGCTGATTTACACCAGGAAGATACTTGGGCCTTGAACACATTTTATAACAGTAAAAAAAAAAAAAATTAAAAACTCTCTCTATTGCGTTTTCTCAATACCTGAAATCCTGGCATGGTTCTTGTAGGCAAAGAATTAATAAACAACAACCCACTTATCCTAGCATTACAGATGCTTTCTCAGGATCACCGGGGCCTTGTTTGGTCTCTGAGAGTACTTCCACCTGGCTTCTAGACTGGGGATGAAGAGGGCTGGCCCCTTCCAACTCTGAGGATACTGTCCCCTCATTCTCCCTGGTTCTTTGTGGCCTTGACTCAAGGAGCAAGCATTCAGTTCCTCTCCTGAGAATTCCTCTTCTCTCCTTTCTTTTTGGGGTGAATAAGCGCAACCCAAAGATCTCAGCATAAAACAGTCAGCTCTGTTTCAGTAAAGGCATTTACTGAGGTACAGACCACCTAGCCAGAAGTCCTCTGCTGCCCTCCCAAGTTAAGGAGATTAGCAAGCAGGTCCTCTGCCTCTGCACAGCCCATAGCACCCCCAGAGACAGTCTGCTGTTTCCTTTTCAATCTCCCTGATTTCTGAACCCCAAAGAGCCTCTGTTAGTCTCGTTCCCTAACTGCCTCCCCCAAGTGGACACTCCTGTTGTCTCCCCATTGTTATGCTCATCTTCTCTCTTATGATGCCTCTGGGGCATCTGCTTCAGAGGCTATGTACCAAACCCACTTACTTGAACCATCAACAAGGCTATTGTAATTTTGCTGATGCTGAAGATCCTTCTTGTACTGTACTGCATGTAGCTGGCACTTAGCCCTTTGCAGGGATGGCAACTTCTGGTTGCCATCAGGATCATGATCATGCAGGTGCTGACAACAACCACTTTTTTTTCATGCCCTCCCCATGTTGGACCCTTTTGCTCTGCCATACATAAACACAGTTAACACACAAATATTGCACTAAACCCTATTGTCCCTTGCATCTAGTTCACTTGTTTGTATCAGGTTGGTCAATAACATATTCTAATATAATTTGTGATATACTGTTTTGGGGGGGGAAGGTGTTGGTTGGTTGGGTTTTTTTTTTAAGAAAGTTATGATGATGATGATTTTCTTTCCTTTTCTTTTTTCTTAATGACATCAACTTGTAGGCTGTAAGTTCAAAGTTTAAGCGATTGTTCTAGTTTCTCTCTTTGTACATACACACATGCATGCACGTACACATTTTTACACTATATTTCTTTTCTTCCCTATAAAGCAATAATATTTACTTGTTAGATTTTACTTTCTTATGCCACAGCTTGAGTAAGCAATCCTTCAAGAAAAATTTTCCTGGTTATGTTGCACAGCTCTGGGTTCAAAGGGCATATCTGAACTACATCTATGGCATGCCTCAGCAAGGACACTCCTGAGCAAACCCAACCATCCATATCTACTTGTACAAAATGTAGAAATGCACTGGCGAATAAACTTGGAGGCATTCCCCAGCACCTGCTGTCAGATATTACAGGTCTTATGGAGGCTCATAGAGAAGTGTCTTTGGTACAGTTTCACTGGCAGGTTTGGTAAGCAGGAATGGATGGCAGGACCTGCTTGAGAGCATCTTTGTCAAAACATCAGGATCACAGTGTTGCTTCTTAAGGTGCTTTGTGTTTTCTTTCCAGTGACATGGTTTCCCAAAATATGTATCTATTAATAAATAAGCTTTTGGGGCTCAGTGTGATTAGGTTAACATATTATTTAATTCATTAAGTCAGTCCAGAGGTTGGAAATGTTTTTCAGTGGGGGGGACCACAATGACCAAGCTTGGGTTGGAGGCAGGTGGGCATTAAGACTTGCCAGATGTTGCTCTCTTGGTTGTTCAGGTGTGGACAGTACAGCAGAAAGAAGCTCCTCCTTTACCAGAGCTTGTGCTAACCAACTGTGGCATGGTAAGGGCAGAGATTTTCCCCTTCTCAGGGCTCCAGGCAACCAGCTGTGGTGTATCTACCCTCAGGGAGATCTAACCTCTTCCTGAAAACCAGATAGCTGACTACAGCATGGCATAGGAAGAGCTCCCTTCTGCAGGAGCCATGGGTGACTGACTAGCTTGGCATAGAGAAAATCTCTGACAGATGGGCTCTGCAGGCTAGATCCAAAGGCTCTGCAAGATTGTTTGGGCCCATAGGCCATAGGTTGATGGCCGCAGAGTTAATCAAATGCCTGTTTAAACATAATTTAGATTTTCTTCTCCGTTACATTTAAATAACTGATTAAATAGAAAGCTTTTTTGTTTATTAAAACTGATTAAAAATAGGGGAGAGAGGAGTTTCACTAAAACTTTGCCCGTTTCCTTCACCATGTCTTTCTCTCTTTCTTTTTATTGTATTAAAGGTGGAATGGTAGCTTAAGAGAAAAAATAATTGGGTATTATTTATCTGCATAGCTAGGGACCTGAGTATCTTTTAATAACTGACTCTAATTAATTACAGAAAGCTTTTCACCTCTATCATGGAATGTCTGGTTCTGATAAGGAAATAATGATAATTTGTATGTTTTAAGTGTTAGGATGTAAGTGTATTTTCTGGTCAAAGTGTATTGTAGATCTTAGTAGGGAAGTGAGAGCGCTTTTATGAAGGAAGCATTCATTTTCACTTTTATTTAGTAGGGGGATTTTAGTAACAGAAGTTAGAAGTTGTCTGACTCAAACTAGGATTATGCCACCCTTCCTAAATGGGGGTGTATGCACGTTTGTAGGCTTGTCGCATATGATACTTTCTGGAGTTTAAAAATTCAACAGAATTTTAGGGGCTAAGAACCATATGCTTACTTCCCTTATTCATTTGTGCAATGTTTATTGAGGTTTCATGTACTTCATGTAGCAAGAATCTGGAAATCTGAATAACTGTACTTTTAAAAAATATGGTGTGTGTGTGTATGTATGTGTTTTGGTGGGGGGAAGCATTTAAAAAGCTAGCCCTAACACTCCAGAGGCAGGGCATCCGGCACTCACAGTTTACTTGGCTGACTGGATAGCTTGAAAGCCTTAATTTAAAAGTCATCTTACAATCCTTTTTAATTGGCTCCAAAGTCAATAGTTAAGTATCTGGCCTGATAAGAAGGCTTTTGACTCTCCATGTGCCATAAAATCAGCAGAGAGGCATCTGTTTAATGCAACAATGATGCTAGAATTTTTGTTACTGGGGTTGCTCTAAACGGGATTTACCCCTTAAGGCAGCAGTAACACACCATAAAAAGGCCATTCCTTTATTCCACAGCAGCAAAGTTTTAACATTTTGGCTTTCAGGTTTTTTTAATAGGTAGCAATAACAAGACTTGCATGGGGTGGTTTGTAGAAGTACTGTACATGGTGTCTAAGATTAGAATACTTCCCTTCCAGGTTTTATTGCCCCTGGTTTATATAGGCCTGGGAAAGAGCATCTAACAAATTTCAGGGTTCAGTTCTTGGTTCTGGAAAATTTTTGTGTGTGCAGATTGATGGAGTAAAAGACACGTTCCAGTTTGTAATGGAATTAATTTATCAGCTTGTTTTAGACTTTTCCAAACAAAAGTTTTTATTAAAATGGAATTATAGAACTTCAAGTCTTTATAAGAATAAGAATAGCCTGTGTAGTTTTTATAACCAAAATTCAAGCTTTGAAAAAGCTAGGCAATCCAACTGAAAGCTAAAGGGAACTTTTGAATCCAAGCACCATTAACTGCCTCTGTAGAAATGCCAGTCCTTTTATTTTTTCCTTTTTGTTCCCAACATCTCTGCTTATAAATAGTGAGAAGGAGTTAGCCCTCTTAGTCGGAAGTCAGGTAGAAGGCATGGCAGGATGGCACTTCAGAGGCTAACAAACCACCATATCTTCTTGATGACCAATTATTTGTGTGCTGAAAACCTGTTTATGGCTATGGGGAGATTAAATTTGGAAGAATCACTGACTACAGGGTACCATTTTTGCAGTGTCCTCTGTCATTTCTAGGTCCTTTTCATATGAGTGCTTAATAAATCTACCATCTCCATTCACATTGCAGGCAATTCAGTTGCACAACCTGCGCATGCCATATTGGAAGTCTGGGCAAGAGAACATTAATTTCACTAGCATATGTTTCTAGTACTAAGGATGATGCATTTCTATCATTTGATTTTTTTTTTTTTTCATGTGACATCTTTTCATATTACTTTCATACGGTTATTGTCAGGATGAGGTATGTGAGGTATACATGAGGTATGCATGTATAGATATATTAGCTCTGGATCTTCTGATGCTTGCACAATTGGTGGCTCATAGAAGTGTAATGAAGAATGATTAGTGACTGACCTCACTGAGCTACTTGTCTAATCAGAAATAAGTAAAAAGCATCTTCTCTGGAAGACAGCTGTAAAGAAGTCTGGAGTCTGCACACTTCTCTCTCATTTCCTCCGTCCCCATCCCCCTGGCCTTGTTTGTCTTCTAATGCTATAAACTTGTATGGTGAGTCATTTGAAACTACTAATGTGTACTGGCAAAGCTAACTTCATTTTAATGAAGCATTATTTCTTTTCTCAGAATTTCCCTAGATTTTAAAAAGCCACAAGAATTTCTCAATGACAAGTATTAACCTAGCTTGGGCCTTAACTTCTTTGTATTACATGCTGTCTTCCCTTTTGGGATTCTTCTAACTCATTCTCTCTCAGGATTTATACTCATCCAAATTCAGGTTAATTTACTGACCTTTCCCATTTCTTACTTACTTGATTGATTTAGGAGACCTACAGGCCTCCTGAGGTCTTCAGGATGATGCACCTTCCCTGCTCCATTGAGTCCTCCCTCTCCTGTCAGATACAGGGCACTCAGACCTCAGTGAAGCACACAATCTTTCTCATCCGGTTTGTATTAGCAACTTTTCTCTTTCCTGCTTCGAATACTTTTAGACACTGATAGATTTCCAGCTGTGCAATGGAGAAAGCTTCAATAATTATTACAGAAAAATGCAGAGAGAGCTTGGAGTATGGTACATGTCCTGATTTTACTGATATATTAGGGTGTCACTCTGACTTATTGCTGTTTGGAAGAAACTCTTTGCTCCAAAGATTGTGCTGTGCCAATACTTGAGGAAGCGGGGGTGGGGGAAGGCCTGATATTAGTATACTTCACACTAATAGACTCAGCTAAACCTGCCATCTCCAGTAGAAGCAGGCACAGATTGGGCACCTAGATAGCAGACAGGGGCTCAAGCTTCAAGCTCCAATACCTCTTCTGTCTGTTGCTTCCAGTAAACTTCATTTTTCAAAAATGCCTGTGTAGGTAGAGATCCTATAACCCCAATGGGTATCTGTAGCTTTGCATGGGTCCTGGTATCTCTTGACTTTCTGCATGTAGTGCATGTACTGAGAAGCCTGCCAGGTGCTAGAGGCACTAGTGCACTCCAAAGCACATCAGGCACAGGATGCAATTTTTCTTTAGTTTTTTGTTTTACTGCCATAGTTGCTGACCCTACCTGTGAAACAACAGCTTGTCAGAATGACTTCAGGTTATGCTTATTTAAAAATTCCTTGCAACACTTGACATGCAGAAGTAAGTAGGACAGAGAAGAGCATGCTTGAAAGGTTAATTAGGAGCGAAAGAATAATGTGTCATAATCAAACAATTTCTGAGGATCATGAAATGCTCCAACAATCCTTAGGAAAGCGATCAAGAAACTGATGAGATTTACAAACTGTCCCACTCTACTTGAATCACTACAGTGCCTCAGATAACCAGCATGTGCAGCTGTATATTGTAAAGTACATAAAGCACTTGAGACTTGATTAAACACATGACAAACATCCTGAGCTCTTTGAAAACTTTATTTTCTAAAAGAAATGTTTAAAGATGTTTTAATTGAAAACCTAATTTCTCGGCAGCTTATTTTATATCCTCTAAAAGCAAGACAGACTAATCTGATAGTCTTAAATCATCAGGAAATGCCTTCTTCCCCATTTTAAAACTGGTCATGTACATGAGCGCTAAGTTTTTGTTTTTTTCAAGTAAACTACTTTTCTGTGTTTGAAGTTAAGACAGTTTTTTTGAGATGGAAAAATAATATTATTATTTTTAAAGTATGGCTCCTTTTCTTTTAATTTTGGTTTCACCTCAAAATCAGTTTGTCAAGCTCCATATAGAATGATGCAAAATATCTCTCTGCTACAAAAGGTGCATGAAAATGTAGTAGTAGAAATTTTTTTTGAGTATGTAGAGGAGAACTTATATCAAGTATGTAAATAAAATCATTTCTCAGTCTTACAGGGACAGACCTTTATTCAAACACATGAAAGGAACCTAAACATTGGAGTTAATTGAAATTCTTCTATTGTTTAAAAAATATGGGGGTCACAATTTTCACAAAAATATCCCATTTTTTACTTTGTCTACTATACATATTTGTTGCATCCAAATGCAGGCTTTATTTTATTTGTTTGTTTATTTATCCTTTTTTTATTTTAATCAATACTTCAATAACTGTAGCATGTGGCTATAAATATTTTCAATGATTCAGTTCAGTGTTTTCAAGGATGCCAGTAAAGCAGTGATTCTCAATTTCCTCAGACGCAAGGCAATCCTGGTAAGACTCAAAGCACCCCTCAAAATGTCAGCTCATAGCTTTCACTTGTGTTGGGTATTTTTTAATTCTGGAGCAATTCTTCTGTTGCAAAGAACTCAAAGACCACAACAGATCAGGTACTACCACAACAGGTTTAATTCATACTTGAGATATCTGGATTTATCTTTTGAATCTGGTAGTTGTGGAAACACTTACACGTGTGGTAATTTTTGCATGGCATCCTGGTTGAAAATCATTTCAGTAGAGACTTACTACTATGACTGCTTGGCCTTCAGGTTACAAGTTCCCAGAAAGCAGTGTTGTTCCTGATAAATTAACCGTCCATATTTAGTCATCCAAATGGAAGTGGAATGGTCTACCCCTGTCCCCCCCGCCCCTCCCCAATCCTTCATATTCCTAATGTGTTATACCATGTTTTCTTGTATTTTTTGTATCTGTTTTCTGTTATAATTCTGTTTAGGCAATGGGACATATATGGTACACAAGTGAGAATTGTCCTAAACTTCCTTTGTTTTTTTTCCATCCTACTCCGTTTAATTTGCTTTTGAATGCATAATTAGTTTCTTCTTTGGGACAGTTGTGGAGAAGATGGGTACCAGGTGGTGTGGTCAAGAGGTAGGAGGTCCATACATGCTCTCTCAGAAGGCTGTTCTTCCAGATATCTTCAGTCTATGCCCTGTTAAAAGTATTAGGCTGAACGTTCAAAACTGTTATGGTGGGTTCCAGAAGGAAAGGGAATTATGAGATTATGTGGGTTTATCCCATTATGGCTTTTTAAATTAATACACTGAAGTGGACAGGTTGGCCAAGAGGATCTGTGTAGGGATATGGAGTGGTTTAACATGATTTGTTTGGCTTATGCTGCTTAAGAGAAAGGATGTCTTATTGTTTTTCATCAGCTATGATATCCAGGAGCAGGCAGAGTTACAGTAAACTAACATGGATGTGCAATGTGATGGCCTTTAAAAGAACAACACTTTATAAAAATATTAAAATTGAATGTACTCTCAAAAAAGTATTTGGAGCCATACTTTGTATTATACTGCAAGTATTTTAATGTATGTTTCAGGTACTGCAGGTATTACATTTAAAATGGGATTTAATTTAGTGTTTTAAGAGGATTGACATGATATTTTGCAGAAAGGCTTTATTAATTAGATAATGAGCTTATAGGAAAATGACAGGTAGATTATTGCAGTAAACAAATAAAGCAAGCTATAATCAAATCCACTATATCTCCAGCTATAATAGTGTTTTCTCACCAACGCTGACAAGGCAGTGGTTCTGATCATTGCAGCTTTCATTGGGTGTGGATCCATCACCAAGGGTGGTTATGATGGGTCAACATGGTGGTTCAGTTAGAAAGGGTGGTTCTTCTCTCCAGGGATTAGCAAGCTTTTTTGTCAACTTCACTCTTCTCCTATACTTGTTCTTTAAAGCACTTTTCCTTGATGAACCAATGATCAAAGCTGGGATGAAGCCAACAGAGTGGAGGGTCGTTGTCCTTGGATTGTTTTGTAGATGTTAGCCCTTTGGATCCATTCCTGGTTGTTGTTGGTGAAACTGATGTGCATAACACCCTTGATCACTCCAGAGGTTTACCATTTCATTAGTTGCAACAGGGCTTGATTAATTGAATCAAACACCTGAATTGTGTAGACTGAATTGTGAGGCACTATATAGGTCATTGTTACAGCAGGGCAGATCCTAATATATTTACCAACCGGAATAGGTGCCTAGATTGGTGAGGGATGTGGCAACAAGGGAGAGGCAATCATTTTGAAAGGGGAACCTATTCATAATTGATCTAAGGTAGTTAGACATGGGATATACTTGTTACCAAAAGCAAGAGATGGGATTAACGTTATTGTTTTATTTCAGGGGGTCCCAATCACAAGCTTGCATTATTGTATAAAAGGCACTGTTACTATGATTTAGTCACTCAAATTTTACACATAGGTCTGGACAAGCTCTGTGTTCAGCAATGGGTTGTAATACCGTTCCCTGAAATTCTGATCTGGTTCATCGCACTCTTAAAATATTCTAGATACTTTAATCATCATTATAATTTACAATGCCAGAAGGCTAGTGTACATTCTCAGCATTTCCATTTGGTATTATTTTACTCTTTTAATAGTACTTTATAGTCCCCAGCCTTACTTCAATTAGCACCACTGACAGATGCTAATTCAGCATTTTACCTCTAGCCAGCAGGGCTTTTTTTTAGAATAAATGTCAGTAATTTTATGTCACTAATTTGAGGTGATATACCTACATGTGAAATTACATTTTATCTTTCTTGTTGTACTTGCAGGAAAAGATGGCAGCATACGGAAATATAATAGGAGGGCCTTAGGAGATTAGTTCATGAGTGGAAGTTTCACTATGGAACTTGTATAGCTTAACAGGAAATTTGCTAATTGCTTCATCCTTAGCAAGGGAAAATGAACAAACAAACATTTTTAAGGTACCTTTAAAGCCACCTATTTTGTTTTTTGAAGGGAGGCGTAAGTATCTATCATCTCTTGAGAGAAAACAAATATGGTTTAAACCTAGAAGAAAAACATATTTTAGCAGTCTATTAAAAATCTAAACACATTGGATATAGGTCTAGCTTTATTTAATATATTCTGGGCACATAGATACGAGATGCTTAATGGGCAATAGACTAATTTTATCGCGCATTAGCATGTCATGGCAAAAAACTGTACTAATGCACAGTACAATTAGTCTACTGTCCATTAAGCATCACAGAAAGACTTGTGTGTCATTGCTAAGGTGCATTACTGTCTGTACTTCAAAGAAGTCTTATTGAGAGTGCAGGAACAAACCATCATGATGTTCAGGAAGACTAGCAAGTATGGCGGAAGACCAGGTTTACTAAGCAGGGAACTCTTCTGTAAATTAAATCACAAAAAGGAAGCTTATAAGAAGTGGAAACTTGGACAAACTAGGGAGGAATATAAGAGTATTGCTTGGGCATGCAGGGATGAAGTCAGCAAGGCCAAAATGTAATTGCAGTTACAGCTAGCAAGGGATGTGAAGGGTAACAAAAAGAGTTTCTACAAGTATGTCAGTAACAAGAGGAAGATCAGGGAAAGTGTGGGTCCCTTACTGAATGGGGGAGAGAACCCAGTGACAGAGGATGCAAAAAAGGCTGAAGCACTCGATGCCTTTTTCACCTCAGTCTTCATGGGCAAGATCAACTCCCAGACTACTGAACCAGTTTGGGGAGGACGTGAGCAGCCAACAGTGATGAAAGAACAGGTTAGAGGCTATTTAGAAATGCTAGACATATACAAGTTCATTGGGCAGGAAAGGATGCTCCCAAGGGTGCTGAGGGAGTTGGCTGATAGGATTGCAGAGCCACTGGACATCATCTTTGAAAACTCATGGTGATTGCAGAGGTCATGGATGATTGGAAAAGGGCAAACATAATAATTTAAGAAATGGAAAAAGGATGTCCAGAGAACTACAAACCAGTCAGCCTCACCTCAGTCCCTGGAAAAACCATGGAGAAGATCCTCAGGAATCGATTTCTAAACACTTGGAGGAAAATAAGGTGATTAGAAAGAGTTGGCATGGATTTGCTAAGGGCAAGTCATGCCTGACTAACCTGATTGCCTTCTATGATGAGATTATTGGCTCTGTGGATGTAGGGAGACCAGTGGATGTGGTATACCTTGATTTTTTTAACAAGGCTTTTGATATGTTTTCTCACAACTTTCTTTCAGGCAAGGTAAGGAGGTACAGGCTGGATGAATGGACTGTAAAGTGGATAGAAAACTGGCTGGAGCATCAGGTTCAGCAGGTAGTAATTAATGGGTTCATGTCTAGATGGTAGCCAGTATCAAGTGGAGTGCCCCAGGGGTTAATTCTGGGGCCGGTTTTGTTCAATATCTTCATAAGTGACTTGGAAGATGGGACGGAGTGCACCTTCAATAAGTTTACAGATGACACCAATCTAGGGGGAGTAGTAGACACTGGTGATGCATAGAAGGTGCACACAGGTACTCGTGCACCCCCTGAGATTGGCGGTACAACCCCTCCTACTGGCGGCTACCAGTGGCACCTGCAGGCAGTTGGCACTTACCACCCCCCGCAAGCCCCTTGCCACCGACACAACCGGCAGCATCTGTGGGCAGTTGCTGATTGCTCCCAGCCACCTCTGCTGCTGCAGGAAGCATCTGCAGGTGGTTGCCAACTGCTGGTTAGTGCTCACCCCCCCCACACGCCCATCCCTAGCCGCTGACACTGCCACAGCTGCCCACAGAAGCTCCCCACTCACCGCCACCATGCCCCTGCCGCTGCTGCTTGTGGGTGGTCGCCGTGCCCCCCCAGCCTCGGGGGGGCATGCATCATTTATGGTAGTAGATATGCTGGAGGGTGAGACTAGGATTCAGAGTGACCTAGACAAACTGGAGTATAGAACCAGAAGAAATCTCATGAGGTTCAATAAGGACAAGTGCAGTCCTGCATATAGGACTGAAGAATCTGATGCACCGGTCCAGGCTGGGGGTAACTGGGCAGCAGCTCTGCAAAAAAGGACCTGAATAATATGCGTAATATGAGCCAACAGGTTGCCCTTATTGCCAAAAAGGTAATGGCATACTGGGCTGCATTGGTAGGAGTCTTGCCAGCAGATCAAGGAGAAGTGATTATTCCCCTCTATTCAGCACTGGGTGAAGCCACATCTGGAGTACAGTGTTGCTTTTGGGCCCCCCACTACAGAAAGGATGTGGACAAATTGGAGAGAATTCAATGGAGAATAGTGAAAATGGTTCAAGGGTTGGGGCACATGACTTACAAGGAGAGACTGAAGAAACGGGGCTTATTAGTTTGCAGAAGAGAAGACTGAGGGGGGATTTAATAGGCATCTTACAACTACTTGAAGGGTGGTTCCAAACAAGATGAAGCTAGACTGTTCTCAGTGGTGGCAGAGAACAGAACGAGGAGCAATGGTCTCAAGTTGGAGCAAGGGAAGTTTAGGTTAGATATTAGGAAGAACTTTCCCAGTAGGAGGGTAATAAAATACTGGAACAGGTTACCCAAAGAGGTAATTGAAGCTCTGTTCTTGGAGGTTTTTAAGACCCAGATGGACAAAGCTTTGGCTGTGATGATCTAGTTGGGGATGGTACTGCTTTGAGCAGGGGGTTTGACTAGATGACCTCCTGAGGTCCTTTCCAACCCTAATTTTCTATGGTTAGCTCCAGCTACTTTGCATTTATGTAGTACCTCATCTTAAAGGTACTAAGCTTAATGTGCTGTAGCAATGGTGCTTTAATGCACTTGTAGACGTGCCCTCTTTGTAGAAATGTTTCATCAAACCACCTCTTTTTGAGGAAGAAATTTAGTCTTAAAAATTACATAATGATTCTAATACCCCCAAGCTATCTCCAAGATAATGCTACTTTGCGCCCATGCTGCTGTTGAGCATAGCTTTTAGGAAAGCAAAAGTAAATATTTTTGAGATGTGTATTGCTGATCAAAGGCAGAAGTGATAATGATGATGATTTGATATCAGTAGGCTGTATTCAAGAAAAGCCCTACACTGTTAAGAGTTGGTTATTACCCCTTACCTGTCCAGCATTCAAAACAGTGGAGAGGGTCTTTTGAGAAGGCAAGACTGCAAGTTAGTAAGATTAAAATTTTGGAGCATTAAACACTGAATAAACTAGCACTGCTTCATTTTACAGCTTACATATTTTTAACTGTACAGACCACATATTTGCAGTCCTATCTTGAATGAAGCTTTTTGTACCTCCCTAGTTGTTTAGCTTATAATGAAGGTTCTATCAGCTACTACATTTTACTTTTATCTATTTGACAGACCAGAAAAGCCACACGCACACAGAGCTGATAATCGCTTTTTTACAAAGCACAGGGCTTATCGGCATCCATGCAGATCTAAAAGTAAGCTAAGCATACCAATTAGGATAAAATAAGCACTACCTAGTTTAAAATAATAAATTGAATAAAGTTTTATTTCATGTAGGTATACATATATAATTATTAAGGAAAACTGTATAACAATACAACCTAAATAAAAAAATGACACTGTGAAATATTATCCATGAAGAATATATATATATATTTTCCCCTTTCTTTCTCTTAAGAATATATATGTAAATATTTTTCTAAATACTTGCATTGCCAACAATTCACTGACCTTTTCAGTGTAATGACTGCTCTTGTGTAGGTTTTTAAGAAAATTTTCCCTTTTTTTATTTCATGGTTGTATATTAATAAAACACTAAAATTGTTTGATTGAACTGCTTTTAAAAATAAGTTAGTACATTGTCTAATATTCCTGCAGCCATATTAGCAACCATTTACAAGAAATCTATACATTTACATAATTGACTTGAATGGGAAATGTGGCCCCAATCCTTGGGCCTGGCCAGATGCTGATGCTCCACATGGAGATTTACTAAAAATAGGGCTGATGAAGAATGTATTGAATTCAAAATCTTGTCTAACTCTATTCCAACCATGCAGTTGGTCCAACAAAAGATATCACCCTAACAAATCCTTGCCTTGCGTAATTTCTGGACCATCACAGCTACAACATAATTGTTATGCTACTATAAAAATAGGGCTAGCCTTCCCCCGACAAACAGACTCAATGCCTATGTTAAAAAAAAATGCAAATAATGAAAGAACCTTTTAAAACAAATCGTTTTTCATCTCACGCTTTATTTACCCAATTGACATTATGTATGGGTTTTAAAAATCTCTGGCTACATGCAATTCTGTCAGCTATTTGACTTCAGAATATCTCTATATGGGTATCAAGGAAATATAGGTTAAAATAATTCAAAGTGTTAGGCATTAGTTGAAAACGCCCCAGTATTTCAGTGTTAAAGCTGAAATGTATCTCAACTTACTTTTTTTCATGTGGACTGAATAATACTACCAGTTTCAGTAGTTATCTAAAATAGAGTCAAATTTTAGATGTCACTTGCACTTATAAGGCAATATTTCTTTTAAAAATACTTAGAATGTTTTAAAGTCAAATAGGTAAAGAATTTTTCCCCCTTTTCTCTGCATTGAACTTTTAGCCTTGCCCCCAAGTGTTTGGGTGGTATATGTTTTAACATTGATATATTAATGTTGAATTTTTATTGTCACGGTTTCTGTTCATGCTCCTTTCAAACCGTTCATTTGTTTGTTTCTGAACTTTGGATATCTCATAAAAATGTCACCATTGTGGTTGAACATTAAGCATCTTCCCATTTTGCTCTGGGCTGTTGAAATAAATTTGGACCAGGTGCTCCTCTCATAATAGAACCCCTTGATGTGCTCTGATAGTGAGCTGGAGAGCGGAAGCTGTCAGCTTTCAGCTGACTTGAAGAAT
The DNA here is from genome assembly GCA_030014935.1 of Caiman crocodilus. Classification (NCBI taxonomy): domain Eukaryota; kingdom Metazoa; phylum Chordata; order Crocodylia; family Alligatoridae; genus Caiman; species Caiman crocodilus. The sequence goes on from JAGPOW010000261.1 coordinate 202,858,294, forward strand.
GCAATTAGAGCAGTTTTAATACTGCTAAGGGACCCCATCCAATCAAAGCTGCTTGAACTAAGCCAAGTCCAGAATCCTAAACATGTACATTTAAGCGTGTCAGCTTTGTCTCTTTAGTTGGAATGTGGGTCTGTCAACCCCACATGTTAAGTACTGTTTTTTGGGGGGTTTTTTAAACTGCTTCTCTCCCTTGGTAAATAAAGATTGCACTTTGTCTATTACCTTCATGACATTACTAATATTTATGATCCAGTGTGTGCATTTGGACATAAAACATAAAGTGTCAAATATTAAAATCTTAGTGAAGGCCATTCATTTTAACAAACCTGCTATAGGTAAATTGATAAGCAGTTCATCACTGCATGCTTCGACTCTGGCTTGTAAAAGGAAAGGGATCGTTATCATCAATTTGACAACTTAGATTGTGAAAGTACTAGTAATACTTTCCATGGCTTCTGTAAATCTTTCTGCTGCGTGTGAAAAAGATGAAACAGTGCTGTGTAAGTAGTTTTGTTCTGCCAGTGTTAGAAACTGGATAAAAGTGCAGTATAAATTGTTAATTAACTTGTGAAAATGTGCACAAAAAAATCTGAACATGCTTAATTAAAGGCAAACAAGTATTTTGTAGTTAAATCAGTGGCACTGAACTTGTGGGTAAAGATATACATATACTTTACCATTTCCAGGGCTGAAGAGAGATTTTGAATTTGTTCAATTTAGAATACAGTGAAATATGTGGTAAATATCTGGAATTACACAGGTTTTTTTTGTTGTTTTTTTTTTTTTTTACTGAAGACTTGTACCAGTTTCTGCAGTGAACCTTCAAATGAGGCCATCACTGGTCAAAAGAAAGACATTCCATTTTTCAATAGTAAGGGTCACCTTTTTCTTTCCTATTTTTTATAGATTTGTTTTTTTTAAATTAGGTGGTAGTTTTAAAAACTCCTTCCCTGTAGCTCCTTCCACTTCCTTATATGCAAAATGGCTTTACTGGGAGTGATGCTTCTCTGAATGTGTTCCAATGAAAGTTATTACCTCATTTGTATTTTTTCTTCCTGTTTTCTTGCTTACTTTTTTCCACACTCCATCTTTCTTAACTTGATTTATTGACACACAGGCACATTGCATTTAGAAGATACGGCTGAAATGTTAAATGCAAGGTTCCTACTTGAACCTTAATCTTTTTCCATATAAACTTCAGCATGTTCTATTCAGCCCAGATCCTCAATCTCTGGCTAAAACAGGCAGACCATCCCTTCAGTTTCCTCTGTGTCTGTAGGAGCTGATTCTCTGAAAAGCACTGATAACCTACTTATACCTCATCATCTCTTGACAGGCATCTTGAACAGGTTAGTGTCTCTCTGATCCTGGTGTCAGACCTGGAAAAAATAAACTTTGCTAGCCTGACTGGAGCCAGGTAGCAAGCATTGCCTGATAAATAGTTTTGCCCATTGTTCCCTTAGGAAGTCTTGGTACTCTTTCTGAAGGCACCCTGTCTCTCCCATTATTTTGCCTCGTGCTTTTTCCCCAGTAGTCTCCTTTGGCTTAACTAGCATACTGGCAGGCTAATGCTGAGCAGGTATACTGAGGCACTAAGGGTATTCATAAAAAGTATCATGGCTGTTTCCCCCAGTATCTGCATTATTCTTTGTTACTTCTTCAATTCAGCTTTCTGTTTATTTTCCCACTTTTTCTTTTTATCTCTTATTCATTGACTGCTTAAGTTGAGTGCTTCCAGCTTTAGATTCTACTGCTTCACACACCATAAAGTGCCACCTGCTAAACATCAAACTGGTGGCTCTTCTAACATCTGCAGCAGTTGTTAGTGACTAGCTTAAATGTTACAAGTGTAACCAAAATTAGATGCGTGTAAACCTGTATTTATATCTTAAAGGAATCATTGGCATAAGTGCTTGGTCTTCAAATTTATTCATTTACTCCATCATAACAACACACATTGGGAATTGCAGATTACAAGTAGCATGTAAAATACATGCTTCCTCCGTAGTTACCACAGAGAGGGGTTAAGTGATTTGCTCACGGTCACACAAGTTGTCAGTGGGTTTCGACCATGGGTTTCCCAAATCCTGTGCTATTGCCTTTACCACTAAGTCATCCTTTGCTCCCTCTTTCTGATTGTGAGATAATGTATGTATTTTCCTAGGCTGATTTAAAAATCTTGAGTTTACAGACTTTCTAGTGGACCCAAGTGCAGCCCTGGAATTTTATCATGTTTATAATTTTTCTTCAGGAAAAATATGGATATGTTGGAATTTGGAAACTTCCATGAAAAAATAATGCTAAATTAAAGAATGAAAATTAATGACCTTTAACAAACTTTTCCCCACAAACCTGGGTACCAGGGCATATGCCAGGATAACAGGGCAATGCTGTAATGCTGATGAAAGAATGAAAAATTATTGGAAGCTTTTTCAGTAATTTTTTTTCTTTTATATAGCTTCTAGCCTAATGGGGCTGCTTAGCACTACAGTAATGTAAAATAATATATATTTATTTTTCTATCCAATTTCATTGCTCCCCATCAAAATCTAAAAACCTCTTTATTTATATCTATTTCTGCAGAAGACAAGGCTAATATGAACTCAGTTTGCATGCAATAGGCTAAACTTTCTCCTGATGTAACTTCAGTGGAATCAATGAAGTTACTTGCTATAAACTTGTTACACTATTCCTTCTTGTAATTCCTTCATGTAAATATTTACTATACTAATAATCTCTGATAATGGTTTACTAGGATTTGGATGTTTTATGTAACCTGTTCCATTTTTCCCACTGTTCCCATTTTTCCCACTGCTACTGGTTTGCCAAGGAGTAAAAGAAACCAAATAGACACCAAAATAACTTTAATTCCCTGTCAGTTAACTGGTCAATCCAGCTGACAGAGGGGAAGTATGCCAGGGTGCATACACATCTAAAGCTGTCCTGAGGACATGAATCTTTATACATACATTCTTCTTTGAATAATCTAGTCAGAGTCTAACATGTGGATGCACATAGCTTGACATTATTATTTTTTCTCACCCATCAGTTCATTACCATTCCATTTTCTACATTTCTTGACTAGTCTGTCAACTTCTAAATCATGCTGGAAACTGAACCTTGATTGAGACGAACCACTTAACACCTCTTAGTCCTTACAAGACAATCAAGCAACATTAAGGGGGCTTTCCTATCATCCTAAAAACCAGTATAGCCAGTTAACAAATACTTTGCCTTTCCATTGAGAAAAGAATTCTAATATATGTTGTCAGTCATCCTTCTATTTGTTGCAAAAATACTAAAATATTAGTCTGAAGCATAAGGGAATGGAGATAAGAAACCATTGCCCTGGGGTATAAGCAGACACCATCTTTGGAGTAAAATCAGCTGTGCTGGGGCCTTTTCCTGAAAGATCAGGCCCTTGCTGTTTCCCAGGACTCCTCTCCTGTGAAGCCACACCTTGACCTGGGGCATGCCTCTGCAAGCAGGGGAACCACCATGAGCAATTCCCTGCTCCACTAGCAGAGGAATTCCTGGGGGGCAGCCCATGGAGTTCGCTGTGCTGAGCCTGCAGATGCAGTTAATGATTTGACTGCACATGCAGGTCCAGGTTGGGGCCAGGTGCCTGGACCACTGTCCCACAGCATTAGGCCCCTGAACTGCTATGGTGTCTGGAGAGTGCAGGCAGTCCTGGGATGCTCACGGTCACCTGCCATTAGGAAGCAGATGTCCTCTGTGAAAAGGCAGTACAAATTGTTGCCACCCCAGATTTGGGCACTTGTCCATGCCCCTTGTGCCACATGTTTGCTTCAGCTTTGTGCTGCCATAGCGGTTTTTATGGCTGCACAAGGATAACATCTGTTTGCAGCCATCTAATCATTGCACCTATGCCACAGGATTTTTTGAGGTTATACTAAATCAGAATGTAAATATTGTAAAAAGTATTGTATTGCTTTATTTTTACTTGTACAACAATAAGTGACTGCACAAGGTTCAGGACCATGGGGAATGATTGTATTTAATGCTTTATTTAGAGTAGGGGTTGGCAGAGCCACTGGATCTTGGCCGGAGATCCAGGTTTTGCCCCTGCCCACACCTATGCCTCCTACAGCTAGGCAGTGAGGGGGCATGTTGTGACTAGGCAGCTAGAAGCTGCACCTCCATTATCACTGCATTTCCCTCTTCCCTTGTATCCAGTGTGGGAGCAGCTTCCAGCCTGTGGGAAACTGAACCAGGGTTTGGCAGCTTCTAGTGGTGCCCATGTTGTAGCTGTGGGGGTTGAGGGTAGGAGGACCATGACAAGGAGAATGAAAGGAGAAACAGCAGCAGTATAGATTCATGTTTCAACTGCCCAGTTGTGGTACAGCTTCTCACTAGCTAGAAGTTGTGCTTACATCTGGGCTGGGAAGTGGGTGCTGGGAAAAGTGGTGACATGGTTGCATTTCTCACTTCTGTGGCCCTAGCCCAGCATTGGCACTGGCACAGGAGCTCCCATTCTGCCCCCCCCCCCCCCTGCTTCACTACTGCTGACATGCCACCAGGGCTGCACCAGACTGGAGCCACATTGCTCTGGCCTATAACTCAAAAAGGTTGCCAGCCCCCCTGATTTAGATCGCACGTATCTTATGTTCCATATGCACGTATTGATACAAAGACTGAGCTGCACTTTATTAACTATGTTGGCATATCTGCCTCCAGAAGTACAGACAATCAGCTAAAACAGGGGTTTTCAACTTTTTTTAGACTCTGGGCACCCCCCAGAACCATTGTTGTACTGCCTCAGCTAGCCTCGGTGGTTCTCAACAGGGGTTATTTCACCTGCACTAACACCTACCCTGCATACCTCCATTTCCAGGAGCATGGAGAATTGGACCAGGAAGGGATGCAACAAGCCCAGGCACTCTTACCTACTTAGGTTTACCTGGCTGTGCATGTCTATGCTTTGCAAGACATTTGGGCTGGTAACTGAGAGTGATTTTATTTATTGTGGAGAATTTATCCTCTTCAAGAACTGTAGTGGATATAGAGAAGCACACTCTTGATTACTATAACATGCTTCTAAAATTATGACTGCAAAGCGATGTAATTTTTTTTAAGTGCAGATAAGTCTTTTACTCTAGGGTATTTTGGAGAAAGAGGGGAGATGCATCTCCTATCTAGTATCATAACACACAAATCTTAAATCTGTGCAGGGCAGTTAAGCACGTCATAGAGTGTATTGTGAGATTAAACGTTGGATCCAGTTTGGCAGGTCTTGGGTAATACTACAATTAAGATCAGTAAGGTATACTCTGATCCAGTTTGTCAGGGTCAGGCCCTGTTTGGCAAGACACCTAGTTATTCTGTAGTTTCTTTTGAAGCCAGCAAGTTGCCTCCATGCACTGTGGCTATGCTTAAACAATGACATCAAGCTCTCATTTTTTTAATATGCATAAAAGTTTATATTTCCTTAAAGCAAATGTTAATGTTTGGGAGTCAGGGAAAACCGATTTCTGTAAGAAACATACTGTTTTAAAAAAAATAAATAATGGGATAAATTATATTCAGAACTAATGTTTAATTTGTATTAGTTTTCTATACAGTATAAAAAGGATGACTTACTGCATCAAACTTCTTTCACTCTAGAAATAACTAAATATGTAAGAACTGCTAAAACGATATCCTATCTGCAATGAGAGTTATTTAATCTGCTGATATATTAGGGGTGGGCAGGTAATGATTTGACTGCAAATGAAAAGCAGGTTCTGTCATAAATTTCTATTCCCCCTAAGCTACAGATGTGCCCTTGCAAGATGCCTGCTCTTTAAAACTGAACATATTTTTGTCATCACCTGCAGACCCTTTAATCAGCCACAAGTGCTGTCACTGTGGTTGAGAAGTCAATTTGTGTGAGCTTGAATGGTGCGATACCTGAGTTGAAAAAAGAAGTGGGAATTTATAAGGAAAATCTTTGGATGCAATAGAGAAGTAAAGGTAACTTTACAGAACTACATTATCAGTCTCAGCAGGCTACGCACTAAAGTTTATCTGATCTGAGACCTCTATAGCCACAGAGCCTTACTCAGATCCTAAGGGCAAAATTCTTCTTCAGGGACAACTGCCAAGCTGTTAGATAGCTACCAGATGCTATTGCCTGTTGGAGGAGAGTCTGAGCTGTTTCTCTCTACAGCAGGAAGGATCCAGATGCTAGGGGAGGTAGGATTTTTGTGATGTCCGAGCAGGGTGGGACCCAGAAAGCGGAGGAAGTATTTTCCTGAAGAATGGCACATGTTGTCTTGAGCAGGTATTTGACTTATTCCAATCCAGAGATGATGAGCATTGCAGCAAAAATTAATTCCCCTCATATAGTTGTGAAGGCTTCTTTGAAGCCTACATCTGCATGTGAAATGGGTCCTAGTGTACCTTCACTTAAGGCTTCATCCATGCACATGGCTTGGTGTGTTGAGCAGCATTAAGGAACTTCTCCACCCTTGCTATTGTATAGCTGGGTTTCAGCATCTGGTCTTCAGAAGTGTTCATGCCTCTTCCTTAATGTTGTCATGAGTGATATTTCTGAATTGAAAAACCAACACTGAGAACATCTGTTATACAGATCGTTCGAATTGAAAATTCAGTATTATGTTAATTACAAAAAGTGAAGGCTGATGAAATGCTGGAAATAAGTGGAAATTGGAACAAAAATCATTCTGTACTTTCCCATTTTTTTATTTGGCTACCACGATACATAATATGCTCTCTTGCAAACATTCAAAGTGCTTTCATGTAACTTCATTGATCATGATCTACAATGTAGTGTTGCTGTCCAATATATCGAAGCTAATAATTAATATTCATAATTTATACTAGAAAGGGTTAATTTCTCAGGAAGTTTAAAGTTGCTGTTTGTAGGTTCATCTCGTAGAATCATATTCAGAGCTGGTCAAGACTCAAACTCAGGTTGGAACCATTTGCATTAACCCATTCAGTGACTTAAATTTGTATAGATGTAACCCTAGGCATGACCCTACCTGCACCTTCACCTGAATAATGGGATCCTGGGGTACCTGGTAGTCAGTGGCCCCACTCAGCTTCCTGGGTAGCTGCTGCAGGGTCCCCAAGTGGAGTGTCTCCCTTTACAATTAAGCAACCTTGCAGACCATTATAAACTATTTACAGGATTTAATTATTTGCAAGCTAACATATGATCATTGCAGTAGAGCAAACGTTACACCACATGACTTGGTGATGGTGGCTTAAGGGTCAATGCTTCTTGGATACACATTACACTAGGGGAAGGTATGCACATAACCCATGGATAAATAAGGAACCAATACATAAATACATTGATACTCCAACTAATAAGCCATCAAGAACTTATTCACACAGTCTGTA
>JAGPOW010000261.1:202869311-202883251 GCA_030014935.1 Caiman crocodilus
CCGACCCCCTGCCGGGGTACTAGGTTTTTGGGGGGTGTGGCCGTGTTTAAATTTTGGAAATTCACCCCGTGGTTGGGGGGGGGGGGGGTGGGGGGCGCGGCTATCTCCAAAGAGGAGTATACCTCCACTGCTTGGGTTGTTAGGAAAGCTGAGGCAGACAGAGAGCTTGGACTAGCGTCTAAGATCAAAGATAATAAAAAGTCCTTTTTCAAATATGTAGGGAGGATGAAGAAGGCACCAGGAAACGTGGGGCCCCTGCAAGATACACTGGGCAATCTGGTGGTTGCGCCAGAGGAGAATGCAGACCTCTTTAACAAATTCTTCACCTCCGTTTTCTTGTGCAGGGACCGGGACCGAGACTCCCTCACTGTGATTCAAGACAGACTCGAGAGGAATGCCTCCAGACCTAAAGTGGAGGAGGACTGGGTTAGAGTGCTTCTGGAGGGGCTGAACATGTTCAAATCAGCAGGTCCAGATGCTCTTGACCCCAGGGTGTTGAGAGAGCTGGCAGGGGTTATTGCAGGGCCCTTGGCATGGTTTTACGAGCACTCATGGTGCTCAGGACAGGTGCCAGATGATTGGAAGATAGCTAATGTGGGTCCCCATCTTTAAAAAAGGGAGGATGGAGGACCCAGGCAACTATAGGCCCATCAGTCTTACCTCAATCCTGGGGAAACTCTTTGAGAAGATCATCAAGGAGCACATCTGTGATGGGCTGGCATTGGGGATGATGCTGAAGGGCAACCAGTATGGTTTCATTAGGAGCAGGTCGTTTCAGACCAAACTGATTGCCTTTTACGATCAGGTCACAAAAGCATTGGATGCAGTTGTCACCATGGATGTAGTCTTTCTGGACTTCAGCAAGGTTTTTGACACTGTCAGCCACCCCATCCTCATTAAAAAACTAGGTGACTGTGACTTTGATGCCTACATGGTCAGATGGATTGCAAATTGGCTGAAGGGTTGTACTCAGAGGGTGGTGGTGGACGGGTCATATTTGACCTGGGGGGAAGTGGGCAGTGGAGTCCTCCAGGACTTAGTCCTTGGGCCCATGCAGTTCAATTTCTTTATCAGCAATTTGGATGATGGGGTGAAAAGCAACCTGTTTAAATTTGCTGATGATGCCAAAATCTGGGGTGAGGTGGGCACGCTAGTAGGGAGGGAAAGACTGTAGAAAGACCTGGATAGGTTGCAGGGGTGGGCTAACAAAAACAGGATGCGTTTCAATACAGACAAGTGCAGGGTGTTGCACTTGGGCAGTAGTAACCGGCAACACATTTATAAGATGGGAAACTCCCTTCTTGAGAGCACGGAGGCGGAAAGGGATCTTGGAGTCATTATTGACTCCAAGATGAATATGAGTTGACAATGTGAGGTCACGGTCAGCAGGGCTAACCAGACCTTATCGTACATCCACAGGTGCATCTCTAGTAGGGCAAAGGAGGTGATCCTCCCCCTCTACGCAACACTGGTCAGGCCACAGCTGGAGTACTGTGTCCAGTTCTGGGCACCCTACTTCAAGAGGGATGTGGACAACATTGAGAGGGTTTAGAGGAGGGACACCTGCATGATCTGGGGACAACAGGGCAGACCCTACAATGAGAGGCTACAGGACCTGAACCAGTTCAACCTTTACTAGCGAAGGCTGAGGGGGGACCTGATGACCATCTATAAACTCACTAGGGGGGACCAGAAGGGTTTGGGGGAGACCTTGTTTCCCTTAGCGCCCCCCAGGATAACAAGGAATAATGGCCACAAGTTTTTGGAGAGTAGGCTCAAATTATACATCCATAGGAACTACTTCACAGTCAGGGTGGCTAGGATCTAGAACCAACTTCCAAGGGAAGTGGTACTGGCTCCTACCCTGGGGGTCTTTAGGAAGTAGCTTGATGCCTACCTGGCTGGGGTCATTTGAGCCCAGTTTTCCTCCTACCCAGGCATGGGGTCTGACTTGAAGATCTACAAGGTCCCCCCCCGACCCTACTTCTGTGATTCTGTAAAAATAGAGAAAGTAAAAGGGAGTGGAAAAGAGATGGGCATGTCTGAGAGAGAGAGAGAAAACTAGAGAAACTAGATGATTAGCAGGGGTACTAACAAATTCTGTGCAAATAGATTTCATAGACATTTGGGCTGGAAGGGACCCCAGAGGATCATTGAGTCCAGCATCCCACCGCAGGGGCAGGAAGTCAGCAGGGATCACAGGATACCAGCAAGATAAGCATCCAAATACGTCTTGAAGGCATTAAAGTGGGTGCTTGAACCACCTCCGGCGGCAGTCTATTCCAAACCTTGGGAGCTCAGACAGTAAGGAAGTTCTTTTTTATGCCCAGCCTGAATCAGTTGCAGTAGAGTTTGTGATCGTTCAATCTTGTCATCCCTTGGGGCGCTCTGATGAACAGACATTCCTCCAGATCCTGATGAGCACCCTGATAAACTTATAGGTGGCCACCCCTGAGCCTGTGCTTTTCCAGGCTGAAGAATCCCATGGCTCCATCATAAGGTCTGTTTTCCTGACCTCTGACCATGCTTATGGCTCTCCTCTGCACCCTCTCAAGCTTCTCCACATCCTTTTTGAATTGCGGAGCCCAAAACTGGATGCAGTACTCCAGCTGCATCTTCACCAAGGCCGAGTACAACGGGAGAATGACATCCCAGGATTTGCTTGAGAAGCATCTATGGACACTAGCCAACATTTTACTCGCTTTACTAGTGAGTAAATCACGCCATCATATTGAAGGCTCATGTTCATTTTCTGGCCCCCAAGTCCCTTTCATCTGTAGTGTTAACCAGCCAAGCCTATAAGCATGCTGTCAGTTTTTCCTCCCAAGGTGGAGAACCTATCATTTTTTGGTGTTGAACACCATCAGGTTCTCATCTGCCCATTTCATGATCCTGTCAATATCTGCCTGGATCACCCTCCTGTCCTCAGGTGTGGATGCTTTACCGCAGAGTTTGGTGTCGTCAGCAAACTTGGCCTGTCTGCTTCTGACACCAATGTCCACATCATTGATGAAGATGTTAAGCAGTATAGGCCTTAGGACAGCCTTGAAGGACCCCACTGGTGACCGCGCACCAAGACGATTGGCCCCTGTTGACCACCACCCTCTGGGTCCTGCTGCGGAGCCAGTTCCCCAGCCAGCGGATTGTGCTGAGGTTGAGGCCGCAGCTAGCCAGTTTAGCCAAAAAGCGATCGTGGGATACCAGATTGAAGGCTTTTTAAAGTCTTTTTCCATGTCACTGAAATGGGAATATTTTACTCAAATATAAGATAACCATGAATAAAACTTTTATATATGGGAAATGTGTCATAATTTTCCAGGTATGTAATTTAATTATTGGAGGTTTGCCTTGAATTTGTCTTCTTTCCCATTACTATAGCAGGAAAACATAAATTGGGGGTGGAGGGGGGGTCTGGTGGCCCCATGCCCTCTACCCCCCAACTTCTTCCCTCCTGCAGCCAATTTTTCCTCCTTCCCCATCTTACTTTCAGATCCTACCATCCCTGAGTACGTGGAAGTAAGGGACAAATTTGGAACCACTGACTTTGAAATTAACGTCTGTAGTAATTGGCATATAGGCAAATTACTGTAGGTACCTATAGACATACTTCATTCAGCATTGACACATTTCACTTTTTTTTTTAAACTGCTGTAAGTTTCAGCACAGCTACTTCATAACCACTTTTAAGCAGCACTATTGTATCTACTTATAGTTTATACTACATATGCATGATAGTAGTCCAAAACCAAAAGGCTTATGATTCGCCACAGTTCATTGGGCTTAGTCAACAATATTTCAAGCCATGGTGACGCCACAGCTCAGCACTGCTCAGCATTTGTGCGTATTCCAGATAGCTACCCCACCCTGCCAAGAGATCCATGTGTTAATTAGCCCCCCACTCATGACTGGAGTCAGGTGTTCTTGTCACAAGTCCTGGGATCCTCCAAAAATGTATATGCAGGTGAGGTGCCAGGCAACCTAGTCTAGCTCCACCTCATGGAGGGTGGGGCTGCATTTATGGGCAGTAGGCTGAGTGGAGGAAACAGAGTCACCTGGGTGAACTGCTTGGGGCCTCATTTGATTATGTTTGCTGGACATTTAAGGCTGATGAAGAAATGGGAATCATTGGAAATGGGAAAGAAAGGTGTTGCTCACCTGTGGGAGTAAAGAGGAAGGTGAAATGTATTAACTGTAGTGGCCCACCATGACTTGAAAAAGAGTTGACACTGAGGGGGACTGCACTTAATGGTCACAGCCATATATCTTATTCAGATGGGGTGCACTAACTATTTTGTGGAAAGTGCCTATCAGTATGTTTTTCCAATATGGGCCATGTGATCTATAGTCATGCTTAGTGTTGGTTGCAGGTAATCAACTTCCTAGCTGGTTTCCATTACTGAGCACATAGTCCTTTTGGCAACAGTTTAATGATAGATGGTGTATTTACTTGTATGCAAATGTAAGACAAGGAGCTTTTCCCAATCATGCCAATTGTGGGGATAGCCTCATCTTATAGTTGAGTAAATACAGTAAATATTTTTAAGGGTAAGGGTTGAATTCCTGTAAGTAGAGACATTTGGACTGTAAAAGAAGCACTCCAACCATTCATAAAATTGTCAGAAATAAAATAAAAGCGCACACATTTATTTTACTTCAAGAAAATATTTTCAGGTGAGTCAGCTCATAGACATGAAAAGTTACCTGTTTCAGCAGGCTTTCAGCCAAAGAAAAAAAAAATTGCAGGGTAGTAGTATTTGCTAAATACGTATATTTGCAGATGAAAGAACAGTTTTAGAATAAGGAGAGATGGTTTACCATCTTATGAATGGGTACAGTTTCTATGGGGTTAACAGTGGGCTGATTGTATGCTCTTAGTTGAAAGCCAAACCTTTAGGGAAACATTCCCCAGCCTTTGCTGAACCATGGGCAATGATGTGTTGTAGACAATATCACCCTTTGCAGTCAATCTCATATTAACATTTTAGTTTCCCTTAAGACTATATAGCCTCAGAAGGCCATCTAGGAAATCTGTTGCTTGAGAGGATATTATACTTGGAAGAGACTTCAGTTGTACACCAATTCAGTATTGAGACAGTTGAGAGAGAAAAGAGGTAGCATTAATATTTTTATTCCAACAAGTCCATATGTTGGATTGCTTTAGGGAACTGTAGTTAGAATAACAAGATCATACTTTTTATTCAACTTCTTATAATTTAGATACTAAAGGAGATAAACAGGAAATATCTTCAGAATTTTTTAGCATGTGTTACAATGCGGGGTGTCAGACATAGCTAAGTGCCAATCACTGGTGATATGTCATATGGCTTGTCACAGAGGTCACTTTTTTTTGGTAAGGGCTTGTTTTCTTTTCCTGGACAAAGATTGACATTCTTTAACATCTGCAATGCAATGTCAAAGAATTGTGCAATGCTGTCAAATTAACTGTAAAGTTAATATAATGAGTTTTTCTGTGGAAGGATGATGGAAAAGTATTTAGAAGTACTTAATGAGCACAATCTTTTATTTGAGAATTGGAAAGAGCTCAAGAACAGTTAAAAGTAGAATGATAGATAAAATATGACCGATTCATATAAATATAGCCCCATGAGTGTTGATAAGACTACAAATTGAACTGCAATTTTAATGGCAGCTATGCACAGCACAGTTCAGAGTACATTTCTGGATGTGTCTGTACATTTCTTCTTACATGCAAACAACATGGAGTATGATACCCGAGAAAAGGTAGGAAAGGTACCCATGTGTATTAGTGCATAACAGTTCATTTATGCTAGGGGAAAATGAGTCTGTTGTTGACAGATGCCATTGAAAAAGCCCTGGGTCAATGGTTTATGATGAAAGGAAATAAAAGTGATTAAATTATTGATTTGAAAGCTTTAAGGGGTTGAAACACTCTGTAAGAGAATTACACATTAATGAAATATATACTACTTTTCCTGCTTATTATAAAAGACTTAAAGCTTATGAGTCTCCAAGCTCTAAAGTTATTAAAAAATAAGCAAAACTATCAGGCTTGCCAAAACTATATGAAATTAATAAATAACTTTAAAGGAATGACAGGAGAGAGAAGTCTTTGGAGCTGTAAAAAGTAGCAAAACTATTAAAACTCTAAAAGTAGATCAAATGAGGATAGAAGTTGGTAAAGGGGATTTCATATATATGCCATAAATAAATTATACATGTACACTATATATGTGTAGTGGACATATCTTGTCATCAAAAGTGTTAGATATAATTCATAACCAGATACTATTGGATATTGTTTCCAAATGATCATACAGTAGTCCTTCTGGGAAATGGTCAAAGAACTCAAAGAAATGAATAATGAATCTCCCACCCATTAGAACCTGTTAGACTACTCATACTTTCTCGATGGAAAAAGAAAAGTATTTGAGAAGTGTAGGAATGCTTTTTAAAGATATTATGGAAAAAACAATGTTTTAATTATGTACTTATCAAGAGAGAGGTAGGTATTTGGTTACTATTTGCTTAATTGTCAAAATACATTAGAAACTTGTCAGGTTAATGCCATTTCTTTTCATATGAATAATTGTTAGACCTGCTTGGTTGAAGCAGTTTCTGGTAATTTTATTAACTTGTGTGAAATAGTGGGGCTGTGCAAATCTTTGGTTGCCGATTCAGTTTGGAGGAGATTTGGCCCGACAGCCACCAAATCTCCGAATCCGAATCAAATCAGGAGACCCTTTAATCTCTCTGAATTTAATCAGAATCCTCTGAATCGATTCGGAGAGATTCAATAATTCAGCCATAGACATTAGTTTTTATATGTTTCTTCTACATACATTGAGATACCAGGTGTGGCTCATGAATTCTGAGATGGTGGGGTGGATGGAGCATTCCATGGGAGTACCGGGGGGGTGCTCTACATGCTTGGCGGCAGACCCAGAAGTGGACTAGAACTACTTCTGGTCCATTTCTGGGTCCACCATGGAGCATATGGGGAACCTCCCTACCCCTGGCTCAGCAACTGGTGCTTCCTGGGTCTGGAGGGGGCACCTGTGGTCTTCCCCACAGTTGATTGCTGAGTTGGGGAGATGCAGGCGGGGTTCCCCGCATGCTTGGTGGGAGACCTCCCACCCCTATTCCCCCACCTGTGCTCCAATGGGACACTCTGTCTGCCCCACCATCTCAGTGTCCCACAAGCCACATCTGGTACCTCCAAGGTACGTGGGAAAAAAACCCCATATAAAGCTGTATCTATGGCCGAGTCACTGATTCTCCAAATCAGAATTGAATCTTCAGAATTGGGCCAGTAGTCTGAATCAGCGAATTGAATCACTGTCCCTTGAATGGGGCTGAATTTGAATCCAAATTAAATACTGCCCACTTCGCACATCCCTAGTGAATAAATAACAGACTGTGGATGGTGCCAAAGGCTCATTCTGTAGTATAACAATATAATTCTGTATGAAGAGATTTGATTATTAGATTAGAATATAATATTTCTCTAAATAAAAAACAAGTAAACTCCCTGTTATAATAATCAGTCTGTGTCTGAAATGTATATGGCAGTGTTTTGAGAGCCAGTGGAAACTTTCTAAACAAATAATGAATGGCAGCTGCATTCACTGTGTATCATCCAACCTGCTTGCTTAGATTCTGATTTAGGGTAGTGTCTCTATTCAGAACAATATTTACACGTTTCTAATTTTAATCACGTACTTTAATTCTATTAAAGTCATTCGGAGTTGGGCATAAATACGTAGCATCTGATCAAGTAATTAAGATTGCTGTAATGTATACACACACCGGGAATGATGTTAAGTTTTACAGGCATCCTTTATTTTGTAATTGCTCAGGCCCAGTGCAGGCCAGGTGATACTTTTGAGACTAACTTGTTCAGAAATGCATAGGTTTTTTTAGGCAACAGGATACTTCATCAGATGCTGTGAATAGATTAACATGGCTAACTGTGTCGCTCTACTTGTAATTCCTGAACTTCTATGTATTTTGTTCTGCAACCTTAGCATTTTCAAATCTTTTAAAGCTATTTTTTTGTTCACATTTGAAGTAATATGATCTGTGATGTTTATTGGGTTTTTTGGGGTTTTTTTAATGAATGCAATTGCCACTGTATCAGTGGGTTTTTTTAGGTATTGCACTCATCTTCCAGAAACTCCTATCCAACCTTAGGCTGCAGACATACCTTGACAACAATCCATCTGCTCCAGCAAGCCTCACGTTCGATGCTGTCTCTGGTTCTCGTGACTCATGACTTGGCTTCAGCTTTCTCTGATCCTACTCTTCAATCTTCCCTGGAACTTGGTGCCCAGCGCTCTGATTCATTTGCCTTCTGACCTCATCTTGCACCCTGGACTACATCTCTTGGATTTCCTCTTTTCTGTTGCCAAAGTCAGGAATCTGTGCCCCCTTTTGGCTTACCTCCTGGTTGCCCTTCAGGGACCCATCTACAGGCCTGGCCACCTATGTCCTGGACAAACCCTCACATGCGGGAATGCTGAGAAAGTACTAGTTACAATTTCCCAGGTAGCAGGATTCATAAATAAACATGTGAATGTAGATAAGGATTTAGTAGTAATTCTCATCCCTGCAACTCCCTTGAAGAAAAGTGTCATCAATATTGCATAGATTTGTAGATTTATATGTAAAGCATGGATGCATATATGTATACATGTACAAATACAAAGTCCCTCTCAGCAATTGGAGACATGTATCAGTTGCAGTGGGATTTAGGAGTAAAGAATTAGGCAATGTTAGAATCATTAAGTCTTGAGAGAGAAAATATGGAAATTACAATAAACGTGTGCCTTCAGAGACTGACTTGCTGACGTGATGCACGTGTGTTGGCCACAAACGTCAGTTGGGTTTGTTGGCACTCAACTCTTCTAGAAATCAGGCTTCATTTTATGAATATGTGACTTGACATCTAAGAGCAAGTTTTAAGTGGCATATGAAATATATACTCTCTGATAGCTTTGTAGTAGCTCCATCTATTATGATGCTAAATGGAAATATTTTGGAATGAAGTCTATGAAATTGTAAGTATGTGACTTCAATCATAATTTATCTTTTAACTGTAAATTGTGTATATTAGCTGTTATAAAGATGTATTATATAATTGCCAAAAGGTGACCTATTAACTGAATGGACAAGAGTCACTAGTAAACTCCAATTAGATTCTAAGGGGAAACTTTAAAAATGGAGCTGACCTCAATACAGTGCTGCTTTTGTGAGCTGCATAGAAGAACAGGCAACTTTAATTTGACTCTGGGCTTTATGAAAATTGACTGTTGTTGCTATTTGGTTGTTAAGCAGCTAATTGCCTGATAGCTATCAAAAAAGAGTATGACCATCACAGAGATGCTTGGTTTTCAAATATATGTAGGTAAAATTTCAAGGCTGTTTTTGCTATAACTGTTGTTTCTCAAGTTAGAATCCAGGACATTGTATTTGAATATAGTTTTGGTGTGGTAATCATTGGAACAGTATAATAGCTTAAAAAAATTGATACTTGTAAGTCAGAAATAAATCAAGGTGAGTTTAGCATGTGGAAGTGCCATTGAGGAGAAGTTGGAGACTTTGGCCAGATATAGATATTACACATTTCCCTGTATAAGTGATTGGAAACTGGTCTATACTCATAACAGCATGGAAAGTCAGTACACATACAGTTTTAAAAACGGGCAGAACCTGGTCTAAGCTTTGCCTTTCCCAACCAACGGGCAAATGGGTGTTTGGTTTACTACTGAGCTAAACTACTCTACTTACAGAAAATGGTTTAACTTAAAACAATATTGCCTTGGGCTTTTTGTATATTTGTATCTAGCTTCTGTTAGGAGGGGGAGGTTAGCTAGACCTGTCTTAGGTTACTTGCTAAGATGATCGTGACCTTTATAGAAAATATTACTCAAGAATTTTTGACAAATATTTAAACAGTGTTTGCATATCCAAAATTCCAGATGTGGTTTCCTTGATGGTTTTTATTTTATTTTACTTCGGTTTCCTGCTGGCTGGTAAAAGCAGCAGACAGTACAAATTTTTGATATATAGCCTCTCAGCTAGACAGAAATAAATGTACTTTAAGACCCTAAAATACATAAATAATTGTCCAAGTTTTTCTTGGCATGATTTGGTGTTAGTTCCACATTTTCTATGCGTGGTCTGTATCTGTCATCTCATACACCAACTAAGCTTGTCAGAAGACAACCTGTCCTTTTTAATACTGTAGAGTAATATATATATATATATATATATATATATATAAAATATATTTTTCACAAGTAGTACACTACTTCTTAAGACAAGGCAAAAAGGGATTGTTTCCCCCTTTATCCAGTTCACAACCAGACAGAAGTCTGCAACCATTGCTTTTGTTTCTAAAAGAACATCTCTGAACTTTTTTATTCCTAGTAACTATGATGAATGGAGAAGGAGTCAGCATAGAGTGATAGCATTAAAATTCTATTCAAAATATAGTACAATATGAAATTGTATTTTATAAATTGTATGTGGTTTGTATCTTGATTTCTAAGTGCTTTGTGGTGGGGAAAGCGGTGTGATGCATTTCAGCCAAGGCTGCAATACAGTGTGAAGTTTTAAGAAATAGTACTACCATTAATTAATTCTCTGTAACATGACAAATTTATTTTTTAAACATTTTATTTAAACGAATTGCAGCTGCAATATATAGTAGCACACATTTGATTACAGCACAGTTTGAGTGCTGAAATGTTTTGTTTTTACACCAGCCATTGCACCTCATGTCTTGAATGTTGCGAAATAGAAACCTCCTCCTCTAATTTGGATCCGTCTTGAGAAGAGACTGCCAAATATTTCATATTCCTCCTCAGTTTGACAGTCTTTCAAACTAGTACAGCTGTTTGTAACTTTCCATACTATGGGGAGAAGTTTTCCTCCCTTCCTGCCCTCCTCTGGCTACTGTCAGTACACAAATACTGTCATATTTGTGACAGAATAAACTCACCAGAACTTGTTAGGAAAATCATGATACCACAATACTTTCTTAGAGCAAGGAATCCCAATTGTTCCTTAACAGCCCTTATGGATAGCAAAACAGGAGGACACTTTCCTCATCTGGTCCCCATGAAGTAGGAAAGACAAATTCAACACAGTAAGTGATCCAACCCTAATAATTAACTCTTTACATGCAGCAAATGTTCTATAAGAAGCTCTGAATAATTTGCCTACACCATATCCACCCTGGTACTTGAGAAGGATAAGCACAAAGTTCCTAGCATTATGAAAACATATCACAGTAGAACCTTGTTTTTAAGTTTAATTTGTTTAGCTTTGTGATGTGCCCAAATGGGGATTAGGGAGAAAGCATTAAACATGCGCACTTGTGATTTAGGCAAAGTTATCGTTGAAGTCAAATTTCTAGCAAAACAGGCTGAAATTTTGAACTTTGTTCATAAGGGAAGCAGATAGCTCACTCTGGAACTTTGTTTCTTCATATTGTAAAGAAAAGCTGGGGTTGAAAGTGGAGGAATATGCTCCTCTAACCTCTTATAATTACCCAAGCAGTGAAGTACAAGTTTTATTTCAACATTTAGCAAATAGCTAAATTCTGGTTGCCATTCATATACCATTAATTAAATTGCTATTTAAGTTTCTGTGTTTCTGGATTTAAATCTCAAGTGTGGGTATAGTTTGAAAAACTCAGGATTATATAAGCATGGCAATTTTGTATTTTACTTTAAAAATGTGTATATACCAGAATTAATAATGTTTTTAATTAAATGTAAGAAACTAGCATTTAAATGATTTAACTCCCCCTCCTTCCTCTGTGTTGTACTCAAAAGACCAAGAAGTTAAGCTTATAGAATGATAAAGCTTGTTTATTTGGAGAACAGTATTCTGCCTACTGGTCTGCTGCTCCCTCCTGCAATCCCTGGGCAAAAATAACAAACTATACGTAAAACTTTTAAAGATATTCACATGTTCTCCTGCCCCCTTTCCACTCCATCTCCCTTATTAATTCAAACTGCTTTCCCCATGGTCCAGGAAAGCTCATCTTTGAGGTACTTTCCTTTTTATGAAGTATTCA
The DNA here is from genome assembly GCA_030014935.1 of Caiman crocodilus. Lineage (NCBI taxonomy): Eukaryota > Metazoa > Chordata > Crocodylia > Alligatoridae > Caiman > Caiman crocodilus. The sequence goes on from JAGPOW010000261.1 coordinate 202,881,379, forward strand.
TTAATTCTGGATAGAAGGAAGAACTAGAACTGAAAGTTAATTCAATATGTGTCATTTCCAGGGTTCTAGATTTTCCGTTTCCTTCGGAAAGAGAGGAAAATGTGGATTTCCCCCTTTACCAGAGGAAAACACACATTTTTCATTTTAGCAGAGAAACCCATGGATTTTGCAGTTTTGTGAAGAGCTCTCTCCAGGCTGGCAGAATACCATCCTGCAAGGTGTTGGGAGGAGCGGGAGGAAGGTGGTCAGGCAGGGGGCACCATGTGCATTTATATGCACATCGCCACCAAGCAGCCTGGAAACCAGTTCCTGCAGGTAAGGGAGGGGGGGGAGAGGATTGAGGCCCCCATAAGGAGGGAGGGAGGGAGTTGGGCAGGACTGGGGCCATAATGCATGGCCATATGACCCCGGTGGGGAGTGGGATGAGGCTGCAATCAGCTCATCGGGGAGCAGGGGATGGGGCTGGCTCCCTACCACTACATGCACTCCTGGGAGGGTAGGGGGATCCATGCCCCCCAGATCTGTGTGTGGGGCAGGGAAAGGCTTGGGCTTCCACTATGTAGCCCTCCCCTGGGGCTTCCACAGCCTGGCGGGCGTAACTTGGCACTGCAGGGCAGAGTGGGGCTGTACAGGAAATCTGCTTGCTGCTGCAAGCTCCACACTGCCCTGGCGATGTATCTCTTGCACACGTGGCAGGAGCAAGTGGCATAACCCTGTACTGCTAGACCTGCTGCTGCCATGTGTGCAGGGGGTGCCTTGCCAGAGCAGCTCAGAACTTGCAGCAGCAAGCAGCTTTCCTGCTCAGCCCTACTGTGTCCTGCAGCACTAGGTGGCACCCACTGAGCTGCAAAGATTCCAGGGGAAGACATCAGGGTGGCAGCCTGAGCCCACAGTGAGCAGTGTGCACTTGCCTCTCCCCCATGCACAGATCCTGGGGGGCACGTGTCCCTCCTACTCCCTTGGGAATGTGTGCTGTGACACGAAGCTCCCCACCACCCCCGAGCCTGCAGCAGGCAGGCAGTAGGTGGGGAGCCAGACTCTGCTCTGCTGCGGCAGTTGCCGCCTCTTGCTGGGGGCAGGAGTCTATGGACCAAGGGGTGGGTGAAGTGCACCAGCAGAGCTGGCAGACAAGGTTCCTTGGGTGAATTTGATATCTTTTATTAGACCAACCCATATGGTTGGAGAATAGTTATTAAGCAAGCTTTCGGGTTCAAAAACCCTTCGTCAGGCTAAGGAAGCTTCAGCAGTTGGTGTGTGCTCTTCTTGTATGGAATGAAAAGTAAAGAAGCCAGGGGCTAGGGAGTCAATTGCCAGGCAGATTATAATGCATCAAAAATCCAATGTCTATGTTTAGTCCCTGATCTCTAGTATCCAGCAGGTTGATGAAATGGAGCTCATAGGCTCGTCTCTCTCCAATCTCTCAGTCCTGATCCTCAAGGGAAATTTACACAACACTTCCCAGAGAGTGGCCCTGCTGTGAGAAATGTGCCCCCACCGGTAATTGGGTGTTTCTGTCTTTGATGGATTTCCGATGTGCGTTCATTCTGGTGCACAGTTGTTGTCTGGTCTCTCCTACATATCTTCCATCAGGGCGTTTGGTGCATTGGATGAGGTATATTACATTTCTGGAGGTGCATCTGTAAGATCCAGGGATGCTGATGGCTCTGTTGTGGGGTGTAGTAATATTGGGGATGGTGGAGATGTGTGGGCAGGTTTTGCATTTCTTGTCCTGGCAAGGTCTGGATCCTTTTGGTGTGCTCTGGGCTTGAGGAAATTTGCTTCTGGTGATGAGGTTGGTGAGGTTCGGTGCTTCTCTGAAGGCTAGGATGGGTGGCTCTGGGAAGATCTTTTTAAGAATAGGGTCTCTTTCTAG